>WNWU01000001.1:21015251-21115775 GCA_012654045.1 Ptyas mucosa | reverse complement strand
AAGAAAGAAAGAAAGAAAGAAAGAAAGAAAGAAAGAAAGAAAGAAAGTGCTGTGGACCACAATTGGCCTTATGAAAAGTGGATTTATGCTAATATTGGTATAAATTAGTTTGCATTAATTTGACAGAAAGTCACACTGAACTGTAGTTATTTGTTCATTCATTCATTCAATTTCTATAGTCACTGAGTTACCAATCAGTAACTAAAGTGCTATGTACTGCTATGTATTTGTAACCAAGTTGCAAAAGTAAAATTTCTTGTGAAACTTTTCTTTTAAAATCCCGCAAAACTTTTTTGTAAGAATAGAAAAATTTTATTCATGACATATCCACAGAATATACTAAAATTGCCATTTGATTCAAACATTCATAATCTATGCTTTATTCCGCATTTTAAAAAAAAATTATTGGCTAGTGAATCTTTTCATTGAGTCCTCAATAAGAGTTGGTAGTAAATTAATTCTGCATACAGTACTTTAGTCAGAAAGCATTCTGATTTCTTTGACTGGGGCATATTTCTGAGTATATTGTACTGTATAAGGAGATTGTTATATTGCACTTGCTATTGTTATTTGAAATGAGAGGTTCCAAATTGCCTTTTCAAACCTATAGCATTTCTGCTTTACATTTCCAAATATACAATAATGAAGACTTTCCAAGTCTTTGACAAAATTGATGGAACAGAACCAGTGGTGGGATTTAATTTTTTTTACTACCAGTTCTGTGGGCGTGGCTTGATGGGCGTGGCAGGGGAAGGATACTGTAAAATCTCCATTCTCTCCCCATTCCAGGGGAAGGTTACTGCAAAATCTCCATTTCCTCCCAATCAGCTGGGACTCGGGAGGCAGAGAATAGATGGGGGTGGGGCCAGTCAAAGATGGTATTTACCAGTTCTCCGAACTACTCAAATTTTCCGCTACCAGTTCTCCGAACTACTCAAAATTTCCACTACCGGTTCTCCAGAACTGGTCAAAATCTGCTGAATACCACCTCTGAACAGAACAATATGACTATTGTTGCTGCTATTCATATTTTGAAACTTCTTACAGGACACACAAAAAAACCTTTTATGTCTGGCTGAGCGGTAGAGCTTGGATCTGACAATAACTTGCCTCTTCCCCAAGTCATGTTGATGCTTACAAAGATACATGAAAAAAATAAGTCACCTCAAATCTTCCTTATCCTTGCCAGAGAAACTGCAGGCTTGTGAAGAATGCCTTCCTGCTTGAGGTCAGGATATGGTAACTTGTAATCTTGATATAAGATGACAGATCAGGCTGTCTTTTGGACCTTGTTCATTGACTGGGAATCATCTACAGTTCTGGTTTAGGTGATTCCTTTAATTCATAATGGCATGCGGTCTTCCTTTGTGCTACATTAAAATTCACTTAAGGCTTAAAAGTAAGGCTATCATTCCCATCTTTTTATAGGAACATCAACATTAATCAATATTGATGTTGAATTTAGAACGTATGTGTGAAATGTGTGCATGAAATACTGCATGACGTACTACAAACAAAAATAATTAACGTAAGGAGAAAAAGAAAGCAGATGGAAAGAGTTACAAAATGATGATGGCTGTAGAATTAATCTCTCTCTACCCCTTTCCCCTGCCACAGCTGGAATTATGACACTTCCGTTGGAAGAAATGTCCATCTGGGTTCAGTTCCAAGTGGGGAGAAAGACACTGGAAACATGGAAGCTGTTTGGAAAGATGGTCTAATGATGGGCAGGGCCACATGGTTTAAGGTCCTGGGCAATCGAGCACATGGGTGAAAGAGAGAGAGAGATAGAAAGAGATTTATACCTTCTCTTTGGCTTTGAACTTGCTTCCTGTTCCTGTGAAAGAAATATATTCTGATTGGCTGTCAGACTCCCATGGGGTCATGCAGGGGTAACTTTGTAGGTTGTCTTGAGTCCCAGGCTTGGTTGAATCTTGCTGGGTGATGTAATGAAGGGACTTTGGACAATTCCTATTATGGCTGAGAGCTAATCCTACCTTTGTTGGATCTTGGGTGAGGGTATTTGCTTATGAATAGACCTAGCCATCTCTTTATCTCTTAAATGCTGACATCTGCTGTGGGCTCTTGAGGAGGATGTGGGCTATTAAAAATGAGTCTGCTTCCTGCCTAAATAAAAATGTTTTTCCATTTCTCATCCAGCAAAATATAATATTCTACCTTTTTAATATTTCCTAGAATATTTCATTTTTCTAGGGGATGGATGGGTGCTAACTTTCTACACTTCCATGATGCCCTTGCTGTTTTAAAATGGTCTTTTCTGATGTTCTGAAAACACCTATCCATTCATTTTTTTTTCCTGTTTAAAAGAAAGCAGAGTTTGATGACCCAAACTCACACCCACAATGAACTGAATAATACCTTATTTCACCAAATTCTACAAAAGATGTTATTCTGGAGTTTTTGAGGAGAGAGGTTTGGGCCCCAGATGACAGAGTAGCACTAAGAAAATACCATCCTGGATTTAACAATTAATGTTCCAAGGGGTGTTTAGGTATACCGATTGATATCAGAAATATATCCTTCTTTGTTGGCTGCCTCTTTCCAGTTATCCCTTGTTGTTACTAGTCACCCCCCCTCCTCATTTCCTATTTTACCTCATTCATAATTCTATGTTCCTTATCAAATACTTTTCTTTTCTGAAGCCATTGTGAATCAACAATGCCGTAACTGAAATAAAAATATCTTTTTTTTGTTCCACTTGCTGATATGTTTTTCTTTTCCTAGTTTCATGAGGATACAATTCATCCTTCCATATACGTAGTGTTTATCTATGCATTAATTTAGGTAATTCTATGTCTTAATCTGAAATTGATGTATCTTCTAATGAGCTTCTATTTAGAAAATGATTTGAAAGATGATATAGACACCTTACTGTATTAGGGCCTAGTCAGCTTTGACACTATGTCTTTAAGCTGCTGCCAAATGGTTTAGACACCATCTTGGAGGGGTGGGGTGAGGAAGAACAAATGTTAAATGAATCAAATGTGAAAAATTAGATCTGCTTCAGGAGGCAGAGTCTCAAGGTTTAGATACAATACTTATCTCAGTAGTTCAAAGCTCTGCATCTGGTTTTCCTTATCTGGATTTAAAAGCTATGCAGAGTTAAGCCTGGTTAATATTTGAGTGGAAATATGGGAGAAAAAAATATAACCTAACCCAGAAGAAAGCAGTGGCAAACTACTTATGTGTTCTGGCCAAGAATATCACCCAATTGTATCTATAATCATCAGGACAGTGGTGGAATTCAAATTTTTTTACTACCGGTTCTGTGGGTATGGCTTGGTGGGCATGGTGTGGCTTTATGGGCATGGCTTGGTGGGTGTGGCAGGGGAAGAATACTGCAAAATTCCATTCCCACCCAACTCAGGGAAGATTATTGCAAAATCTCCATTCCAGGGGTGAAATGCTCCTGGTTCGGACTGGATTGCCCGATCCAGTAGCGATGGCGGTGGGTGGTTCGGAGAAGCGGTAGCAAAAATCCATCCCCCCCCACCATGCCCAGCTGAGCCGCACGATCATCAGAGGCTTTTTTTTTTACTTGTAAAAGCATTTTTTTCGGCAGAAGAGGTTGTAGATAATTGCGCAGTTCAGCTGGGATCATCAGAGGCTTTTGAAAGCATTTTTTTCTGCAACCTCTTCAGCCGAAGAGGTGGTAAAAAAAATGCTTTGAAAAGCCTCTGACAATCCCAGCTGAGTTGCCTGATCAGCAGAGGCTTTTCAACGCATTTTTTGCAACCTCTTTGGCCGAAGAGGTTGTAGAAAAAATTCTTTGAAAAGTTAAAAAAAAAAAGTTGGTCACGCCCACCCAGTCACATTACCCCAACCCCCACCAAGCCACACCCACAGAACCGGTAGTAACAAATTTTACATGTCACCCCTGCTCCATTCCCACCACACTCCTGGGGGAAGGATACTGCAAAATCTCCATTTCCATTTCCACCCCACTCTGGGGCCAGCCAGAGGTGGTATTTGCTGGTTGTCCGAACTACTCAAAATTTCCGCTACTGGTTCTCCAGAACCTGTCAGAACCTGCTGAATTTCACCCCTGCATCAGGAGCTGAGTTTCTCATGAAACTACCATTATATTCTCCAATTTTCCTCACTTAAATTCTAATATCAGAAGTGAAGGAGGCTAGAAGAGACAGAGCTCTCCTTAACTTCGTATTTCTTTTGTTCTAAATATTGGAACCCATTTCCTGTTTTACAAATTATAACCTAGGTTCAAAAAAAAAAAAGGACTTGGTACCATTGAATCTAATTCACCCATATATTATTAATATATTATTCTGTAGATAGAAAATGGCAGACTCAAGCTGTGGATGCTGGAAAACATTCTCAGAAGGTTTAGAACCTTATAAACTATTACCATAATAATAATAATAATAATAATAATAATAATAATAATAATAATGATGATGATGATGTAAACAGCCATTATAGACTTTGTTAAGAACCAGATTTCAAGAAATAAGCTAAAGATCAAGTAGGGGTGATAGTCACAGAGATAAAAGAATAAACATTATTTTATTCTGATCAAATTAGTAAGTAAAAAATCATAACCAAACTTGGTACTCTTTTTTTTTTTAAAGCAGTAAGACTTTTTCAACAGATACGAAATCTTTACTGAGCATTGTGAACTTCTAAATTTGTGAACTTCTAGGAATTACTAAGAAGAAAACCATAATTCCCCCAACACTAGCATGGCACATAATTATATATAAACAGGAAACAAACCCCACACTCATTAGCATTGATGACGTTACCAGTTGAATAATAAAAGGTCTGCAATAAAATAACCAACCTCAAAAAGCACCATAGACTATACCATACCTCTTAACATGTCTACCTTTCTTTTAAATTTCTTTATTTCAAAGGTTTTTAATATGTATACAGTATACCAGTATACATACACACATCAGTAGTGGGTTCCACTTACCTTCGCTACTGGTTCAGAATTGAGAGCATGCTTGTGCGCGCGGTTGCTTCACTCACATGTGGCGCTTCTGCACAGTACCTTCTGCGTATGCACAGAGCATTCTGCATGCACAGAGCGTCCATGATGACGTCCGGGTGGGTGGGCGGAGCTTCCCGCCGCCACTACTACCAGTTTGCCCGAAATGGGGTGAACTGGTAGAAACCCACCACTGACACATATGCACACGAACACATATAAACATGCATATTCTGATTGGGAGAGACCCAGGGTCTACCTTTGTAATTCATTGCCTCGGCTTCCTTTTTCCACTTAAGGTAATGTTTTATATTTGCAGTATTTCATACACTTTTATTCTAAACTCAGTGTCAGTGTTCATTAATGTTGGTATCCCATCAAAGATAGGAAAGGTAGCCTCACTTTTGAGCCCTCAGTGGGTTTTAATACAGCACAAAGGAAGATCACATGTCACTATGAATTAAAGGAGCCACGTAAGCCAAGAGTGTAGATAGTTCCCAGTCAATGAACAAGATCCAAAAGACAGCCTGATCTGTCAGCTTGCATCAGATTTACAAGTTATAACTTGACTCCAGGCAGGCAGGCATCCATCATAAACCTGCAGTTTCTCTGAAAGGAGAAGGAAGATTTGATGCGACTGATTTTTCCCATGTTTTTCTGAGAGCACAAAAGCTGACTGGGTAAACTTCAGGTTACTCACTCTCTCAGGCCTACACTGGGAGGCACTGCTATGATTCCACATTGGATCAACATCGTACACTGTTGTCCATAAGCTTCAATGAAATAATAATATATGTGCACACGCACACACGTAGGTGGGTGGGTGTGTATGCATGGATACATGTATATACATAAATATATAGAGCTAGAACTGGTTTTTTTTGCCTTTGAATGATCAACACCAAAAGTCTACATTTGAAAAAAAACATGCTAATATGCAATTGTCTTACTGTGCACTGTTCTTGTGAAAGAAGCATCTATCTATCATCTTTTAACACTGGCTTCTTTTGCATCTGGACTCTCAGCATCTGGAAGCAATTCATTATATGAGGTGTTTTTTGTTTTGTTTACATTTTCTAGAGTTCAGGTACCATCAGCGGCTGAAGGATGTGCACTTCTCTGAGCCCTAAGGTCCGAGGCCCTGGCCTCTCCGATATGCACCAGTACAGCCAGTGGTTGGCCAGCAGACACGAGGCTAATTTGTTACCAATGAAGGAAGATTTGGCGCTATGGCTGACAAACTTGCTGGGTAAGATTATTTCTACATACTGTAATTATTGTCAAGCATTTCTAAATTTGATCTTGGACCCTGGCATGCAAGTGGAAAAACCTGCTCTGAATAAATAATTCAAGTTCTACCATATGTCTTGTTTATGGTCTAGTTTTATAGGCTGCTTAGAATTCTCACCTGCTTTCTTATTTGGAAGGCCATAATGAAGTAAATATTTCTTCCATATTAATTTAGCATATGTGTATATAATATATGTATGTATGTATTGGGCGGGGGGGAGGGGGAAGAAGGAGCCTGGTTTAGCTCAGCAGACTAAAAGCATAGTGATCAACACCAGCTGTCTGCAATTACTGTAAGTTCGAATCTCACCAGGCTCAAGGTTGACTCAGCCTTCCATCCTTTCTAAGGTAGGTTAAATGAGGACCCAGTTTGTGGGGGAAATAAGCTGACTTTGTATAAATATACAAAAATATGAAGGCTATTGCTTAACACATTGTAAGCCGCCCTAAGTCTCCGGAGAAGGGTGGCATATAAATCAATTTTTTTTAAAAAAAAGGCTATAGTAGAGCTTTGAGAATTTTGTTTATTTACCGGCTATCAAATATATTTATTATATGTATTTATGGTGCGTTAAAAATCTGCTTTACTGCTTCCTTTGTGGGAAGTGTTGAAGATTTCTTTCATGTAAGCTCCATCTTACATGAACAAGGCAAATTTCATAGGAGAAACATAAGCATCCTTATCATAGGAGGAACAAATGACAAGACATGCATTGCAGTATCATAGTGCAAACTGCACTTTAAACTGCACTTCTTTCCACCATCATGATGTAAATATGAAAGGGTGTAGCCCAGGGGTGAAATCTACTTACCTTCCCTACCGATTCGGAAGTGCACATGCCACGTGGGCGCACTCGCTTTACTCGCTCACGCGTCACGTGCATGCATAGATCCTCTGTGCATGCGCAAACCCTTCTGCACATGAAGAGAGGGTAAAAAACAGATTACTTCCTGGTTAAAACCAGGGCGGGTGGGCGGAGCCTCACGTTGCCATCACTACCGATTCGGTCGAACCGGCCTGAATCAGTAGCATTTCACCCCTGGTGTAATCTGTGTTGTGACATCACAATGCATACTTTGATAGCATCATGAGTAGCCATGGATATCACTCTTGTAATACCTTTCCTTGGAATTAAATTGAAGTATGAGAAGCCTGGGAATTGGAGATATAATTGGGTGGTAATATGCAAGGCAATTTATACCTATCCTTGACTGTAAACCTAAATAAGTGCATGAGACTCCTCTCCAATTGTGACATTTTAATATAAATTTTAAGAGCAAATTTTCTTTCATCAGATGGAATGGAATGAAAATGAATGGAAAAATAGCACAGCATAATTTTTTTTGCATTTGCATTTCAATGTCTGCCTTGGATATCTTCATCTGGCTTTTTTTTCCCCCTGTCATGTCTCACGCAAACTGGATTCTAATCTCTTTCACATATGTCTTCTATTACAAGACATAATACAGCAAATATCATGCAGTGAAATATTGTTTATGGTTTCAGCACATTTCCATTACTATTTAGTGGTGCTTTTGAATCAGTGCAAGGGGCTAAATGAGAGGGAAATATGATTTTGAAAAAAAGGACTGTTCAAAAACAATTTTTAAAAAATAAGGCTTTTGTAGAGATTGAGGGATACATTATTCTATGATTAGTTGGTTTTCTGGGCTGACTTTTTTTTTTTGACATGATTCATTGGCAAATTTAGGTTCTTCTAAAAATAATTCACTATGCACTACTTGAATAATAATTTAGAAGGCATATGCATGTTTGTGTCATTATTTTATATATGATTATTACAAGTAAAAATGTTGGTATTTACTCTTACCAATCACTTAGATGAATCTTGGGGATAAAATCGTATTTATATTGGAAATGATAGAGAAAGCAATGAGTCTCGATACTGATTTTTGCAAGATTAAAGCCTTAAAATGCTCAGCATTCTAATCATATTGACTGGAATGTAACTGTAGTTGTGGAACTTTGCCATAATTGTGCCATGTACTGCTTTCTAGTGAACTGCTGATGATTTAGCACCTGTATGTGTGAAAAAAAAAGAACAAACCAGATTTTATCTTCTTTCTGGCACAGAATCCCTTTTTTCTAGTCAAACTGCTTCATTTACCTTCTCTACATCTTCACTCTTATTTAGATTAAATAGGTAGTGTCAGCTTAGAGTGCTTGGAGACAAGCATTTTTTGCCCCATTCTCCAGTTCATCTGCTACAGAGGTTTGGTATCATATAGTGACTATGATAGGCTCTCAAGCTAAGGTTATAAGCTTACAACAGGAATGCTGCTTCTAGACATCTAATTTGCATACCTTCTTATATCAATTTCATGCTTGATATTGACATTCTCTGTTCAATCCATGTTTTTTTCCTTTCATGTTTTCTTTCTAGCAACTAGTAAAAAAGAAAAGTGATGGCCCAATGGAAATGAAAATCTGCATCTGGATTTAAACAAATAACTGGCTTGGAAATAGTATTGTGGTTATGAACCATGTTGATCAGAAACACAATTTGTTTGAATCACAAGCAACACTACAACAATTTTATTCAATCAATCTTGGCCAAGCTTAGGAAACCCACACTTTTTCAGTGGTGGGAAAATAATTATACTAACTTGTTTTATAGCATTAATACTATAACTTGTTTACAGCATTAAAACTTCCAGATGTGGTGAGACTCCAAGTCCCAATGAAGGATTGTCCAAGCCAACTTGGAGAGCCTCAAGGTAGAGAAGAGTGCTTTGCAGAGATATTGGAAAGGAATATTATAGATCAAATGAATTATTTTGAATGAAGAAAAGTTTAGTAAAATTTATTCTATTATTGTTCAATAGAAATTACAATTTCTGTACGGAAAAACAAATCAGAACATAATTAAATATTAATATTGGTTTTATTGCAATCATTTTATAACATTATATCTTAGTATATTCATCCATTTGTTTGATGAGAAATTCAATGTTGGTCAAGAATTCCCAGGAGTATGGAATATTTAACTCCAAGGGATTGCTGAACAATAACTTGGAGCACTTCCAATTAATAGCCTTGACTTTATTTGGCTTAGAGATTCAAAATTCCATTGGGTATGATTCAATTCAAGATTCATCAGTAACCCAATTCAATTCAAACTGATTAAAAATTCCACTGAAAAAAGTTTTGCTTATAGACCATGATACAGAAACTTCAAAACATTTAAAGTCTGACCACTATTTGGCAAAATGAAATGAAAATAGCAAGGAAGATAGACTTTTTGGATAATTTTAATTTTTTAAAGTTTCAGTTGAAGACTTTCAAGCATTTTATCTGTGAAGGGATGGCCAAAAGCAAGTGGTTTTCCAATATGCTAGTATAATTGCTTCTCTACCACTGAGAAAAATGTAGATTTTCTAAGCATTCCAAGAATTCAGCCACCACTTCAGTGCACAATGGACTGCACAAAATATCCATTAATTTATGGGAAGAGTGGGAAGAAGATGCTACACATTTGAGTTGCTAAAATCAGAAGAGCCAATAACACCCTCATATTACCAATGGGAAATCAACTATTTATTTAGACTTATTCATGTGGTAGCCATTCACTCATTGCCAGAAGACTTAAAGCTTAGTAATACAGAATTTAAAAGTAAGGACAGTCTTGCGTCCATATTTAGAAAGCTGAAAGTTGAGCCAAACTTCTAGTTCTGTTGGCAGGATATACACAAAAGTGTAAATGACTGTTACCTTGAGAGAGAGAAGTTTAGGATTCATGTCTGGCTATATTAAAATTGAGAGCTGAAAAAGTGATACTCAAAATTATTGTCAGTCCCACCCCACCCCTACCCAGAAAAGCTCCAATAAGCACAGAATTTAATGTAGTAAATGTCATAGGTTACTTCCTTGTGTCAGTGTCTCTCCATCGTTTAGCAAGGAAACAATAATCATGGATGTTGGAAGATGTAGTTGAGCCACAGTTGGAGAGCCATACATTTTCCTCCTCTGTATGTTACAGAGTAGCTTAAGGCTGTTTCTCAGTTTGTGTGAAAAATCTCTTGAGTTTCTTGAAACAGTCCTATGAAAAAAGGGATTCCAGTCTGTAATATACTTGGCGCTTCTCCCCTACTACTTTGAAGGAAAATTATTGGTAATTATGGAGAAAATGTCTTTCACTATTTTATGCTTCTCTTCCTGTGCACAGATTTCATTTAATTACAGTTAAGCAGGAGGAGATCATCATCTTCCACTTTTTAGAAGAGAGATCTCCTTGGCAGGTTTTCAGTATGGTGTCTGCCAATAGGCCAAAGCTTTGATATGCATTAAAAACTTTCTTCTTATGTACATGGATATGTACATAAGCCACCAGTCTTTTCTCTTTCAGAATTGGTAAGATTAGGCAAATGCAGAAAAGAAAGATAAAATTAGATAAAAAAATTAAGACATGAGGTAGGGAAAAGAAAGCAGAGTACATAAATGGAATGTTCACATATTAAACAAGACACATTCCATAAACAAATCTCTCATTGTCATGACCTTTAACTTAATGAAATGTGCATTATAGGGCAACAATTTTTGAAACAAGCTACTTCAAATGGACTAACTTACAGAATGTGTCCAAACTAAATAATTCCCTCAACACTGTCAAACTAGTTACTAAGTCTGCATTACTATTGATCTTGTCATCATTCCTATCACCCATCTCCTCCCACTTATGACTGTATGACTGTAACCTTTATATTGACTGTTTATATTGACTGTTTAATTTATATTGACTGTTTCCCTATGACTATCATTAAGTGTTGTACCTTATGATTCTTGACAAATGTATCTTTTCTTTTATGTACTCTGAGAGCGTATGCACCAAGACAAATTCCTTGTGTGTCCAATTACACTTGGCCAATAAAGAATTCTGTTCTGTTCTGTTCTGTTCTGTTCTGTTCTGTTCTGTTCTGTTCTGGTCTGGTCTGGTCTGGTCTGGTCTAGTCTAGTCTAGTCTAGTCTAGTCTAGTCTAGTCTAGTCTAGGTCCAGTCCAGTCCAGTCCAGTCCACTCACTCCACTCCACTCCACTCCACTCCACTCCACTCCACTCCACTCCACTCCACTCCACTCCATTCCATTCTATTCTATTCTATTCTAGAGAATCCATAAATCCCAAAGGAATGATATTTGGGAAATGTGTAGCTCCTTCAGCACTGTGGGCTGTTGCTGTGCTGCTATGTTATATAATGTATATCTGGCACTAGGAGGTGACCTGGATTCTGAAGAAGCAGCATTTCTCTATCTGTTGTCCTCTAGTTTTCTCAGAAGATTCAGTAGATGAATAAATGGAAATGAAGTTTGGAGCTGATAGATGAGGAATAGAACTGAATGTGACTCAGCACAAGTAGGAGCTCAAATTGAAGTCTATACCATGCTGTTGAAGGTGGCACTGCTGTTATGTTTCTGGTACTGCATTGCTGAGCTGTTAGCCTGGTTTAGGGAGGACAAGAACAGAAAGCTATGCTGTCTAGTTGCTAGCAGTTTGCTGATAAAGTCACTTAGATTTACTGAGATCTTGTTTCTTTGTAGTAAGAATCTATGAAGCTGACTAAGCAACATCTTATGTTAGTGAGATTTTTGTGGGGGCTGTGGAATTTGATGGAATATTTGGATGTTTTCTAAAGGTTTGACCTTTTGTTTCTCCTTCTTCTTCTTCCTCTTCTTCTTCTTCTTCTTCTTCTTCTTCTTCTTCTTCTTCTTATTATTATTATTATTATTATTATTATTATTATTATTTTAAGTGTATTTTTAAACAATATTTCTGTTGGGTGGATTTGACTAGATTTAGGCAGTGTTCAAGTTGAAACAAACAAATAAAAACTTGGGTTTTGGAGGACTTATCCAGCAAACATATTTATTTAAGCCATTTTACCTTGGTTTTAGGTCACAAATAGTTAACGGAGAGACTTGTAAGGCCTTTCTCATTGAAGCCTACTGTTTAAAAGGCCTAAACAGAAAGATAGGCATTCAGTAGGGAGAGAAAAAACAAGGATGTTGCTGATGATATTTTCTAAGAGGAAAATAATATAACCGTTAAGTTCTGATTATTCTCAAACTGAACTATGTATCCCCTCAGCTGGCCTTTATTCTGCTCACCTTTATTATTATTGTCATTGTCGTTATTATTGTTGTTATTGTTATTATCTGTTATGTTTCTTCTTGTGTTTCTGGTCTTGAGTTCTCACTTTGTCTGCTTCTTCTCTCTTATCAAGACAATATGGTTCTTAGGAAGTCTTTCAGGAGTCAATTAGGAAAGGGAAAGGCAGGACACTGGACAATACCAATTCATCTGTTTTATGAAGCACATTAGTACAAATAAGGGGAAAATAATAACAGTAATTAACAAGAGCAACAAGATGATGTAAGGAGGTAAAGGCTATAAACAGATTCCTCCTAGCAGATGTTCATTCTTGACATATGAAAAAACAATATGTGGTATACTAGCCTTTCCCAAGCTGGAGGCCTTATTTATATGTGAACTTCAGCTCCCAAAAATTTCAGCATGTTGGCTGTAAATATTGAGAGTTGAAGACCACACATCTGGCAGATGCCAAATTGAGGGAGATTGACCTATATGTAATTGGTATTTCTTCAGTCTTTTTATATGCCTGTTTTTCTGTGAGGAAAGTATGAGGAAGACTTATTGAGAGCTTCCAGGATTAAGAATCTTCTGGATATGTGCAATACCTTTTCTATAATTATTTCAGTAAACATTTTATGTAAGACTTCCTGCTCCTATATTTATTAAATAGTTACAGAAGTAAGCCATTACAAAGAGAAAGAAAAGTGGGAGAGGTGACTGATGAGAACAGCATGTTTTCATGAAGAACTCTTTGATAAAGTGAAAAGGTGGATTTAAAAAAAAAATGTGAAAATGGACATACAGCAAAAACAAAATACCAGGAAATAGCCTGAATTTGTAAACATGGAGTCAGGAAGACAAAGGCTCAGAAGGAGCTGAGGCTTACAGGGTGAATGTCAAAAAAAAAAACAAAACCAAAACAATCATTTAAATATGTGCAAAATAAGAGAAAAGTTGAGCTACTTTTGGGAGAAGATGCCAATGGTTAAAGAAATCAGGGAGAAAGCTGAACTGCTTAATTCCTATTTTCCCTCTGATGGTTTTTGGGAAGATTAAAAAAATGGTCCATCTTGTCAGCAGCTGCAGGAGAGACATGCAGGTCAAAATTGGCAAGAAAATGGAGAGAGAACACTAGCTGCTTTGAATGAATTCAATTTGCCGGAGCCAGATGGATTACATCCCAGGGTGGTAAAAGAACTGGCAGATATGATCTCAGAACCACTAACTGTAATCTTAGAGAACTGCTGGAATATGGGGGATATCCTAGAAGATTGAAGAAGAGCTAATGTTTTTCCAATCTTTAAAAGAGAAAAAGTGCACTCAGGAAAATGTATAACATACATGGCTTGATTTCAATATCTGGTTAGAGCCCAGAAAAGATAGCAAATTAGTGGGTTTTCAGGTATTTAGAAAGAGCCAAAGTGAATACTGAAAGCCAGCATGAGTTTCTTAAAAACAGTTTAGTAATTTAGCCTTTTTAAAAAAACACCAGATTTGAGTAATAGATCAATGGTTGTAATGTGCCTGATCTTCAAAAAGGTAATTGATAAAGTAGACCACAGTCTCTTTCTTGCTAAATTGGGGCAATGTGGGATAGATGATTCCAGTACCAACCAGATCTGCAATTGGTTGAATAACCATCATGTGGTGCTTAATGGATTGATGCCTAAGTGGAGAGAGATATGCAGTTCTGTTCAACATTTTTATGAATCATTGAGATGGGTAGAAGGGATGCAGAGGACACAAATATGAGGGGGCAGTAGTGCTGCTGCCTCATAAAACAGGATCAGGGTTCAAAATAATCTCTATAGATTTGAATATTTTGCAACCTTTTGCAACCAAATGCATTTCAATGGTGAGAAATGTAGGGTTCTACGCTTAGGTAGGAAAAATCAGACATGGAAATATAATATAAGATATACCTGGTTAAACAGAAATGTTTGTGAGAAGGCTCTGAGTGTCTGATAGACCACACATTAAATATGAGTAACAATGCTCTCTTCAACTCCCAAAAGAGCCAGTATAATGTTGCAATCTGCTGCACTGGTCAGGTGTAGGGGAAGGAGTGGCAGAACCTGGGGAGTGGAGTTAAGAGAGGGATCAACTTAGAATTTCTACAAAGCCACAAGTCTAAGTCCAACCTTCTTGAATTCCATTGATCTTTATCTAACTTTAGTTGAGAAGATTCCTAATTGCATAAGAATGGCATATTTATTATGCATAAGTAGCAATACATCAGTTTGACAAGACCTTCATGTGGACCTGATCTCTTACACCTGACATCAGGCCACACCTGGAATATTATACCCAGTTTTGTTTGCCACCATAAAAAGGATGCTGGGGAACTGGGGAAAGCCCAGAGAAAAACAACAAAAGTGGAGAGAGCCTTGGATACTAAATCTTATGAAGAATAGTTGAAAGATCTGGGTATATTTAGCCTAAAGAAGAGAATATTTATCAAATTTATATCACTCACTATCACTCCATCTCATTAAAGGTGACTCTGAGTGGTGACCACAATTGATAAAACAGCCAATATAAAAACATCAGATAAGGAACAATAAACATGGCCCCCTCAGAGTTAGCCTCAATATTTGGAAGGGCTGTCACAGGTATTCTTGTATATCTCTGCAAAGATAATTGTCAGCTGTTGATTGATAATCCAATCCTAACCTATTTGTCAGGGGGGGAAAACACAAGCCAGCCAAAATAAGCTTATATAATCAATCCAAAACTCACTGGTGGGCAAAAGAAGAAACATGGGATGAACTGACGCCTCTGGATGGGGAATTGGACTTAAAGAGATCCTTATAATTGTAAAAGCTTCAATACAGTGTTTAATTTAGGCAATTTCTGGATGTGTGGATCTCAGTTTAAGTAATGGTCAGGCTGGCAGGAAACTTGGAAGTTGAAGTCTGCACATCTTAGAAGCTGCCAACATTTTCTGTTTGGACAAATTGAGACTGTAAAGGGCAGCTGGTTTTAACAAAATCTGAAAGCATATACTGGTGTTATTTAAAGCTTAATTAAAAAAAAATTCTGTGGGTGGGTCCGTAGCTCTGGGCTTGGAGGGTTTCTCAGATGAGATTAGTAACGGCATAGCCTCTCTCCTAAAGTGTTTCCATATTGTAATTTAATGAAAAAGGTTGACTCCCATTAATTACTATTGTGGTATTAAAAGGTGTGCAAAAATTTTGCTGGAATGAGTAATGCATACGTTAAGACACCTCAAAGCTTTAAGGAGAGTTCAAAGCTAGCTCTGTGTGTTCATTTTAACATACTGGCTAGACATGGATCAGGACTGAAAAAACAATGGGAATTGCAAAAGCTATTTCCATTCCTCTAGAGAGCTCTTGCCTTTTGTCCAACTAATCATCCATCACCTGGCCAGCTATCAGCAGTGCTGAGACAGCTGTCTTGATTAGACTGCTGAGAAAGGACAGGCCTTCTTCCCATCAGTCTTAATAATGTAAAGATATCTATTCTGGTTGGTGTTTTGTGTATGAGGTATACTTTAAGTTTGTTGTCCCTGGTGAATGTAACATGTAGCATTCTTTTACATACATATTTCTCATAACCTCAGGATAGGTCTTGAAAATTGGGTTTGGTTTTGAAAAATCAACATTTTGTCTGAAACCTAAACTTTTCAGGAGAGAGAGAGAGAAAAACAGTACAACAAAACATAATCCTATCCTATCAACTCATAGGCATACTTACGGTGTCTCAGTTTGTCTTTTGGGGCAGAAAGGTAACCTATGCTTGTTGCATATTATTTTGGTTTTTGGACGAGATGCTACTGGAGATAAATGACTGAATTGGTAGTAACCCAAACTGTTTGAAGCCATTTGCCAGGGAGGAAAATGTATTCCTAATTTGCAAGTCAGCTTCTGTATGGAAAGAGAAAATAGTTATGTAGACCCTTGCCTTAAAAGGTTTATGGCACAAACATAGAGCTGCCAAATATTCCAACAGACAAAAATATATGTAGAGGCAAGGTGGTTGAAGGAGACAAAGTTGCCGTGAACAAGACACTATTAGAGAACTATGACTTTGAAATCAGTAAAATCCAGATTTGGCTAATATTCCATAACGTGAAAGCTGTGAACCACATTTTACAGACTGATTTAAAAAGTGTTTTTCAACATGATGGGCCCATATGTGATTGGTTATGACTCCCATATCACCTGCAGCCCACATGTTTATGGTAGTTGCAGTCCAGAATATCAAGCGGGCATTAATTTAGAGTAAATTGCATTAACAAGCCAACTTTTTCACTTCAAAAATGTATTATGTGGTTTTCTGCTGTCTCAAAGGCTTTCTTTCATATCTTTTAAAGATAAAATTTATCACTTGAAATTATTATCAAAATACATGTTCCCAATTACACTGTGAAGCAATCGATTATTTAGGATGGCTTTCTCCAATCAATGGCTCTGTGCAGTTGTAATCCAACAGAGTTATAGTATGGTACCAGATGTCTTAGCTACGCTGCACTGACTTGATAGCAAATTCCTTAGTACTGTGTGCGAGAATACAGCTTATAATGAAATCACTCACTACTACCCAGCAGCTAAATTTCATTTCAGGAAGGAGAACCATGTTTTTGCAAGCAGATTTTTTTAAAAAAACCTGTGGACCTATAGCTATTGCGTAATTATTAATCTATCAGCCTTCTCACTTCAAAATCACATAATTAAGAAACTGCAGCAGAAGACCAAAAAGCACAATCTACTGTACTTACATTTTTAAAAATCTCTCTATGCCCAGGTCTCCCTAGAATGGTCAGATCCAAAATTTTTCAAGCCTGTTTTAGGAATAGTGACATTAAGAAATTGAATGCATGCCCAACTCCCTCCAAAATGAGCCCCACCCCCCTTTGGGAGGAATTTTGAAGGGGAAAAAAATTCTGCAAGGGATCTGTTTTATCAATTAACTCATGCAAATCCTGAAAAATATAGTTGAAAATGTTAGTCCTGCTTATTCTGGTGATTTCCTTTATTCATAGGGGTTTTTTGGGTCTGCTAAAGAAATCAACATTGTGGCCTTATTTTTGAATAAAATAAACAGTGAAGGTTCTCTCCAGAAGTTAGGATTGAATCCTAGTGACTACATAGTCATTTCTTGGCAGTAAGGCAAAAGATTTGTCACAGCTTTCTTCTGAGGTGTTTCTTCGACTTCTATTCTAGCCCACTGCCTTGGTATTTTCTGGTTTCTCCTATCCGATATTAACCCTGTTGGATTCTGCTTAGCCTTTGTGGGGTCAGCAGAATCTCAGTGCCAAAACATTTTTAATAGCTAATACCAACCCCCTGTAAAATCATATGATTTAATAATAAAATAAATAATTAAAGTTGCTCCATCTACTCTCTGCCTGACTTCTCCCATTTTTGAAGCATGGTTTTTGCATGCAAGATAGTCATTTGAATTCATAGAACTTGTATGTGTGGGATGTGTGTTGAAGTGAGACTAATCCTGTTTGTTCTACTTTGTGTTAGCAAGTAATGCCAATCAGAAAGCAGACAGCCATACTGTATGAACATCAGCTCTCAAATAAGCCCAGGGAAGGAAGTGAATGCATCTCTTTCTGCTCATGATTTTGTGACATCACTTTCCCTAGTATCTGAATATTAAGTGAGAATTGGAAATGTCACTGCTAAACGGTGATTGTCTTAGGTAATTCATTAGCTTATTGCTCATCATCACATAGAGTCCTTAGTGCCAGAGGTGGCACGCAGAGCGCTCTCTGTGGGCATGCGTGCCGTTGCCAGCTACTCTTCTGGTTTCTGGTGCACACATACGTGCCGGCCAGCTAGTCTTTGTGAGTGTCTGAAAACAGCCCAAAAAATGGCCAAAAATGCCCAAAAAACAGGCCGCTTTTCTGCCCATTTTCTGCCCATTTTTTTGGACATTTTCAGGCCATTTTTGGGCTGTTTTTCGGGCCAAAAATGAAAACAGCTCAAAAAACAGTCAAAAATGGCCCCAAAAACAGGCATATGCATGCTGGCCAGCTGGTTTCCAGGTTTCTGGTGCTCCGCCGTGCTTGAAGACCAGCTGGTCAGCATACATGCGCATGCCGAAAACCCAAATACCAGCTGGCTGGCTCACGCATGTGCACCGGCCAGCTGGTCTTTGCATTTCTGGCACTCCAGCACATGCACATGAACATGTGCACGTGCATGCACGCATGTTCCAGTTTGGACACTCAGTGCCGAAAAGGTTCACCATCACTGCCTTAGTGAATGGAAAGCTGATTAGCATGCCATTATAAAAAACTGTTGCTGCTCATTTCCCCATGTCCTGTTTGACATACAGACCTTAGGCAGACGGATATGGGGTGCTGATATTGGAGGACAGGACTGCATTTCCATAAAAGAGAAACAACAGAATTTCGAAATATTTCACTAGACCTTTGATAGGGTTGAAGTCTCTTGGATTTCAAGCTGATTGTTGTAGATATAGAAGAAATGTTCCTTGCTGAGCTCATAGTCTGTATACTGAAGGCTGATGTAGCTTACTTATTTTTCAGGTATAGAAGTTGAAAGCAAAATTCATTAATTTTAATTTGCAGGTTTCTGGTGGTTAACAGCATTTCTTTCAGCATCTGATTAACCTTTTTTTTTTAACTTTGACTAGTTTATATAAAATAAACTAATGAAGTAGGACAGAACCATAAATCATGAAACAGGATATGATTAGGATATCATATGACCATTTTAATCATGCTTAAAGGTATAAACAACATTTGTGTTAAATGAAACTTCACTTATAGTATTCTACCTTCAAATATTGTAAACGTATTAATAAATTTGTGAATAGATCTCGGCCCAATTAAAATATTCTGTTATGTTGGAAGCGAAAAAAGTGGAGCAACTATTGTATAACAGAGTTTATATACTCAAAAAAACTTTCAGTATAGATCAGTCATTAGACTTAACTATTAGAATTTAATGTGATAACTATAATGCACTCATATTTTTTGTCATAATTAAAGAGAAAGCCAGAATGTGTTGATATGTATTGCTGCAAAAGCAATATGCTTTTTATATCTTAAATGACTAACATTTTAATTATGGCTTCAATATTAATGCACTTCATTAGATTCACAAAAATGGGTTTTTTACATTTCATATTTTTGCATAATGCTCAGCCTTCGGTATTAAGCAAATAAATTGATACATAAATTAAATGTCAAGCTTACTAAATTAGGTTTTGATTTGTTGTATAAACTTGTAAGTGGCAAGTAAAGAAACTCTGTAATTTCCACAATATGATAATAGCCATTTAGGTTTTAGTCTTAGGCTTTGGGCAAGCTATAATTTTAAAGAGCACAAAATTACATAACAATTTACCAGCTGAGACATTAAATTAAAGAAACACAAAAAGCCACGATCCTTTACTGTGACTGAACTTGGAAACCTTCAGACCCCCTTGAAAAAAAAGATATTTTGTTTGGGGATTTGAGGGAGTTTTTTTTATTAGTCTTTTTTGAGTTTGCATAGATGGGGTTGTTTTGTTAAGAAAGCCTGATGTTGGAATTTTGCCCTGGAAGTAAGAGTCAGCTGTACTTTCTTATTTTATGGATGAACCTTTTTTTTCTTCTACCTCAAGTGGGAAAAAACAGCCCAGTTGCCTTTTGAAAAAGCACCTTTGAGACAACTATGACTGAGAAACTCCGTAGACTTTTTTTGCAGGACAGCTTGGATTAAGAGCTTTAAGCCTCCCCCCCCCCCCTTTTAGATTAAACACAGTTGGAGGGTTATTCTGATTTATAAAGACTGGATTGGAGTAGTAAAACAATAATATACAACAAGCCATTGTTTATAAACCAAAAACCCAAAGCCCATATGCCCATCATGAAAACCAATCTGATGTAGTGGTTAAGACACCTGGCTAAAAACTGGGTGTCTGTGAGTTCTAGACTCACCTTCGGCATGAAGGCAGCTGCTGACTTTGGACTAATAATTCTTTTCTCATCCCTAGGAAGGAGGCAATGCAAATCACTTTTGAAAATCTTGCCAAGAAAACATCAGAAACTAATCCAGGCAATTGCCAGTAGTCAACAGTGACTGGAAGGAATATTATATATAATATATTCTGTGTACAATACTGTATACATACCAACACCCGCACTATATAACAATCTAATGTGTGCACCAGATCAAATTATAATTGATCATGTTTTCTGGAAACATGCCTATTTAAATTGCAAGTTAAGAAACTGCCATAGACAGTGTTAAGATTATTAGGCAGAGTTTTAGCCATTAAGTCATGGTTATTTTAAAATGGTAGTAGAAGTGTTCTGAAAGAAATGAATTGTGAAGACCTCTATTGCATGTTCTGGGAATTCTGATTCGGGCCTTTTTAGGCAGCATCCCAAATTGCATTGAGAGTTTCAGCTGAGAATGGCAACACTTCATGCATTTTCTGCAGGCAAATGATGTTTAGGATTGTTTTTTGGTTTGCAAGGTATAAATGCACTTGTAGAAATATCCCAATAATAATTCTATGTCTAGCCTCACTAGGTGGCTCAGTAGCTAAGACACTGAGCTTGTCGATCAGAAAGGTTGGCAGTTCGGTGATTCGAATCCCTAGTACAGGGGGTTGGACTAGATGACCTCCAAGTTCCCTTCCAACTCTGTTACTGTTAGTCTCCTATGTCTGCACACAGAGGGCCATGAAAACAAACAAAATAACTACCGGTACCTTCTAATTATTCCAGTTATTTTACAACAGCATTTCTGGCAGTCTGGTACAGAACAGATTCTGTAATAGAAGGAGCAGTGCTTTTCTGCATCCCTATTTTGATGCAAACTAGGTATTGGCAGGAAGATACTTAGAAAAGATTCTTGGAAGATCGGAAATGATCAAGATGCAATAAATGGGTAAGGCAATCTTATGTAACTGTTTGCAACAATTTGTTTTCATATAGTCTGTCATTGGAGACAAGAATGAGGGATAGAAGCATTACATACTACTTACCACTGATGGACGTTTGTCTCACATTCTTTTTTTTACCATAAAAAGCTCAAGGGCAGTGCCGTTCAGGGATATACATTACTTAGAACCTGTTCTCCAGGCCATTTTGTTGAACAAATCTAAACAAGGCTGTGGAGGTAGTTGCCTCTTTGTTTTTAGTACAAAAATCTTTTGGATTTCTTTGTGCCAATTGTCCTCTTCCAGCTGGCTTGCTGTTGTGTGTTTATTTATAAATGCTTTATTATCTTTATTTATTTAAACTCGTTATGTATTCATCTATTGCTGTTTATAGAAAATTAAATCTATTTTTTTAAAAAATGGTCATATTTACTTTTTTGCACTCCTATATGAATCCTTCCTATATTTTGCAGTTACTGATGGTACTTTTATCAATGCCGAAGGTGTTTAAGTGATATTATTAGTATTATTGGCAATAGCAATAGACTTATATACTGCTTCACAGTGCTTTTTACAACCCTCTCCAAGTGGTTTACAGAGTCAGCATATTGCCCCTAACAATCTGGGTCCTCATTTTACCCACCTTGGAAGGATGGAAGGCTGAGTCAACCTTGAGCCGATGAGATTCAATCTGCTGAACTGCAGCTAGCAGTCAGCTGAAGTAGCCTGCAGTGCTGCACTCTAACCACTGGGCCACCTCGGCTCTCTCAATAATAAATCAATCAATAAAAATTCAGTTTGGTGCTGATTCCAGGATGTGTTCAGTTATCTCACAATATACATATCTCACAATATATACAAACAATATACATATCTCACATAAAGATAAAATTAGAAAAGTAAAGGAAGAATAAAACTAAAACAGAAAAAGTAACAAATCCTGCTAGCAACGCAAAGAACAGATATAACTAATATCAGCAAAGGGCTTTGACTATCCATGCCCAGTTCTAGGAGAATTCCAGTGGATAGGAAACTATAACTGTGAAGATTAAATAGAGCTATAATATTTATCAAACCAGAATAAGCAAAATACTCTTTTTCTGGTCCAAAAAGTATCAAATACTTCCACCATCCTCATCCCCCCAGCTCATTAAGGTAAATGTTATCCAATCCATTGGCTGTTGCTTCCAGCACCTTTTCACCAAAGTTAAATCATATGTCTTTTGACTGGTACTCTAGTGTAATGTCATCTTCCCCAAATCCTAAAGGAAAAGCGCTAAATTTAGATTATGGAAACGTATCTTTTCAGCCAATCTGGCATTGCAATCATCTGCATTTATAAGAAATGTCTCAGAATGTGAAGCTACTACATTGGCTACATGTGTTTTAAGCTTTAGAACAACGCTCTTCAGTGTTACCATTAACTGCTGTGAGGAAAATAGATTGGCAATCATGAAATAAAATATGTTTTGACTTCATTGACTATAGCTTTCCTCCAATAAAGGTTCTGCCATCTTTTTAAAAATGAGTATGTGATTTATAATGGGAGATACATTCTTCAGCAGGGAGCAATCACAATTTAATGCAAACAAAATCCACAGTGCAATCATGTTTTTCCACACAATGAACAATCCCACAAAACTGGTGCTGATTGGTATTCCTTTTGTATTTTTTTCAGGGAAAGAAATAACAGCTGAAACCTTTATGGAGAAATTGGATAATGGTGCTTTGCTCTGTCAGCTAGCAGAGACCTTACAGGAGCAATTTAAAGAAAACTGCATTGAAGTCAAGTTTGGGAAGGTAAACTTAATTTAGGAAAGTACATGTATGTGACGAGTTTTGTTTATTTATTTTTTTAATGGTTTCAGTCTTTCCAGTGACAATAACTAATGATTTATTTCTGCTGTCTTTCTTTTGCCATCTGCAAAATTACTAATGCTGGTGAAAGCTGCTTTAGTCTGGCTATAATCTAATAGGAAATCATGACAGTGTTTAATCAATGGCTGTCTTCAATGTCAGTTATTGGTGCAAAGTCAGGGTAAACATAAAACCAAATAAATGAGCATTTTAGAGATTATACGAATACTTGTCTCTGCATTAATCTTTCCCTTGTGGAATTGCATACCAGAAGTAATAAGGCAGGGAAGCTGAAGCAATCTATACAATTTAATTACAATTTTGGGTGGGGTGTAGAAAAGATGCTGTGATGTTTAGCTCCCTTTTTGAATATACTTTGACCTGGTATGGCCTGCTTTGAGAAACAGTATTAATTTTGTAAGAGTATCTGGAGAAGGCTTTCCAGTTCAATGGCCTGAGGTCTTTTAAAAGTAGAAATAACAAACATCAAACATAGGCTCTTCCACAGGCAAAGCTGTATTTTCCTCCTAATCTGAGTTCCATCCATATTTTTATGTACGATGCCAAACAATAGTTTATGACTTGATCTGTAAGAAGTATCAGCTAAATGAAAGGGATACTGAAGGTGAAAGAGCAATGAACAGAAGATGGTGTCACACCGAACTATGGTGGTTGCTACAATTATTCACATTTGCTTTTCCCCGAAATGGTTAGTGCTGCCTCATAAATTAAAACGGAGGTGATTTGCTGCTGCTTTACTATTTATGTTAGTACTTAATTTTTTTTAAAAAAAATTAATTGATGGGGTTTTTTTATTTCCTGCCTTTATTACTTTTATAAATAACTCAAGGCCACAAATGTACCTAATACTCCTCCCCCTTCATATTTTCCTCACAACAGCAACCCCATAAGGTGAGTTGGGTTGAAAGAGAGTGACTGACCCAAAATCACCCTGCTGGCTTTCATGCCTAAAATTGAAACTAGAATTCAGTTTCCTGGTTTCTAGGCTGGTGCATTAACCATTTGATCAAATTGGTCTAGTGATTACGAGTTTTGGTAGTTGTTTTATGCCACAATATGAAGGTATAAAATAACTGATAAATCTGCAGTTCCCTTCTTTCTTGACATTTCTTTCTCCCCTTTTCAGAAATTAGTTTCTTTTCTAAGGTAGTGTAGATGTCATGCAAATGAAAGCCGAAAACCTCACCCTAATGCTGTGCAAATGTGAGTGTGTGAGCACAAGCATATTATTTCACATTCCATACCTTAAGAATCAAAAGAAGTGGCAGCATAACAGCTTTTTACCATTGCCAACATTTGCCAAGACACGTTTCCCTTTTCATAGGTTCTTGGGTAGAAGCTTTAAGATAGAAACTCCACAGCTGGAAAATGCAAGTCTTGATACAAAAGACCATTTACAGTATATGAGAATGCTGTCACATGGCATTTAACATACTAAAGGATTCTGTAATGCTCTTCCAAAGCATGAGATTCACTGCATTCATAATATACTGTATGTACTACTACAGAGTCATGCGGCTGCATAAGACTTATAATGGAGCTCATGTCCAGCTGCTGTCTTGAAGATGTGGTTGGCAGCTGGAAACTTTAAGACACTTCAGCTGCTATTAAAAGTGATAAAGCACTTGGTAGATAGGTGCAGGCTGATTGTTTTTAAAAAGGAAACAGCTGCCAGAGGATCTGTGCCTGAGACAACAGCCAAACTGCAGCTGAGTGAGTGGGAGGCAGACAGCAGAGAAGAGGTTAGAATGAAGGAAAGAGAAAAAGGGATGAAGAAGATTTTACCAATAAAGTAATTCCATGAACTGAAAGCTTATAAGTCACGTTTTTTATATCTCAGCAGGGTGCATGTCTCCCTCAGAATTCATTGACAGTTATTGTCTTTGTTTCATTTCCCCAAATAAATTAAAACATTACTTTTATATCTTAATGCATTTTTTCATATAATGGGAGCTTTCTGGTTTCTTTCTGGTGCCAAATCATGCCTCTCGAAGTAGAGCTTAAGAATTTATTGCACACTGACTCTCAAAGGGATTCCTTCTTTTTCAATAATACAGAGATTGAACAAGTGACTCATATTGAATCTTTGTTTAATTATATGGGAGCAAGAAATAACAAATTTTATATAAGCCATCACACATTAACCAAGCACATTTTTGCTTAGCCTGTTGTGTGGAATCCAAACCATAGTAGTTTACATGCTGTGTGAATGCAGGAAAATGAGTCAACTGAGTACACATTATTAAGTGAAGACAAGTAAAATGTGAAGAACAGAGTTCTACCTGGTTTTATACAGTTAACCTTGATGCAACTTCGGTTACAAACCTACTCATTCCTCAGTTTATCTGCTAAAATCACACTACAAACCACATGTACGTGTGAATATCAGTAGGGATGGACTGAAATTGTCTGCAGTTTAAGCATATTAAGCATCCAAGATTAATTCAAGTGTTACTTCAGTGGTGTGACTACATAGCTTTGTGGTTAAGAATGGTGGTGAATTAATAGCCTTGAAATATTTTGAAGAGAACATTGTTTTAGGATGTTGTTTGGATGGTTCATGTACCAACACCTTATATCTCAGCCACACAAATTTCCTTAGGCAGCATTAGTAGCATGAGTATATTACTTCAGATAGGAACACAATGGTGAATAATCACAATCCAAATGATTTTCTTTTGGTAGAGGCCATCTATGTGACTGAAGTGAGCTGTGGTGGCACAGTGGTTAGAATGCAGTCTTGCAGGCTAATTCTGCATTCCACTGCCAGGAGTTCGATCCTGACCAGCTCAAGGTTGACTCAGTCTTCCATCTTTTCAATGTCAGTAAAATGGGGACCCAGATTTTAGGGGCAATATGCTGACTGTAAACTGCTTAGAGAGGACTGTAAACAGTGATGGGTTGCTCCCGGTTCGCACCGGTTCGTAAGAACCGGTAGTAAAAATTTGTAATAGTTCGGAGAAACGGTAATAACATTGGCTGGCCATGCTTCCGAACCGGTCCCTGGCCCAGTCGCCGCTTGCTTACCCCACCCACCTCATCAGAGACTTTTTTTTTACTTTTAAAAGCATGTTTTCTACAACCTCTTCGGCCAAAAAATGCTTTTAAAAGTTAAAAAAAAAAGCCCCTGATAATCGCACAGCTCAGCTGGGATTGTCAGAGGCTTTTAAAAGCATTTTTTCTACAACCTCTGTGGCTGAAGAGGTTGTAGGGGAAAAAATGCCTTTAAAAGCCTCTGGCGATCCCAGCTGAGTTGCTTGATCATCAGAGGCTTTTAAAAGCATTTTTTTCTGCAACCTCTTAAGGTTGTAGAAAAAATGCTTTTAAAAGTAAAAAAAAAAAGTTGGCCACGCCCACCCAGTCACATTACCCCCCCCCACCAAGCCACGTCCACAAAATAAGCCACGCCCACAGAACTGGTAGTAAAAAAAATTAGAACCCACCCCTGACTGTAAAGCACTATGAACTAGTATATAAGTCTAAATTCTATTGCTAGTGATATTGCTAAAGTGATACTTGACTTGGCTCATATTTTATAAAAAGCCTGACAGAAAGTGCTTCAGAGTTTGAAAGGTAGCTGTTTAGGGGAAAAATTTAAATAGCTATTATCCAAAAGGATGTTTATATAATGAAAGTAAGTTTCTCAACTCAACACAAATAAATATAAATTTGAGACAGTCTATGTTAATTATATTTCAGACTTAATACTGGTTACATTCCAACATCTCTTAAAGCAATATAATGAAAAATGCATGCTGTCTTATGTTCACCTAAAAATAAATAGTACCAATTCTAATAGCAAAATGCAGGTTTGATGCTTTTCCCCTTGTCAGTTTTCTAGATCTCTTTTCAGAAGCAAGACAGGAAAAAAATGTAACAGGTAGACGTTTCGTTCCTCATCTTTATGTAAGTTGATTTTCTGCCCACTGTGAAGTACCCTGACAGGATAAAAAAGTGTCAGCAAAACCAAAGATTAGATTTGCAGGGATCAAAATCGTGAGGTAGTTAGATAGGAGGTTGTGGTCATTTTCTCATTTAGAACAAAATATTATCTCTGAAAACTACAGTGGGCTTTGTTGACACTCATATTTCATCTTCACACAATGACTCATTTGGAGTGACTAATGCTATGAGGACCCTTCAGTGTCAGTAAGATGAGCTCCATCTGGCACTTTGTGTGGTCCTGCTAGGTTCTATCTCTTCCTACAAAGGGGAGGGAAAATATAGACTTCCTTTGCAACTTTCCTCTGTTACTGACCAGCCTTCAAAGGCCATGAGGGCACATCATTATTTTCATCTCAAAGTAATGGAATGCAACAAACTATTTTGGTCTTGTCAGAATCAATTTGAGCGTGGCTCTTTCCATGATGTAAACCCATGAGAATAGTTTCCATAAAGCCTGGATATAGGAAGCCCAAGACTATAAAGAATCCTATTGTGGAGAATCTGGGATAACATAGAGTTCACATTTGGTGCATGAAATTTATGTAAGTCATGTAGTATACATGCATTTGTGCTGGGAAAACAGCCCAAATCTGTTTCTCTAGCTGGGTGTGATGAGATACTTTGCCAATAGAAAAGACACCGTATCTCTATTCATACTCATGTTTTTTGCGTAAATTATTTCCAGATTTTTTTTTATTCCAAGCATTACAGTGCCTTTCCCCACCCACCCACTCCCATCTCAGCTTGTTTCTTTATCAGGAAACATATGTCCTCAATTTTTATTATGACACACTCTTCACATATTGCTGTAACTCATCCCACTTGTTGAAATTCTGTGCTGTTCACATACTTAATCTGCATATTTGAGCTTCCATAAAAAGGTAAAGGTAAAGATTCCCCTCGCACATATGTGCTAGTCGTTCCCGACTCTAGGGGGCAGTGCTCATCTCCATTTCAAAGCTGAAGAGCCAACGCTGTCTGAAGACGTCTCCGTGGTCATGTAGCCAGCATGACTAAATGCCAAAGGAGCACAGAACACTGTTACCTTCCCACCAAAACTGGTCCCTATTTTTCTACTTGTATTTTTTACGTGCTTTCGAACTGCTACGTTGGCAGAAGCTGGGACAAGTAACAGGAGCTCACCCTGTTACGCAGCACTAGGGATTCAAACTGCTGAACTGCTGAGCTTTCGATTGACAAGCTCAGTGTCTTAGCCACTGAGCTACTGCGTCCCTCTTGAGCTTCCATATAGAATTCTATATTTGATGTATGTATACTATTATAATGATCATTATAATGTTAGTTACAGGTATTCCATGACTTACAACCATAATTGAGCTCAGAGTTATGGTCATAAGTTGTGCCAGTCATTAATTGAGTCATTGCCTGGCTCTACTTTTTTGAGAAAGTCATTAAGCAAACACCAGGGTTATTAACCAAATGCTACAATTGTTAAGCAAACGTCTGAAAATAAGGACTTGATACTTGCAAAAAAAAAACAACCCACCAAAAATCATAGTGGGGAGGAACAACCATTGGAACTTTTAAAAATTGTCATAAATAGGGACTCTAGGGAGGCCCATTGTAACTTCAAATAGTCGCTTAGCAAGGACTACTTGTATTTACCAATTTGGGTATATAATACAATTTCATGCAAGTTGAAAAGGAGGGTCTAGAGTTGGACTTCCATTGGCTTAATGGTTTCCAATTTTCAAAGGTCAAAATTGTGTAAACTGTGCAATCTTGCTTCTGTCTTCTAAATTTATATGGTTTCCTTAAATATAATACAATCACATGTGAAATTCTACCTTGTTTTAAATTGAACACTGGGGAGAACATCTAATTTGTTCTGGTAATGATCTCCTATACCCATTCTTCTTTAATAACTTGTAGCACTGGGGAGCATGGTCAGGGATTTAAAACAAAGTCCAAATAAAGGAACTCTCTCTTAGGAAAAAAGGCTACAATTCAGTGATTGAATATATGGTCTATACAGAGAAGTATGTCAGATTTAAACTTTACCACAGGTGTGTCCAACCTTGGCAACTTTAAGTTTTGTGGTCTTCAGCTTCAGCATGGTGGCTGGGGAGTTGAAGTTTACAAATCTTAAAGTTACCAAAGTTGGACACTTCTGCTTTAGTATCTTTCTTTCTTTTAAAGACAAGGGAATCAATATTGGGCAGAGTGACCAAATATCAAACAAAATCTTATGGATCAGACTGGGCCTTATGTTTATTAACAATTAGAATTGGGCAATGTGTTCCCTGTGACACTTTATGGCAGGGGTGTCAAACTCAAGGCCTGCAGGCCGAATCCAGCCTGCATGGCCATCCTGAAACAGCCTGCATCACTTCGGCCCAGCCCCCACTATCTCGGTGGGCATGCGTGCACACAGGCCAGTTCTCTGTCGTCGCATGCAGAGCAACTAAAGTAATCTGTGGGACTACAGTAAAAAAATAGTTCAGACCTTCCAACTTCGTGAGATTTTTTTTTTTTTCGTGAGAAGTTGGAAGGTCTGGACTGTTTTTTTACTATAATCCTACAGACTACTTTAGTTGCACTGCATGCAGCAGTGGTGAAAGGAGCTGGAAAGATTAGTGAAGGGATGTGGCTGCCCTGGGTGGTGGGGAGTGAGGGTTTGGCCTGGGAAGGGCCCTCAGGTAAGCTGGGGTGGAGCAGATAGGGCAGCTCTGCACCCCCTACCTTGCTTCATCCTCCAGCCCCCTGCCTCATTTTGCCACTTTTTCTCTTTGTCCGCTGCCAAACCTAACAGGAGGTTGAGCAATGCACTAGTGTGATGGGCACAAAGCAAGGTGGGGGGGGTGGAGTACGGAGCAAGGTGTGTAGAACAACCTGGTGAAGGAGAGTGAGCACAGCAGCAGTGGGAACTGGCCATGCCACCCAGGCCACGGCAACTCTGGCCATGGCCCCCCTGGCCAACCACAATCCTGATGTGGCCCTCAATGAAATTGAGTTAGACACCCCTGCTCTATGGAAACAAAAATTGGACTTTGAAAAAGTAAAATGGGAAGACTATGGATGCTTCTAAACTTTCATGTTGGAGAAGACTCCTGAGAATACTGTGGACAGCCAAGAAAACAAAGAAATGCATTACTGAACAAATTAGTGACTTGTGCACTCAAGACACAAATCACCTGGTTCAAATATAGGAGCACAGTGGCTTGTGTGGTTAGGACTCTGGGTCAGAGATTAGCAGGTCTGCATTTGAGATCTGAGTGCTGCCATGGAATGGGATGAATTCCCATCCTTTGCTCCAGCTCCTGCTGAGAATATGAAAGAAGCCCCCAACTGGGTATCCTCTGGGCACTGGTGATATGAGTAATCCTTTCAGCCTGGAAGCACCTTGGTGCTTCTGACATGAGTGTAATGTGACCAGGCTTAAATTACCCAGATATATTATGCAAAGACCACAGAGAAGGCTCTAATGCTGAGAAAGTGGCAGGAAAGAAGAGGCTGGCCAGCAATGGTCAGCAGGACTGCCATTGAAAAAGTCAACTGTGTACTTCTCTACAGCTTGCAGCAATGTGTCCAGTGTTCTGAGGCATTATCATTTGAAGCATTTTAACATCTCTGATGTATCCTATTGGTTACTTATAATGCTTTCAGAGGGTCCATCTTAAAACTGGGTACTCCCTATTTTGGGAATCTAGGAGGGTACATTCTATGCAGGATGGATTTGTGTCATAGCAGAGATACATTTTATGTCCTGAAATTTTATATGGTAAAACTGCTCCCATGTTTTCCCGAAAATAAGACCCGGTCTTATATACATATATTTTTGGCTCCAAAATAGCCATTAGGGCTTATTTTCAGGGAAACAGGATATCATGGTGATCAGCCCAGCTGGGCACTCCACCCCCCTGTGCATGCACAAAAGGTGATGCGTGCAGGGGCTGATGTTGTCCGGCAGCAACTGCAGCCCACTGGCCCATTGGTTGGCACACTCTGGGATTGCACAGCCACACAGCGCAGGTGAGTTGATTACCTGTCCGAGCAGCAGGGGGAGGCAAAGGTAGGGAGAGGCACATGATCCGGACACATCGTTTAGGCCACTGCAAAGCTGAGAATTAGGCTAGAGTGGCCAGGTCATCACAGGAAGCTCATTTTCTTGCAGTGGCACCACCAGCAGATGGAGGCAGAGGCGCGGGAGGAGGCAGGCAATCCTGACATGCTGCATGGGCCTTAGGCAAGCCAAAAGATGGAGGGATGGAATGGGTAGGTGGCCATCTTTGCATCTCTTGGCTGATCTGCAGTCCACGTGGCGCATCTGAATCATGTGCCACCCCCCGCTTCTGCCTTTGCCTGCTGCTTGGACAGGTAATAAACTCAGCTATGCTGTGTTGTGCAGGCTGTGGCTGCTGCTAGACACTGTTGGCCCCTACACCCTCTCTGCCTCCAGTGCTGGCCACATCCCACACTGATGACGACCTTAACTAGGGTTTATTTTTGGGGTAGAGCTTATAAGGAGCACATTAAAAAAAATCATGCTAGGGCTTATTTTCAGGGTAGGTTTTATTTACAGATAAATGGTATACAGTTCTCCTTTTTGTAATTTTTTTGTCTTGTCTTGTTTTTTTCGTCAATTACTTTAATTCTTATATTGGTTTTAAATATTGGTAGATATTAATGGGGCATCATATTCCCTAGAATGGCAATATTTGTACTGTTTGTGTGGGGTATATATCTTAATATTTATACATGTTGCAGAGGTTAGTCCAGAGACTGGAAATGGACTGGCACACTTTTAAGTTTCCAGTCCTTTAAAAATATGTAAACAAGCAACAAACAACACTTTTTGTTGAAATGCAATGAAAGAATGACACATAGCTGATACATACTCACACAGCTAAAATGATAAAAAGCATGTCATGTAAATGTATAATCTTAATTTGCCTCAAGAAAACGTAATCATTAAAATCTGAGGATTTAACAGCAGGCTGATTCCATGGGAACAGAGTGATCATTTCTGAAGATTGCAGTTCTGTTTTCCTGCCTGCAGACTTGCCTCTGGGACACTGTGTGGTATTTGCATTATGACCAAATTTATATTCCAGCAGATTTAAGAGAAAAGGAGATTCAGTGACAGCTATGTCAATAAATGCTGCCTATTAGTAAATGGCTGGAACTATTCAGGTTATTGCTAATGATATACTGGTCTTCCAACTACAGGTTATTATTCTAGAAAGTGTGAGAGTTTCTCTCTTTTTGAAGTAATTCATATTGCAGAAGTTCATTTTGTAATTTTTCTCCCAGTGTCTTGGATTTCATCTCCTTACTTTCCAGACCATATTTTACTTCTCCTGACAGATAGTTAATCTGAGAATTTTGCAGCTGTACAAATAAATTCAAAGCACCAAGGCATGCGTGGTATGCACAGAGTCCTTATTACTTTGAAATCACTAAATAATCTCTATGTATGCTCACATGTGTTTTGAAGAGTTAAACTCAAATAACATGTGCATTAGTAGTTATCTGGATAATATTCACGGCATTATTCCAACTGTACTGGATGGATTACCTTTCTGGTATTATTGCTAAGAGAAAAAAAAACGCTAGGTTCTGAAATGAAAGGATATACTATAAACCAGAAGATGAAATGACTCTTTCTCTAGCTTTCAAAATAGGTGTCTGAACATAATTCTAACATGCAAGCATTGTTATAATCTTTTACATGAGCATTTTAGCTCAATTTGCGATAAGATCACGCCATTTATATCTGGGGACAGGTATAAAATTGGCAACATGTCCAGTCTAACAAAAAAACCTTTATGAGATTTGTTAATAGCAGGCCAGATAGAATAACATAAATTTAATTTATTAACACAAACCTACTAAAGGGCATTAAGCCAATGAATGCAGTAGAAGGTAATGGCTGGACAATATGCCAATGGACCGGAACCAATAATGGTAGCAGTTCTTAATTTCATTTGTGCCAATTTCCACTAAGAGAGGAAGGGCAGCTCATGAATGTTATCCCAGGTATACAGATAATAGGTATAATACATCTTTTATTTTCTTTTATAATCAACCAACCAACCAACCAACTAACCAATCAGAATAGAGTTGGAAGGGACCTTGGAGAGAGAGTTTGATATTGTATTGGAGTACTTCCAGACAGATAGCTTCCCATTCACAATTTGAGATAGCTGCCAGGGTTCCAAATAACACCCCCAACGAAAGAAGACTCCAAGGCTTGAAGTTCCTCAAAGTTCCATTTTATTAGAGATGTCATATTGGCACATCTGGGAAAACCCAAATTTGAAAGCTTCCAGGTTTTTCCCACCCAAAGGAAAGTCCAAGTCCCTGCCCAGCACCCACATGTCCATCACGTGGTCCAATCAAAGCACCGTCCCAATTGGAGATGCCTCCCAGTTCCAGCCGTCCAGGTGCAGGGCAAGATGTCCTTGACTCCCTGAGAAAGGAATGTTATTATGACTATATATCACCCCTGCTGCACACAATCCCCCCTCCCAGTTTCCCACAGCACTAAATGTGGCAGGCCTGAAGGCCCAATGCAAAATATGGCTTCCAGGCCTGACAGTAGCATGATATAAAAGTACTATTTGTAAAGTAGCATTTTCAAACCAAGTTTAAACATATTTTATTTTGATCCAAGTTCAGCAGAAAATGAAATTTAAAACTACAGGGTTAACTAATCAAACATAACAATTCATAAATACTATCTGTATGTACATCTGTATGTATATATGCATGCAAGACAAGTGAATTGCAGAGTGAGTGGCTAAAATTGCCTTATACTTTCCTCCTGCTCTCAGTAATATCAACTCAAGTATTACTACTATTGTGCAAGGATAATGTCTTCCAGTTTCTCAAAAACTTTCTTTTTAGAATTTGGAGCAAAGATGTTTCTAATGTATAATATGAATTGGGAGGGTATAACATGATGTTAACATGTGTTAATCCATCTGGCAGGATTATTTTTATAAGATGGTAAAGCTGCTTGCATTTTTATCTTGCTTATCAAGTTGCATCCATGTTCCAGAGACTGTGAAAAACCAGGACATAATTTAGGGCAAACAAAGGATTTTTTTTAAAAAAAATACCTAAATAGTGAAGGTGGACATGCCATAGCATATACCTAGACCAGTGATGGCTAACCTTTTTGCCGTCGTGTGCCAAAAGCGGGGGAGCGGCGGGGGGGTGCGGGTGCGGGTGCCCACATCCATAATTCAATGTGCCCTGCCCTCCCACCCATGTGCATGTGACCCCCACCACCACTTCCCTCTGCTTTTGACATGCGATGGCACGGTGGGCCCAGTAGGCCCGTTTTCCCCCTCCCCAGGCTCCAGAGGCTTTCTAGGAGCCTGGGGAAGGCAAAAACAGCCTTCCCCATTCTTCCAGAGGCCTTCCAGAGGCTGGAAACAGCCAGTTTCCCGACTTCTGGTGGGACTGGAAGGCCTGAAAATCAGTTGGCCGGTGCACGCATGCACGCTGGAGCTGAGTTAGGGCAACACTCGTGTGCCCACCAATATGGCTCCGCGTGCCACCTGTGGCACCCGTGCCATAGGTTCCCCATCACAGACCTAGACAAAACCAAAGTCCTGTCTCTTCCCTTGGTTTCATATAGTATGAGAAAAAAATTCTACTTTATCCAAACTCATCCCTAACATTGTTGGATGTTTTTTTAGAATAGAATAGAATTCTTTATTGGCCAAGTGTGATTGGACACACAAGGAATTTGTCTTGGTGCGTACACTCTCAGTGTACATAAAAGAAAAGATACATTCATCAAGAATCATAAGGTACAACACTTAATGATGGTCATAGGGAAACATTCAATATAAATCTTAAGGATACCAGCAACAAGGTTACAGTCATACAGTCATAAGTCGGAGGAGATGGGTGATAGGAACGATGAGAAGATTAATAGTAGCGCAGACTTAGTAAATAGTTTGACAGTGTTAAGGGAATTGTTTGTTTAGCAGAGTGATGGCATTCGGGAAAAAACTGTTCTTGTGTCTAGTTGTTCTGGTGTGCAGTGCTCTTTAGCGTCATTTTGAGGGTAGGAGTTGAAACAGTTTATGTCCAGGATGTGAGGGGTATGTAAATATTTTTACAGCCCTCTTTTTGACTCGTGCAGTATACAGGTCCTCAATGGAAGGCAGGTTGGTAGCAATTGTTTTTTCAGCCTCAAATGTAAGTCTCCTAAGGCTGAGACTGAGGGAGTTTGAGATTTCATAATCGCCATGATTTGTTCTAGGTAATCTCTGGTCCATCATATATGAAATTTAATTTTTGCCTTAAGAGTTGTTGCATGATGATCTGGAAACACGGATTATAACATCTAGATCTTTGTTGTTGTCAGATCATTTCCTAGTCCAGGTAAGAATGACTGCTCTCAGGATATCTCTGTGGGATGATTTTGCTTCAGGCATCTCATGTATTCTGACAGATTCTGATAGGCATTTCCAATTTCTCAGCAGCTTGTTAGGCAATATCTAGTTAGCTTTTGGCACCAGAGATGATCTGAGCTCAGTATGATTATGGGTCAAGCAGCTTCTCTCTGTATTTTGATCCTGGTTGGATCATTGTATTACAAAGGAACACTATGAGATAAAATGGGAGCAGCAAATCTCAGATTGCTAGTGGAAAAACACAAAGAATAAAATTAACCAAGCACAGATTCAAGCTCAAGTTTGGGCCTACACAGTTGTATGGCAGACAAAATAAGTCATATATACTGTATTTTTCAGAGTATTAAGACGCATTTCCCCCCCAAAAAAGAGTGGGTGAAAATTTTGGTGCGTCTTATACAGTGAATGTTATGGTGGGAGGATGGGTGTTGGTGCAGCATCAATCAGATGTTCTAGAATGGGCTGCAGCAGTGGTGGCGAAAGGGCTGCAACAAACGGGCCATGGCAGTGGCAAATAGGTTGCACCAAACAGGCTGCGCCGGTGGTGAATGGGCAGTGGTGAATGGGCTTCGGCAGTGGCAAATGGGCCATCCTGAATGGGCTGCGCCAGCAGTGAACAGGCTGCACCGAATGTGAACAGGCTGCAGAGGCTGTGGCGGCGAATGGGCCTTGGTGAACGGGCCATGACAAACAGACCGTGGCAAACTGGCCAGATGAATACCTGATGGATTTGGGGAGGTAGAGGTAGGTTTTCTTTTCTTGTTTTCCTCCCCAACAAAGTAGGTCCATCTTATAGTCTGGAGTGTCTTGTACTCCGAAAAATACGGTACATAGACACCCCCCTCCCCAAATATATGTATTAGTTCCAACGTTTAAATCTGAAGCATTCTTTTTTCTTTCAGGTAGAGTAGTCTACTTAACAACAGTTTGTTTAGTGACCATTTGAAGTTACAACAGCACTGAAAAAGTGGCTTAAGGTTTAACAGTTTAACACTTATAACTGTTGCACCATCCCCATGGTCACGTGATTTATATTTGGATACTCAACAATTGGTCCAGATTTATGATGGTTGCAGTATCCCGGGTTCATGGGATCTTCTTTTGCGCCCTTTTGACAAGCAGTCAATGGGGAATCCAGATTCACTTCACAACTGTGTTACTACTTTAACAACTGCAGTGATTCACTTAACAAATGTAGCAAGAAAAGTCATACATTGAGGCAAAACTCACTTAAGAAAAAAATTATGTTGGTCTCAATTGTGGTCATAAATCGAAAACTACCTGTAAATGGATCTTGAATGATTGTATTTGTAATCTTTGAGAATAGGACTTAATTTAATTTAACTTAATATTCAAATAATGGCCCTGAGTACCTCTTTGTTCCTATGCACTGCATAAGCTTTCTTCTTTCCTTCTGAGGATATATAGGGAAGTTGTCTTGGTTAAATTGGATTAAGTCAATTTAAGCTCACAGTATACTTTTCATGTGCTTCCTCCCTCAAAGTAATGGAAAATTGAAATTTGGAGAAGTTCTGAAACTCTTGCAGAACTTACTGTTGCAGTTCTACATGCAAATCTGAAGTTGCCAGTCGTTGTTTTAGAGCCAAATCGGTAATGCAGCTTACAATGGATATTGTGCAAGGAAACATGATTGAAAGTTCCCCAACAGACATATTGGAAAAATGCTTTTATTATGTTACAGAATTTTTTAAAAAAGCCTTTGAGAGTGAGCAAATATTATACAATTATTGGATGTGATGGTGACAAGAAGAGAAGTGATGTTGATAATGAAGCCTGCATAATTAGATGGAATGGGCAGATGTTTAATTTACACTATTTAGCCAATTGGTTAAATAGATCTATTGTACCATAGAGAGAAGGTTGGACTACAGCACAAGTCCGAAAACTCAGAAGACTAAACCTCTGGTCCTGGTGAATGACCCAGATTGGATCCTGCAACATTATCCTGGGACACATATATTTCCCTCCATTTGTGAGATTTATCTTTGCTTAGCTGAGGTTTCTTCTATTTCTCTCTATAAATACATGCTTATGGAAGTAATGTATGTATACGTGATTTGTCCAGATGGAAGATTTGCAAATGAGCTGGTAATTTAACAAAAATGTTAAGGAAAAAAAGATCTAAAGTGATTTCAGTGAAATTCAGCAAAATAAGAGAAGTTAGGTAGTGTGCAGAATTTTGTATGTGTTTCTACACTTTTGTCTGTGCAATATTTCTGGAGGGATCATTGTAAAATTCATGAATATATTTCCGTGAAGAACATATGGAAATCTAACTGTTACTTGGAACGATTTCAATCCTTGGGGAAGAAAGAAACTAGATGAAATTATATACGCAGAACTTTGTGGAAGGGTTGGAGTAGCAGATAGGAAGGAACACTGATACTTTGAAGTAATTAAGCATAAGAGCATGTGCATAGAAACAGAGGGGCATTAGTCAGCAGTGGAAACCATCTAGCTGAAATAAAATACTAAGACTGTCTTGCTTGATTCTTAAATTGTAAATATTTTGTGAAACACTGTCGTTTTAATAAAGCTAACAATGAGTTATTAATCTGGAGATTCAATTTCAAATCCATTCTGAGCCATGAATGCTCACTTAGTAAATTTGAGCCGGTCACTTTGTCTCAGCCCAAACACTTTGATTATTGGGAGGAGAAACATGAAAGAGAGCTAATAATGAACATTGCCTCTAGTAGAAAGGCAGGAGCCAGAAGCTGGCCAACCAAAAAGGCTTTAAAAAAAAAAAGCTGTACAGGTAGTTCTTGACTTATGATTACAACTGAGCCCAAAGTTTTTGCTGCTAAGTGGAACATTTGTTAAATGAATTTTGGCCCATTTTATGACCTTTTGTGCCAAAGTTGCTAAGTGAATCGCTGTAGTTGTTTAGTTAGTAACACAGTTGTTAAGCGAATCTGGCTCCCCCATTGACTTTGCTTGTCAGAAGGTCACAAGAGGTGATCACATGACCCCAGGACACTGCAACCGTCATAAATATGAGTCAGTTGCCAGGTGACGATGGGAACACTGCAACAGTCATAAGTGTGAAAAGGAGACATAAATCAATTTTTCCTGTGCTGTTGTAACTTTGAACGGTCACTAAATGAACTGTTGTAAGTTGAGTTATGCCACTTGATTAAGTAGCTCAAAAATCAAAGGTTAATTCGAAATGGTGTCTGTGTCAATGTCACTTTTAACAACACTGTACATTTGTTTAGTTTGTTCCAAGACATGAGGGATAGATAGTGCAGTGCACAGGCCAAGCAAATGCCATGGCCATTAAGTAAACCAATGATGCGGCACGGGTGCAATTTTGCAAAAAAAAAAAAAAAAATCCACCCAAAACCCAAAAGTAAATGACGGTTTTCAGCAAAACCATTGTAAAACAGCCATATGATTGTGGGATGCTGCAAACTGCAGTAAATGTACTGTAGCTCAATTGCTGAGTACCTGAAGCATGGTCATGTGACCGGGGGGGCAACCATCAGAACTTTGAATCTGGTTCATGTCGTGTTTTCCCCGAAAATAAGACCCAACCGGAAAATAAGCCCTAGCATGATTTTTCAGGATGCTTGTAATATAAGCCCTACTCCCAAAATAAGCCCCAGTTAAGATCGTCAACCACATAGATACATTTAGTACTGTATTTCCCTGAAAATAAGACCTATTGGAAAATAAGCCCTAATTTAATTTAATTTTAGATTTATAAACCGCCCTTCTCCCTGAGGACTCAGGGCGGTGTACAGCCAAAATAAAAAAAACAAAGAATACAAACATTAAAAGCAATTAAGAATATATATAAATTTGGCCCCATACATTAAAAGTAACTAACCAATTAAAACATTTAAAATTATTTTTAAGCCAACCCGGCTTGCTGGAAAAGATAGGTTTTGAGGGCATGGCGGAAGGCACCTAGGTCTTGGATTCTCCTTATCTCTGGGGGCAACTGATTCCAGAGGGTAGGTGCCCCCGCAGAGAAGGCTCTCCCCCTGGGGGTCACCAGCCTACATTGTTTGACTGATGGCACCCTGAGGAGGCCCTCTCTGTGGGAGCGCACGGGAGCGCAATGAGTCTTTTGGAGCAAAAATTAATATAAGACAAGTCTTATTTTCTGAGAAACATGGTAATTATCCCTGGGGATATCTATTATAACTTTAAACAGTCACACATTGAGGACTACATGTAACTTTCTGTATAATCTTTCTACAGTGTAAATAACTTGGCCAGCCCAAAAAATGTGAAAAAGTGCTAGGGGAACTTTTAATGAGTACTTCATAAGATGTGAAGATCCTCCTTTTAGGCAGTGCTATTGCAAACAAATTGAATTCCAACACTGGACAGGCAGTCACCATCAATATCATCTATAACTATAACCTCAGGGTTGTTGTTGTTTTTTTTAAAAAACCCAGCGTTTCCATTGTTTCATTTTCATTTATTGAAGAAAAAGAATAGAGCAAAGTTTATGAGATCTTGCCCAGACTCAACTCACGGACAGGAATGTTTACTTTCTCACTCTGCAGACCTCATTAAGATTATTATAATAGGAGGAAACAGCTATCAGTGGTTGCTATGTAGGAGGTGATAGATGAAAATGAACAAGATTGCTGATAAGGGGTGGAGGAGAAATTAACAGGGGAATTGTCCCCGGTAATCCCTACTAAAATGGTTGATTTGCTGCAAAACAGGAACTTGTTCCCATGATGCAGCTGATAACAGATCACCTACAGGCAAGTTAAATATAACCATGGATGTGCAAACTGTTTCATTTGAATTCAGATGTGTTATTTTGAGCATGAAACAGGCTGCCTTGGTGTGTGTGTGTGTGTGTGTGTGTGTGTGTGTGTGTGTGTGTTAGTGTTTTGAACTCAATCTATTTGGTATTCAGATCAGGAGTTGCATCCAGAACCGGATGTTTTATGAAGTTTCACAATGAAATGTTTTGCGTTTCTCTAGATGCAGCTACAAGGCTGAACGTGGGCTGAACAAACAAGGTTCAGCTGTGATCCAAGAGCAAATTCTCCATATGAAACACGAGACATAAAGTACTGTAGCACAGTATAGGATTCCACATTTTAAATGCCAAAGAGTTCACTCAATGCCATCTCTTTGAACAAATCATCTAAGATTAAAATGTGCATAAGAAGAAACAGGCTTCAGGACAATCCATTTCTCAATTTACCATTGTCCTTTGCAACCAAATCTATCCATCTCTTGTTCTTTCTTTGCTGCTAGACCAGGGGTGTCAAACTCAAGGCCCGTGGGCCAGATCCAGCCCACAGGATGCTTAGATCTGGTCCACGAGGCTGCCCTGGAAACAGAAAATGACCAGCCTCTGCCAGTGAACACATGCACACCCCCCCAAGCTCCATTTTTGTTGGCAGAGGGCTGCAGGAGGCCGTCACAGCTGAAAACGGGGCCTGGGAGGGCTGTGTGCAGCCCGCCCGAGCTCTGTTTTTGTTGGCACAGGGCTAGCAAAACAAACTAAAAACAAAACAAAAGGAGAAAGGTTTCTCCTTTTGCATTTAAGCATCCAAGAAGAGACAGGAAAGAAGAAAGAGGAAAGACAAAGAAAAAGAAGGCAATATGGGAAGAGAGCAAAGAAGGAAAAATAAGGAAAGAGGGGAAGGAAGAAGAAAGGAGAATGAAGAGGGAAGGGAAAAGAAGAAAAGGAAGGAAAGGAAAGGAAAGGAAAGGAAAGGAAAGGAAAGGAAAGGAAAGGAAAGGAAAGGAAAGGAAGGAAGGAGGAGGAAGGAAGGAAGGAAGGAAGGAAGGAAGGAAGGAAGGAAGGAAGGAAGGAAGGGAGGAGATTATAATGGAAGTGAGGGAGGGTCTGAGGCAGTGGTGATATTCAATTTTTTTGACTACCAGTTCTGTGGGCATGGCTTGATGGGCGTGGTGTGGCTTGGTGGGTATTGCTTGGGTGTTGCAGGGGAAAGATACTGCAAAATCCCCATTCCCTCCCCATTCCTGGGGGAAGGATATTGCAAAATCTCTATTCCCACCCCACTGTGGGGCCAGCCAGAGGTGGTATTTGCTGGTTCTCCGAACTACTCAAAATTTCTGCCACCAGTTCTCCAGAACCTGTCAGAACCTGCTGGATTTCACCCCTGGTCTGAGGGAAGTCCTGCCTTAGCACTTGACCACCACAGGTGCCGCTGACACAAGTGATGTCAGTCTGGCCAGACCCACACTGGCCACACCCACTTTGACCACACCCACACTGGCCACTCCTATCCCACCCACCCCGGACCCCCAAGGTCAAACACAACCCCGATGCGGCCCTCAATGAAATCGAGTTTGACACCCCTGTGCTAGACAATATCATTTAAGATACAGGAAAGCAATTGTTCCAGTATTCCACTGAGTGAATAAAACTGACTAAACTGCCTTGGTAATGAATAAAATGACCCTTAGCTACAAATTAAGCTTTTCACTACTGGTACTTATCTCCAGACTCGATTGATTTTTCTACAGATATGCGGATAAAGTTCCTCCCCTAAATGCTAAATTTGTTTGGTTTTGTGTTTACTTGATTCCTTACTACAGCTGAATCATTTTTAGAGTGGAATTACCTGTTTTGCATTAAGGAAAAGGAAATACCATGTATTGTTTTAATTATAGAAATGATGCCATTCTGGCTTGACTGGAGACATGATAATATATCACTGTCATGTTACTTTTAAGTACTTTAAAATTGCCCAATAACTTTGCAATTGCTTAGAGGGTTGTAATGTGAGACTGTGAGCACAAGGAGCCTAGATTATTCATGGTGTCACAGTTCTGGACATAAATGTATGTCTAGGTTTAGCTTTATAGAAATTCCTAAGAAATTATACTTAAAATTAAGTGGTTAATGGACCAAGGCAGAACTAAGTAACTACATCAGTTCTGAGCTGCTAGTAAAATTTTTAAATTGAAAATTATGAAGTTAGAACTATCCAGTATATTATCTTGGTGGTACATTCTTCACTCTCCAGATTTTGTTTTTATTCTTAGAATATACTGCAAAAAAGATCTTAGGCAGACAGATTGTGTTAGTTCTGAGGAATATTGATCTCCTTTAACTACCTGAAATTTATGTAATGTATTTTAAGCCTGAAACAAAATGCTTCACAAATTTATTTGATGTAATGAGTTGATTTATTTGCACTTTATGCTACAAAGAAGTTTCTTGGTGCCTTTGGCTATTATGCCAGGGAAAATGAAAAACAAAACAAAACAAACATTATTACCAATTTTATTATGTTCACAGCCAGGCACATGTAGACAACATATGTGTATCAGTAGACAATCATCCTCTTGTTGTGGCCCTCCAGCGGCCAGCAGAGCTGGCAGCAGATTCGTACAGTGAGGAGGTGGGGTGGAACATGGGCCAGTCCTGGAGTCTGGGGAAGGCTCGGACAAGAGTTCTGAGTTGGAGGCAGAGAGGAGGCCAAGGCCATCTGGTAGTTCTTTGTTGCCTCCGGAGTCTCAGGAGTCTGACATCAGCGAAGCAGAACAGTATCAGCCTGTTCCCAATGTGCGCATGCGCAGAGCTGCCAGAAGACAAGAACAATTAAGAAAACAGGGTCAACTTGGGAGTAAGGCTTGGAGATGATTGGCTCCTCCTATAAGACATAAAAGAGAAGTGAATGGGATGTTAGCTTTTGCAGGAAGCAGTTAGTTCATCTGGTTGGTAAAAGTTCTGGAAAAGCTCTGTTTGACTCTATGCTAAGTTTGGCCTTGCCCTGCGTTTGGCAATTAGTTGTCTGGCAGCATTCCAAGGGAGATAAGGTGAGTGTTTGTAAACACTCCCCTGGTAGATTGTTTGAGAAGCCTTTTGAACTGGGAATGACAATAATTCACAGCCGTTTGAATTAAAGAGGTTTGCTGGGACTAAGTTTGTGCTGTATACTTTCTAAGGAAGCCTAGGTCAGAACACCTCTTTACTATAGAGTCCCAAAGTGATTGATTGCATTTTATCAGTTTTAATCTGTTAGATACAGGGTAATCTATTAAATTAGGTGTTTGGGGTTCAGGATTCCAGATTTAGAGCAGAAGAGGATTTATGCAATTAATTAATTTAAAAGTGGTTAATTCTACATCTTTTGCCTACAACTTATTTATTTTGAGACCTGTTCAGTCTTTGGGTTTGAAATTCAGTAAAATAAGACTTCGTTAGATGGCAGAATAATGTTAATGTTAAACTGAATAATGTTAAAGCTACAATGTCATGACTAGGGAGTGAAAACATTTAAAAGGAAGGCTGGGGAAAAGCACTTTGCAGGAAAAACGGTGTGACTGTGGCCATGTTATCTCCAGAAGTTGAGGGCATCTTTGCCTTTACGAGTTACGGTGGCGCAGTGGTTAGAGTGCAGTACTGCAGGCTACTTCTGCTAACTGCTGTCTGCCTACAATTTGGCAGTTCAAATCTCACCAGGCTCAAGGTTGACTCAGCCTTCCATCCTTCCAAGGTGGGTAAAATGAGGATCCAAATTGTTGGAGGCAATATGCTGACTCTGTAAACCGCTTAGAGAGGGCTGTAAAAGCACTGTAAAGCAGTATATAAGTCTAAGTTCTATTGCCAAGTGCAGTAGCCTGAGTGGCGTAGGAGGCTAATGCCTCCTACTAAGGCAGCATTTAACATCCAGCTGCCTGCAATTACTGCGAGTTCAAATCTCACCAGGCTCAAGGTTGACTCAGCCTTCCATCCTTTCTAAGGTGGTTAAAATGAGGACCCGGTTTGTGGGGGCAATAAGCTGACTTTGTATAAAATATACAAAAGTATGAAGCCTATTGCTTAACGCATTGTAAGCCATCCTGAGTCTCTGGAGAAGGGTGGCATATAAATACAAATAAAATAAAAAATAAAAATAAAAAATAGTGCTATTCTAAAATGTATTATGCAATTAAGGGAAAAAAAGAAGTAACCCAGTGGGATTAACAATTAATGCCATGAATGAGGGTTGAGAAAAAATTGTGGCCCTTCAGCCACAAAGCTTTCTGGGTTAGTTGAGGCCAGTCTCTTAGGTTAACCTATCTCACATGATTCTGAAGATAAAATGGACAGGGAGTGTATTAACACTGCTTTCACTGCTGAAGGAGTGGTAGGATACTGTGGAAAAATAACAATAACAAATAGTAAAAGAAGTCTCGGTTGTTTGTATATGTCTATGAATGTGCTGATTTCTCAATCTTTGTTTTCCTGCCTTTTTATATTATGCTTATCATTTTACAGAGAGTCATCATATTTCCCAGAGAAGAAATCATGGATACAATATAGGGACTTCCTGATTGTTACTCCAATCATATCAGTTTTACTAAAGAAAGAGCTAAGAATTTATCTGAATAAGTCATATAAAAGCAAAGGGTCTGAAGCGCATTTATGTATTTGTTTTTGTAAGTATCTCAGCTTTCTTATCAAAGAGGTACACAATAAAAAGCTGTGTTTCAGAGTTTCACTCAGTTAAGGTTGGTTTTGGAAATTTGGCTCCCTCTGTTAACATTCCAGCATGTTTTTTAAATCATGGAGCCATTAAAGAAAAAAAAAAACCCCAAGACTTATCCAGCTTTCTATTCCCCGGATCTCAGCTTCTTTGTGGTCTCTGATTGCAAGAATTACAGGAAAAAAATTAAGCTTTATCACAGAAGGGGAAGAGCAATGAAATGTTTTAGAATAATGTCAAATTAAATTTCAGACAAATCAAGACTGAAATTCCCAGTGAACATTTTGAGTGACAGCATCAACTTCTCTGAATATCTGGCAATTTCATAAATGTCAGCAAAACCTATCTATCTTGTCTGCCTACACATAGGCACATACATACATTCACTTTTATATTATCTAAATTGCTGTCCTGGGGTTGCCAGCTGGCCCCTAAAAGGTAAAGCACCATTTGGAACTAATTTTGCAGGAGAGTGGGGACTGGAGGTCATTTTTGGACAACTACCTACCATGAGACTATTCATTAAGAAATAAGGCGAAACCAAAGAAGATAAGTTAAATATGGCAACACATTCCATGTGGTTCCAACTGCTGCTGGGAATCTGCATAGAATTTGTATTATTATTAGTCATATTTTACTGTCTGCAATTTTAATAAGTGAGAGTCAAAGGAAAGAATGGTTGTAGTCAGGGGTGGGCTTCAAAAATTTTAGCAAGGGGTTCTCTGCCTGGTTACTGGGTGGGCGTGGCCATGGTGGGCATGGCCTAGTTGGCCTCCTACACTGCAGGGGGTGTTTTTTTACCCTCCCCAGGCTTTGGAGGCTTTTCTCGAGCCTCCGGGAAGGCAAAAATGGCCTCCCCAGGCTACAGAGGCCCTCTGGAGGCCTTCCCAAACTTCTGGTAGGCCCGTTTTTTGCCTTCCCCAAGCTTCCGCAAATGCCCTGCACTTACCTGCATCCAAAACGGGCCAGGTGGGGAGTCCTGGGAGGAATGGACGAGGCAGGGCGGGGCCAGCCAGGAGTGGGATTTAGGGGTTCTCCCTAACTGCACAGAATCTTAGCTAGAGGTTCTCCTGAACCCTGTGAACCCCTAGCAGCCCACCCCTGGTTGTAGTTTACAAGACTGGGGTAATGGAATAATTGATGGTAGTTCTCTACAATGTACATCTAAATAATCATTTTAAAGTTAATAGAATGTTACTAAAACAGTTTTCTACCAACTTTAAAAACTCACCTTTTAGCTAATTTACATTGTGGGAATTTTTTTTAAAAAAATATAGTATTTCTATCTTTGTTTATCACCTATTATCCTCTATCACCATTCAATTAGCTTTATAAAATATATAATCTTACAACACAAAACTATTGATGCAAGCCATCATATATTAAGTATTATGAAAGTATTAGCTTTTTATTAGTACTGGTAATCTTCAGGAACTTGTTTAAGGATTCCAGAATTCGTAAGTTATGCACTCTAGTATCTGATATTGCTTGTATTTTAGGAATGTATTTTTCTAAAAGGACACAACGGAGAAATATATTAGAGACAGAAATACATCTTTCTCCCTCTTTTTAAACATTAATTCTTGGATTCATACAACATATAATGGGATTCATAACCAAAAGAGAAGTATTTCTTAACCCTGGGCTCTTTAATTACTGAAAACTTATACATGGGGTGATAATGATCCAGTATTGAAAAGAGAAATTGCTTATATTCAGAAGGGGACTTTATCTTGATCAATATGTCCCTTGAACATGGTATCCTAGATCAATAGGATCAGCAGTACTATCTTTGAAATTCTGGATCAGAATGGTCATGTCATCTTGAATCAAACATTATCCAAGTTCTATTTCCATTAATACTCTTATAATCAGAGGCTACTTGCATTAAGTCAGTCTCCTTCAACTGAAAGAATCAAGGCAGAGCAGCTTGATATTTCAAGTTAAGATATCACCTCAAATACGATTCGTGAAGTGATCTGAATGGAAGCAACATTTTTAAGATGGAGTTGGAGAAATTTTCAGCAGATCTTATTAAAGGCAGTATAGGCAAATTCATAGAAAATAAAGCCACTTGTAGCAACTAGTCATTATAAATGAATCATTACACGAAGAATAATCTTGTGCCCATGTCTTGCACTTGGCCTTCACCGTAAATGTCTCTGTGAGAATACAGATAGGAAAGGCCTTTGGCCCAGTCCAGTGGGATCTTTTTTGATGCTGCATTTGTTGATGCAGAAAGGAAAAAAGCAGAACCAGTCTGAGCCTTCCTTCTTTCCTTCTTTCTTTCTTTCCTTCCTTCCTTCCTTCCTTCCTTCCCTTCCCTTCCCTTCCCTTCCCTTGGGGAAAATGAGAATGAATAAGGAATTTGGTCTTATTCATAGCAAGTCTTCCTGTTGAATTTAGAATGAAAAAATTCATTATCGAACAATTAGTGCACACATTTAAAAGCCTCAAGAGTCCTTCTTCTACATAGTGTCAGACTATCTGGGTTGATGGCATTGAAGGGATTGGAAATACCCTGGTTTTGTTTTTTAAAAAATAATCTTTATTTACATTTTTTGTTAAAAGAAAACCAGAAAACAGCAAAACACGATATAAATGACATACAAGACGACATAACAAATAACAAACATATCTACAAGTAATATCTTAATAATTAAATATTCGGTATGATCTATCTATATTACATTCCGAGGGAGACAGGATGACTTGTATATCAACTAGGTCTATCCGACCTCACTTTACTTGTATAGTATCAATTTCTCAATAAATACCTTTCCTCTTTTGGTTTGGGTTATGTTTCTCTCTTCGCTAGCCAAGTATATAGTTTTTCCCAAGATAAACATGTTTGTGTTTGATCTCTATCTTTTAATTTTTGGTTAATTTGTCTGCTTCCGCACAGTCCAAAATCTTTTTTATAATTGCTTCTTCTGATGGGATATTTTGATTTTTCCGAAGTTGCGCATATGTCAGTCTCGCCGCTGTGATAATATGTAAGGCCAAATACCATAAATCTTTTAAAATATTATCCGGTTTGGAGCCGAGCAAGCATGTCTCTGGGGGCCAATCAATCTTTTGGTTTAAGATCTCATTAAGCCATTATTTTATTTTTCCCCAAAATTTTACTGCTTCCGGGCATGTCCACCATTGATGGTAATACGAAATACTCTGTTGATTAAGAAAGCATATATGTTTATTTCCAGATTGGACCTGGTCATCACCAAATTGCAAATAAATATTTAGAACAACAGGGCTCTTCTAGAAATCAGATTAAAGTATCCACATCCAAAATGGGGAAACTATCTGGCCTCCATTTAAACATACTTAATTAGGGTGACTCCATTATCTCTCTGCATATTGCACAAACTCGTATCTCTTGTTGAGATAAAAGAAATGAATCTCTGATAGAGTTGAATCTCATAGAATGAATCTCCCATGGAAATTAATCAAATTCTATCATGATATCAATAGTTTCCACCTCACCATTAATTTGATGCCACAGTGAAACTAGACAATGTACACATAAACATCATGTTATACAGATCTCTATGTGCACATACAAATTTCTAGCTTCCACTAAGAAAACACCATTAAATCTATCATCTATAACTAGGCTCTATCCTCTGGTAACATTTGTTGACTCAATTGATAAAATGGAATTTAATGGAATTAAGCCAGACATTCAAGAGACTGACCAACTACCCTAGTGAGATCAATATATAAATCAACAATACCAATGGATGACAGGGCCACACTTAGATATTGATAGCCACCTAACTTGAATCAGACTCTCATAAACAATACAAATATTTGCTCAAAATAAAATATAGTGACAAAATAAACTAAATATATATCTATCACTATATTTTGTCTGTCTATCTATCTATCTATCTATCTATCTATCTATCTCCATCCATCCATCCATCCACCCATCCAATCCTGCCATTAAAAACACTAGAAATAGTGCCAGGTTACCCCATTCTAGAGAATAGGGTTCTCATTTGATATTTAAGTATATTTAGATAGAGTAGGTTATACATGTATATACAGTAATTGAACCTTTTAATGATAAATTATGTAGAAGATTATTGCAAAAATAGATTTAATAAGGTATGTATCAGATATTTCATCTGAAGTCATTCAATACCACATGCCATAGATGAGGAAGATAAATGGTTTCTGCTAACACATCGGACTTGTATAAAGTAGATGCACTGAAGAAAGATAATTTTACAATAGGGTATAGTAAGGTTGGGGAGAAGGCATAAGATTTTATTTCAATAGCCTGTAGTGCATAAAATGCCTGTGTATATTTGTTAAACTGACTTTCCACTATTGGTGTGTAAGGTTACAAAGACAAAGACAATAAAGTGCAATCAAAGAGCAATATAAAGGGGAAAAAAACATATGAAAGGCAAAGCAGAATGGTGAAATGATATAATGATATAATCATAATTGTAGCAAAGTCTGCATACATTTTCTTTATCTTTACAACCATTCCAGTTCATTAGGTTTGCTGCCAAAGACCTATCTGAACAAATGCATGTTTACCTTTTGGTGGAGAGTTATTTGAGATGGTTAGAAAATCACCCCGCCTCCTGAAATTCCTTCTAGAATAGCCACAGACAGACTCATTTCAATTTCTGCCAAATGTGCTTCAGAAGTTGGCAGAACAGAATGAAAGGTTTTCTTGAAGATATTAAAACTCAGAACAGACTCACCTGGAGGAATGTGTTTAAAAAACCAGATATAAAGTTATGCACAATTTTATAGAGCATGAACAGTACTTTGAATTACTCCTGAAAATAACTGGTACGTGAGATAACTGCTGCCACATTGGGGTTGTATGTTCCCTATAACCAGATCTGGTTGATTAAGAGCCTGGGTGTAGCATTTTACTGTTGATAGCTATCAAACATTCTTCAAAAACATTGACACATAAAGCAGGATCCAATAAACCAGAGAAGATGTGGTTATGCTTTGGTCTGAACATATACCCATGGTTCAGGGGTGAAACCCAGCACCCAGAAATCTAGGTTCTGGAGAACCAGTAGCAGAAATTTTGAGCAGTTCACAGAACTGGTAGCGGAAATTTTGAGTAGTTTGGAGAACCGGCAAATACCACCTTTGGCTGGCCCCAGAGGGGGGTGGGAATGGAGATTTTGCAATATCCTTCCCCCAGGACTGGGAAGGGAATGGGGATTTTTTAAAAAAAATTATATTTATATGCCGCCCTTCTCTGGAGACTCAGGGCGGCTTACAATACGTTAAGCAATAGCCTTCATACTTTTGTATATTTATACAAAGTCAGCTTATTGCCCCCACAAACCGGGTCCTCATTTTACTCACCTTAGAAAGGATGGAAGGCTGAGTCAACCTTGAGCCTGGTGAGAATTGAACTCGCAGTAATTGCAGGCAGCTGGATGTTAAATGCTGCCTTAGTAGGAGGCATTAGCCTCTTACGCTACTCAGGATTTGCAGTATCCTTCCCCTGGAGTGGGGTGGGAATGGAGATTTTGCAATATCCTTCCCCTGCCATGCCCACCAAGCCACACCAAGCTCACCAAGCCACGCCCACAGAACTGGTAGTAAAAAAAATGGATTTCACCACTGCGATAGTTATTATATCCATGCAAAGCAACATATATTTACTCCCACAGATTGATTTGGGCCATGGTGGTGAAGGAGAAGTCTTCTAGTTTAAGTTTAAATTTTTTTTATTTGTCAAGCATATAATATATGCTTATAATATATAAGATTACAAGTAAAAGTATAAACGTAATTTGAATACATGAAAAGAGTAAGTAAAAAGGAATATTAGGACAGGGCCGGTATGCACGCTGGTGCACTTATTCACGCCCCTTACAGACCTCTTAGGAATGGGTTGAGGTCAACAGCAGACAGTTTAAGGTTAAAGTTTTGGGGGTTTGGGGAAGAAACTAGAGTCAGGTAGTGCATTCCAGGCATTGAACTCTGTTACTGAAGTCATATTTTCTGCAATCAAGTTTGGAACGGTTTACCTTGAGTTTGTATCTATTATTTGCTTGTGTATTGTTGTGGTTGAAGCTGAAGTAGTCATTGACAGGAAGGACATTGTGGCAGATAATTGTATGTACTATGCTTTTTAAGTTCATACTGACCTTGTGGGAAAATGCTGAGAACGACTCTGAAGTAGACCAAAGTAAAGCAACAAGACCACTTTACTTTGAAATTAGAGGACTGCATTCCTGTGTAAAGTAATAACTAGGGCATGCTTCACCCATCCTTAAACTTGTCAAATTCTAACATGATTTCAATAGTTTTCACCCTGCCATTAATTTGCCTTAATCTGTGTATGTCTTCCAAATACCCATAAATTTGGATTTTAGGAATCCATTTCCAGTCAAGCATAATACCATGGACCTAAATGGTTTTTCAATTTATTTTTACCTGATGGACCAAACTGTATTTAAAAAAAAAAAAGACATCTACTCGTTGGCACTGATGGGGATTGCAGCTTGGAGTTCATCGGTTAGAAAGGACTGCTTGGTTGTTGTTGTTTCAGTATAAAATCATATTCCTCCATACCTGATTTTGTATGTTTTGTTTTGAATATCCATTCACCTTAAATCACAGTGAACCATATCCCAAAGCAGGGGTTTTTTTTTCCTTGCGACGAGCCGCTACTGTCTGCATAGACATTAGTTTGATGTCCTGCAGGCAAGCAGCCCTTCTCTCAATGAAGAATGTAGTTCTGGGAAGAAGCCAGCCATTGCTGGATATACTAGGTTTCTAGTATGTTGAGGATATTTTTCCTCTTGGGGGGAAAAGGGAATAAAAATGATATTCCAGCAGTTGCAATCTGAAATAGAGCAGTCCAAGAAATTCTCCTTCATGTGCTTTTCCCAGGAGCACAGAGCAACTCATAAAGGAAGAATCTAGGAGGGAATTTACAGAATGAAAATGATAGCTTCTCCAGACAGAGGAGTATATTTTTTTTGTTTTGTTTTTGAAGGTCTGAGAAATCAGTGGATTATATGCAAGTATAAATGATAGACAGAAAATAATATTGAAATGAATTTAGCCCATCAGGGTTCTTTCCCTTGGAGCAGCAGCCTGGCTCACTGCAACTCTCTCTCTCTCTCTTTTAGGCTTACTTAATTGCGAGGAAAAAGAAAGAACAGAGGAAAGGAAGAAAGAGAGAGAGAGAGAGAGAAAGGAAGGAAGGAAAGAAGGGGAAAAAAGTTCCCTTTTCTTTTTGAAAGATTTAAAAAACACTCTTTTGAGTATCTGAAAAGCAAGAATGTTTGTAAAATAGAATGGTGGAGCCTCATTTGGAAAAATTATATCAATTTATTTCTTTTTCCATATGATTTCATATATCCATAGCCTCTCTTGGGGTGTGAGCATGAACCTGGCCACATTTTTCCAGGCTGACATCATCTGTTTCACTCTCACTTTCACATCCTGCCTTAAACTGCCTGTATGCACATCAACAAGACTGAGGGTGGGGAGTGGGGTGAGGTGGGGGGTGTTGATATTTGATAGGGGTGATTGTGTGCACTGCTGTTTTAGGCTAACTGTGGATATACACTGCTATATCAACAAAAGTCACTTTTGCCATATGGAAACCTAATTAGGGTCAGGACAATCTCTTCCCAACACTGAAGAACTTCAAGTCATTTTAAAAAAGCAGTTGGATTTTATCTAATAAAATATCTAACAGCAAATCTTTGTTAATTAAGTCTTATATTTCAAATTTACTTTTTACAGAGTTGAGGATAATAAAAATTGAGAGTTTAGTTATGTGTAAGTGTTTGTAAATGTATTAGGCAAGAAGTAAATGTAAGTATTTCTTCCACTTCTTCAGTAAAAGTTTAATCTAAACTGGGTGCCGTAATTTTAAAGCCATAATAGCCATGTCTTTTTCATTTTGATGCTAAAGTAACAGAATTCAAATAAACACCTGACTGTGGATAAGACGAGATGTTTTAATCTTTTGCCTTCTTTTCTGTTAAATTGCATAGATTATTTTTTTAAAAAAATTGGTAGCAGATACTGCCTGCAATTGGACTTCAATATATATCAACATGTCAGCTCTGGGGAAAGACTCAGGAAATGGGTATCAGTGTATAGTACAAAGATACTTCAGTGGCTTCTGCCTTTTACAATTAACCATCAACAGTAACGGAATGAGCAGTCAAGAAAAATGCCACAGACCAATACTTGGTAAAACAGTAATGAAAGCTCTGGGAAAGATATTCAGATGCTGTGATATCTTCTATACTGACAAAAAGCACAGTGCAAGCCATGGTATTTCCTCTGACACCCCATGGAAATGAAAATTGAAGAAGCAGAATAGGAAAAGTATTGACGCTTTTAAACTTTGGTGCTAGAGAAGATTCTTGAGAACGCTGTGGACAGCCACAAAACAAACCAATGGATCATTGGGTAAGTCGACTCAAATTCTCACTTGATGCATAAACGATCAAGTTCAAATTATCCTACTTCAGATACATTATGTGAAGATCTAGTTTTCTGGAGAATGCTCTAGGAGGTGAAAGGAAAGAGACGAGGATGACCAGCAGTGTGGTGGATGGCCTCATTTAGAGTGAAGCTTGATACAGTGTTGAAAGACATTGAGGATCAGGCTAGGAACAAACCATCATGCAGAAAAATCTGTGTGGTTGCTAAGAATTGACACTGACTTGATGGTACTGTAGGAAGTTAGCACCCACCCCTTTCCTAGAAGAATGAAATATTTTAGGAAATATTAAAAAGGCAGAATATTATATTTCTCTGGACGAGAAATGGAGAAACACATTGTAAAGACAAAACAGCTCCCTTCAGCTTCCTGCCTCCCCCCACCTTTGTCAATGGGCCAGAGGCAGAAAATCATCCCCCCCCACCTTTGTTAATGGGCCATCATCTGCAACACAAAGAACCCATCCAGCAACAGAAACTCACCACATGTCAAGGCTCAAGCAAGCTTGAGAGACATCCTACCAGGTTGGCTAAGACCCCTGCCCCCTGGGAGTTTGACCAGCAGTCAGGATACATTTCTTATACAGGAACAAGAAACACTAAGGTGGGGCCCAACAGAGGGTATAAACTCGCCTTTTCTGTTCAGGAACTCAAGCAATGTGATCCTGTCCACCATTAAACCATCTTTCCAAACAGCCACCATGTTTCCAGTGTCTTTTTCCCCCACTTGGAATTGAACCCAGAAGGACATTTCTTCCAACAGTACTTAATCAATTAAAACAAAAAGGGTAAATGTTTTGTAATCCAGAAAATCTTAGTTTCCACATCTAGTCCTTTCTTACTCCTGATAGGCTTCCACGATTCTGATAAGCAGAAAGCCAAAAACTGAATGGGAGTTAGTACAAAAATGGGAATACTTGGCTTTTGGACCCTTTTCTATCCCAGCTGCTTCACCTGACATGTTTGCCATTTAATCTTAATCTGGTGCTTCTCCTGTAGAATATCCCAGGGAGAACGATCCTCCCAATAGGTTTATACAGACTGCAGTTTTCTATCTTAAGTACATGTGAGCCTGAGCACTATGATGTGGAATGCAAATAACATCTCAAAATCTAGTTTCGAGTCAAATGTCCTAAACTGAGTTAGTACATGGCTTGAGGCTGCTCCCAAAATGATCCCATTACTTGAAATAATTTTCTTTCCTGGAATCGTATATCAGGTACAGTTAGTTTTCCAGTAATTACAGCTAAATGTAACCCAGTCAGTTCTGGGTTGCTTGTGTGCTCCCTTCCCCATGACTGTTTTGTGATATTGCCAAGAATTGTCTAAGGCTGTTTGTTTGGGTTTTTTCCCTACATGCAATTATGTCTGGACTCAAAAGCTGGAAGGTTTTGCAGACATCATTTGTACTTCCCAGGACTTGGCTTAAACACAATCTTGAATTTAATAACCAGCTCCAGAACAGAAGCAGATACTCCATAAATCATTTTAATAGAGAAACAGAATATTATAACCTGTTTATTTTTAGCCTAACTTTCTCACAGATGAGAAACTTTTGAATGTGTGCATATTATTGTTGCATCTGTGTATGAACATATGTACCTTGTCACAAATAAATTCATTTGATCTTAGTGTCCCACATAAATATGCACATTTTTCTATTTGTAGAAACATTCCAAAGAATGTTCATTTGTGTCCATGAGGGATTAAGAGGGAGCAACTACTGAAATGTACATTTTATTTTATTTTTATTTTTTTATTTTTATTTGATTTATATGCCGCCCTTCTCCGGAGACTCAGGGCGGCTTACAGTGCGTTAAGCAATAGCCTTCATACTTTTGTATATTTATACAAAGTCAGCTTATTGCCCCCACAATCTGGGTCCTCATTTTACCCACCTTAGAAAGGATGGAAGGCTGAGTCAACCTTGAGCCTTGTGGGATTCGAACTTGCAGTAATTGCAAGCAGCAGATGTTAATAGATGTTAATAACAGGGTGCTTTAAACCACTGTAAATAAAAAAAAATCTCCAGCCATGCATGAGTAGTGTTCTGTGATTTATAGGGATTGTACCGATTTGGAATTTTTGAAGACTTGTTTTTGTATAGAAGATTAGGCATATTGGTTTGGATCTTTTCAGAGTGATCTTAACATTCCAGTAGAATCTAAAACAAATATGATTTTAAAAATTATGGCACATCAGTTATGATTTTCTTTCACAAAGGACATACGTCATATCAGTGATTTGATGTCATGACACATGTATTTTAATTCTCATTGTTTCTCTGCAGACATTCATGAATGAGTTTCTCCAAAATTTGCCATTTTTCATGTGACAGAAGTAGAGAATTATGAATAATTAATTTATTTTCATTATTAAATTAAATTTATTCCAGTCATCTCCACCTTTTTCTCTTAAACATGCATAATTGTGTGACCAATGGCTCAGGCATACTTCTCAAAGTCCAAGTATACCTCAGTGTGAAAATATAGTTTTTGAACTTGAAAAGTGTGCATAGGATTATATGGGTTATGGGCAATTTTTGACAATAAAGAATCTTGGATGTAAAATATAACACATTAAGTATGTTATAATAATAGCCAGTCACTTAATTTGCCAGTGAATGTTTGTTTAAAAAAGAGAGCTGTGTTATGGGTTCTGGAAAAAGGAAAACAGTTTTAATTGATATAATCCTGAAAGAAAGCAAGAGGATAGGGAGCATCCTACAAGATTGTTGTGGTATTGAGGTAAACCAGATAGAAGACCAAAATCCAAATATGGTACAAGAGGCCTGTGCAGAACAATTAAGATTTGCTTCATCAAAGATTTTTGTACCACACTGGCAAAGTAGTTTTCTTCACTGAAAAAAGTATAATGCTCTGATGAAGCACTTAATGTTGACCTGAAACTTCCTGAGGACTGCTTCCAAAGCCAGGAGAAGATTCTGTACATAAACTATACTTGGTTAGAAGCCTTCTCAGGTTCTGTGAAGAACACACTGGACAAAGTAGAGTAATGTTTCCTTTAGGATGGCTCTCCAAAGCTTGGGCAAGATGTATTGGAAGAGGAGAGTGATCTATTCTCTGAAGCAATGTCAAAAGTTTATTTGTCAAAGCATAGCTATTCAAAATGACAAGGTCATTTTGTTTTCAAGGGAAGGGAGGTGACTTAATTGCTTCAAGAAACAGATTCAATGGAGTGATTTGTTTGAATCACTTCAAAGAAGCAAAGCTTTGAAAATATGCACTGCTCTATGATGCAACATTTATTGTTACAGGAGAAACAAGCATGTACAGAGAGAGAGGGAGAGAGGAATACAAAGCATGCATTCATGCATGACTGACCCTCATCAATCATTCTGCATCAATCATTGTATTGCCTGCATCTCCTACTTGGTGGGTTGCAAAAAAACATTTACATAGCCTTTACATTACAATAAAATGGTGCAAAACATCATTCTTTGCACATATCAGTAATTTTCAGTATGGGCCATAAGTTCCCCCCAGCCTGTTATATTTTTAGAAGTCACAGAAGTAAATGAGGCTTAGAAGGTGACTATGAGGGAAAACACAATTTAGAACCTCTGATAAAGATGACCCAAAGTGTGGGTGAGATGGCAGAGAAGTGGAGTTGATGCACAAATTGTCCCATGGTTCCAAAAAGAGTCATCTTCTCTTTTCGATTATTTGTTTATTTATCATTTTTATTTATTTTCACATTTGAGAAGAATTTCTGTTTATATTGACTGCAAGGCTGAGAAAATGTTATGTTTTGTCTTTACTGGTGGCTTGGATTGTTGGCCCAACCTATTAAAATGTTGTCATTTTCATCCACCACATTCTAAGATCGTTTCTGGTTTAATGCCCTTATCCACTCTTGTTAACTTTCCCATTGCATAGCTGGGTCTGCCATGACAAGCTTATTCTATGTCTATGCTGGTCATCTGATATCTGATTGGTTACCTTTGTTGTGTACAAGTTAGAGGTCTACAAAAAGAGCCTTGGATAGTACAGTAATCTAAAGCACCCTGTTATTAACATCAGCTGCCTGCAATTATTGCAGGTTCGAATCTCACCAAGGCTCAAGGTTGACTCAGCCTTCCATCCTTTCTAAGATAGGTAAATTGAGGACCCAGTTTGTGGGGGCAATAAGCTGATTTTGTATAAATATACAAAAGTATGAAGGCTATTGCTTAGCGCATTGTAAGCCGCCCTGAGTCTCCGGAGAAGGGCGGCATATAAATCAAATTTTTTAAAAAAATTAGTTGTTTATAAGTTTATAGAAACCTAGAATTTGTCTTGCTGAGCTTTAATGTTCCAGACTGTTACATACCTTCATTCTGATCTTGTGTCCTATTTGATTTAAAACTTTCATCTTCTTTGCATACTTTCAGCCTTCCCCCAGCCTTATTCTACATTGCTTCAAACTATTTCAGTCTTTTCATAGAGTTGTAAAATATGATTAGGCTATCAAGTTCAACTCTTGGATCATTTCATGGACTAAACTAGCTGTCCACAGGTTGTGCTTTTGTCTGAGTCACCATTGTATGCAAAGATGGGCCACCATTCACAACCTTCTTTCTCTTTGTGTTACAGAAAATGCCAGTGAGGAAAATTCCCTGCAAAGCCAATGCTCCATCTGGATCTTTTTTTGCACGGGACAATACAGCAAATTTCCTATCTTGGTGCAGAGATGTGGGAGTGGATGATACTTGTCTCTTCGAATCTGAAGGGTTGGGTATGTATCAGCCAGTAACATGAGGCACTTTTTAGTATATTGCACTGTATACCACATATGTTTTTAATGATTTTCATGGGATATAATCGTCTATCATGAGGTCATGTTCTGTTTCAAAAAGTAATTATATCAATGATGTCATTATTTCTCCTCCGTATTTTTTGCAAAGCTCAGAAATTTATAGTTTCTTTACTTTTGGAATAATTTGCATTATTTTAAGTGTATAATAATAATTCAGAGTTTTGAAGAAAATAAAGACCTTTCAATAAACAGGTTAAAAAAACTTGATTCATCTATGATGTGTTTTAAATTGTAATCAGAATAAGTCTTCCACACAATTTTGATGCCCATAGCTTCACAACGGATATTTTTAATTTTGACAAGTACACTTGCTCAATAGACTAGTATTCTCTATGACTGTCTACTTGGAGATTACAGAAAATTAAAATGCTGCTGTAACCTCTGTCATTGTCCCATAGATATTCCAGAGGATGGGAATGGGTGGCGAGGCATGGTGGTGTCATGAATGATCAAAGATTAAGGATAAAGATGAAATTAGCACCACTGGATAATACTTGCTAGCACTGTTTTTCTTTTATGAGATTATATGGGAACGTAATAAACTGCTTTGAGAACATACTAAACTGTTTTAAAGAATTGTAGATAATTGCTTAATGTCATGATTCCAGATATGTTGAAGTTCCTTTTTGCCTTCCAATGGGAAATAAACACACCTCATACCTTTAATTCCTGAATTAAGAAATTCACAATTTTCATAGTTAATAGCTACCTGAAATATACTTTATGAAAAATTGATCCATACTGTATTGATTTTTTTTTTCAAATACAGTCTAGGTGTGTTTGATTATTGAGGAGGGAGATGCAAATCAGACCTAATATGCCAATACCATGTTGCCCTGCTTTTCAGATCAAATTACTATTAATCTACATGAAAAGCCAAAGCTGGCCAATATTGAAAAGTTAAGCAGTGTTGGACCTGGGTAGTTACTGGATAGCAGACCACAAGGATATTCCAGGACTTTGTTTTAGTCTGGGAATTTTTTTTTAAATAAAAACATTCTGGAAGAAAATGATAAATCACATCTATAATTTTGCTACAAAAATATCTACCTGGATTGTGCACAACATCCTCAGGGCGTGGGGAAATTTCCCTTTTTAAAGTTACTTTTTCAATAGATGTAAAATTGGCTTGTTGATTTGTATACATAAACCTTTAAATCACTATATTAGTGTAAAGTTCAAGTCATCTGTTCATTCATTCAGAAATAACATGTAAAAATCCAATTCTTTTTACATCTCCAGGATATAGAAATGGATGTTGCTTGTGTCCTTGAATTCATATCTAGAATTCAACTGAACATGTGATTTTAAAAATGGCATATAACCATAACCATTTTTAAAATTACAGGATGGAAATATTCTTGCCTTACATTGATTTACCACCAGCAACTTCATTCAGAGAAAAAGAGGAATCAAATGACAATATCTTGTGCCTTATCTTACATCAGATTTGTACCACAAAGGCACTGGTTCAGGTGAAATTCTCATCTTTGTAGTGTTTTGTGCTCCTTTTCATTCTTACAACAGATCTCTTTTGATACAAAATTTAGGACAACTTTTATATCTCAGGATTGCATTTCAGCAGAAGATGAAAAGAAACAGTTGATTGTTTTGGAAATGAAATTCAGCTGTTGGGATGGAAGATGAGCCTAGTGAATCAACTGGGCTATCATCAGGAGGCTTCTGTTTTCCACCGTTCAAAAGGTTTTTGAATATATGTAACTCATATCTAAGTCGCAAATGATCTGTTTGTCTTCTGTATTGAACTTCCTTTTCTTACATTTTTGTGTGTGAGAACATTGTGTTCTTTGCTGTCATCATTACTCATGTTGATTATATAATATATATCTATTGATAGCTGCAGTTCTGTTAAATTGTTTTTAAACATACTGATATGCTAATAAAATTGCAAATTTTGCCCTATTGCTCCATAAGAAAAAATCAAGTAAGCTCATAGAAGGGATGTGGTGGCTCAGTGGCTAAGATGCTGAGCTTGTCGATTGAAAGGTCAGCAGTTCAGCGGTTCGAATCCCTAGTGCCGGGTAATGGGGTGAGCTCCCATTACTTGTCCCAGCTTCTGCTAACCTAGCAGTTTAAAAGCATGTGAAAAATACAAGTAGAAAAATAGGGACCACCTTTGGTGGGAAGATAACAGCGTTCCGTGCACCTTTGGCATTTAGTCATGCCGGCCACATGACCATGGAGATGTCTTTGGACAGTGGTGGCTCTTGGGCTTTGAAACAGAGATGAGCACCGGCCCCTAGAGTCCGGAACGACTAGCACATACCTTAAACTCATAGAATGATAATTTAGGTTTATAAAAGAATAAGCCTTCCTTCAAAACATTTTTTTGGGGGGGCGGATAGTTTAGAACATTGGCAAATCATGTTACATTCTTATAAAGAGTTGAATCTGAAGTTAGAAAAAATAAAATCATCAATCTTTGGATTGAACCACAGTATTACAAAGCAGTTACATTTTTGAGGTTCCCAGAAAGCTTCATTAGCAAGATGAAGAATTCAATAGAGTTGTTTTCACTACTTTCATTAGAAGCTTCAAATATCTCTTCAGGAGATTGTTCATTTAGTTTTAATTGATTGTATCCACTTAATTTTAATTTTTAAAAAACCTGTAAGAAGAATCTACCTGGATCACATGAAAAAACCTATCCTGACTAATATCTTGTTTCCCATAATAGCCAATTAATTGCTTCTTCTGACCATTCTAAATACTGAATTTTATTAGTTTTGATTGCAAATAGTTGCCATGACTAGTAGCTATATAACTAACATCAGATAATCCACTATTTCAAATATTCAGAAGGTTACTGGACATGATTTTTGAAGTATGTGTCCCCCTCCTGTTACTGAAGATACTTTCTTAAAAGTGATCTTAATTTCACTTCTGCTAATGACTGGTTTTCTACTCTACTGCAACCATCTAGAAGTGGCAGAGCTATGAATAATTACACAAATAAATAAATATATATGGAGATTCTCAGTCATCATGATTGTCCCAAAGGTGCATTTTCAAGAGGCAACTGGACTTTCTGGTTTTTTTCTTTGAAGACGTTTCACTTCTCATCCAATAACCTTCTTCAGCTTATGAAGAGCTGCAGAAGCTTCTTGGATGAGAAGCGAAACATCTTCAAAGAAAAAAACCAGAAAGTCCAGTTCACTCTTGAAAAAGCACCCTTGGGAAAATAAATAAATACATTAACCAGACCATGATAATGTTGTATAAACATTTTAATGACTTTACAGAATCCCTTTCCTCTCATCCTTCATTTTAGCACACCGTCTTCCAATATGACTTTAGAAAAGTATCCACAGGCTATGCATTATAATAGTCCAAAGTAATTTATTTTATTGCTTGCTTTTCATCAGTTTCTGGGATTGCAGTACAAAAAAAACTAAGCCTACAGATTACTCAGTGACTAGGGCTGGCATGCAAATCCCTGTACCAGTAACTTCAGAAGATAGATACAAGAATTGGTCACAGATGGTATACCCAGACAACTATAGTAGAACTTTTTTAAAAATATCAACAAACCTATTGTAGAACCATTCTAGGAGAACCATTTCTCCTGATTGTTTGGAGAAAAGAAGCTGTTTGGGAGTGAACATCTGTTCTTTCAGTTATATATCAGCTCAGTCATCTCTGCAGGAAGGATAACATTTAATTCCTTAGATATTTTCTAGGAAGACTGTTACCAAAAAAATAACAAAATAGCCAATAGTGTTCAGAATATATTGTCAAAATGGAATTAAGTATATACAGTATCTATTTCTCTTCCATGGGGATTTTGGAGAGATTGGATAATGAAAACTATAAAACTGTTATTGAAACTAGTGATGGCTGAAACTGAGCACTTTTTTGCATAGTAAATCAATACCTAAACACCTATTTTGTGTACTAAAAATGCATAGTCAAAAGGCTCTTCATTTAAAAGTTAGAGATCTTAATGGCTGTTCTTCAGACAGCTGCTAGCAGATAACAGTGGCATAGGGCTTAAAAAATCTTATATAAGCTCTTTTCAAGCAATTATTTATATAAATATATAAAGCTTATGCATAGGTGAAAAATGGAGTACATTTCTTCCCTTTATTCTTCCTGAATTCCGTACCTTCAGCTGGGTTTCTGAAAGGGAAATGAGATCACTCAAATTGAGTGTGAGTAGCTCACTCCATAGAGTTCAGCTCCTTAATAAAACAGGGTACCACATTATCAGGAGAACGTACACATATTCAAGCAAGTAAGAATTACTATTTCTTCCTTGTATGCCAGCTAAATCTGTGGAAGTCCATGGAAGTCAGGGGAGAAAAGGTGGGGCCAATCTGCACATCCCATTCTATAGCCAAATTGAAGTCCTCCACATTCCTGAACACTGTGATCAACTTCTGAAGTTCCTAAGATGGAACATCAGTTGGATATGCAAAAGAAAATAGCTTTGCCCTTTTTATAATTTATTAGTAAAATGCAGGATGATGTCATCATAACTATTATGATAATCCCATTTAACACAACAGCCCAGTTCTACCGTCTTTCTTATCCCACCTCACTTATTTCCTGCACGTGGCGAATACTATAACAGCATTCATGGTTGCTACAAGTATAATTCTTATGTTGCAGTGTTAGAACTTGTGAACTTTTTTTAAAAAAAAATCTTCTGTCATTTGGATCCCTTTGAAATATTTCCTTTTGTAGATCTGAAGCCACCTTTGTTAGAGAGCTTTCCCTCTCCCCCCAAGGTAATTAATTTGGATTTCCCCTCCCTCACCTTTTCAGAAAACGAAAGGTGCTTTGAAGAATTTTCTTCTCCTGTTTGTTGATTACGGTCTCTCCCATAAAGTGAATTTGGTAGCTCCCAGACAAAGTGCCTCCTCTTGAAGTGCCCTGTCACACCTGCTTGTTGATGTCTGTCTTACTTCTCTTTCAACATCAATCACCTTTTAAAAAAAGCTCCTGATCTTTTTTTAATCAAATGACAATTTCTTGGATGTTTATACTACATTTATATTTATATAATACTACAATTATATTTTTGCATGTATATTTGGCTTTTCTCACATTAGCTACGAAGAAAATATGATTGACGGATGGATATCCCTTTACAGACCCCTCGCATCCTAGACATAAACTGTTTCAACTCCTACCCTCAAAACAACGCTATAGAGCACTGCACACTAGAACAAATAGACACAAGAACAGCTTTTTCCCAAACGCCATCACTCTGCTAAACAAATAATTCCCTCAACACTGTCAAACTAGTTACTAAGTCTCCATTACTATTAATCTTCTCATTGTTCCTATCACCGCTATCCTCCCACTTATGACTGTATGACTGTAACCTTGTTGCTTGTATCCTTAAGATTTATATTGACTGATTCCTAATATGATCTGATTGCTTATTTGTACCCTATGACTATCATTAAGTGTTGTACCTTATGATTCTTGACGAATGTATCTTTTCTTTTATGTATTCTGAGAGTGTATGCACCAAGACAAATTCCTTGTGTATCCAATCACACTTGGCCAATAAAGAATTATATTCTATTCATATAAGAAAACAAAATCAGTTGAGTTTCAATCAGCTATTTCATTACATGAAGGGTCCCCCCCCATTTTTTCAGTACCCTTTCAGCAGAGGACTAATAAATCAATGGCCACTTGATATCCTCTGACAGATTAAATTCTCCACCTGGAAATTATGTAACAGAAAGTCACAGTTGTTTGGGGTTTTGTATAGTAATCCATCTTCAATTTATAATAGTAGAATGAAACCTAAAGTGAATCTTCCATAGTTGAGTTAGTTCTTCCAAAGAGCAAAACTAAAAAGGAAAAGATTTTCAGTGTATTATTTTACAAAATGATTTACTTGGCTATCATCTGAGTGATGGAAACCTGACTAAAATCATTTCCTCAAATGTATTTAATTGTCTGGCAACTGAACAATTTAATAAGATGTTTGCTTTTGTTTTACCTTACTTCATGCTAAATGTCTATTAAAGGAATGACTTGATCACCTTCAGATGCTTATTTAAATGAAGAAATGGCTTAATAGATATATTTCCCATCTACAGTGCAAATACAAACTGGAGGATTTTTTTAAAAAAAATGATGCTAGACAGTATTCGGTGATGCTGTGAAATATGTTGTGGTGTGACGTTACTAAAAACGTGTTGTTTGCGATGATTTATGAAAAACTTCATGACTTTATAGCTCTAGCACTCTGGCAGTTGCCAAGGCAACTTAGCCTTTTCATGAAGAGGTATGAAAAAAGTGTGAAGATGGGTAATGGGCATAGAAGCTGCTTGTTTTAATTCCTCTTTTAGTTCCTGTCGTGTTTTCTGTGCTCATATCCCACATTGTCTTGATTAATCTAATTCTTTTCAACAGCCTTGTCCCACAATAACTAATGGATGGAAGAAAGGGAGGGTTTAAGTGATAAATCTCTGAATGATTTTGCATAGATTTGTAAGAGGCTCTTGCTTTCAATAATTAAGCTATGGCATTAGGGCTGCCATTATGTTGATCATTTATCTCATTGTGTCAGTGTTTCCCACTTGCAAGATACGGGTATTAATGGATTCAATGACTACATATTTATGCAGGGAATTGGAAAGATTGAGCCTGGAACCTCTGCCGTTAGAGGCAGGTTTATGCTAGATCTGTAAACAAAACAGCCCAAGGTGTCATATAATATAATAAAACACAATTTGTCCTCTCAAAAGTATGCACTGCACAGAAGGAAAAAGAGGCTCAAAAATTGAACTTTACTTCATTTTAAAAAGGGCTTGCATTCTGTACTTGGCAGTTTCCAGATTTCTTTATTGAATGTCATTTCTACTATTTTTAAAATAAATTTACTTGTCAAAACCACTACATTCTAGAATCCTTGCCAACATGGCTTTTAGTCTAAAATAGGCAAGGAAAAGTCCAACACTGTCCATACAGTATACAACTAGTTCTCGACTTACATCTATTTGACTAGTGATTGTTCATATTGCAACTGAACAGCATTGAAAAAAAGTGACTTACAACTGGTTCTTCCACTGAAAACTGTTGCAGCAGTCTTCATGGTCACATGATCAAAATTTGGGTGCTTAGTAGCCAGCATGCATTTACAATACTGGTAGTTGCAGCATCCTGGTGTCGTGTGATCATCGTTTACAACTTTGACAGCCATTTTCCAGTAAACAAGGTCATTGGAAGGGGGAGCCAGAGTTGCTTAACAACCATGTGATTTACTTCACAACTGCAATAATCATGGCAATAAAGATCGTAGAATCAGGTACAATTCCCTTTAACAATCACCTTGTGAGAACAAAGGAAATAGTGGTCTCAATTGTAGTTGTAAATCAAGGACTACCTCAGTATGGGTTGCCCCCAGTTTGGACTGGTTCTATAGAACCAGTCGTAAAACTGGCAGGAGGCTCCGCCCACCAACCCCTTCCAACCCCATGTCACCAAAATGCTTCTGCGCATGTGCAGAAGAGTGCACACGGCCCCGCTGTGAACCGATGGTAAAGGTAAGTAGAACCCACCCCTGGACTACTTGTATAGTTCTTGTGGTAGATGAGTGATTCCAATCCCAGCCACTAACTGCATCTGGATCTACTTAATAAATCTCAGGGTTCTAGATGTCTCAAGTCAGAAATAACTGCCAATTATGCTGTAATATTTGTTGTTGCCTTTTTTCTTCTTCTGAGAATGATATTCAGTGTATACCTTAATTATTAGAGGGGTAGATTCACACATTCCATCAATTAGATACTTGTGAAGCTGAAGTTCATGCAAGAAATATGGCCATAACGGTGCTGTCCAAATTTAATAAAAAAGGACATTGGGTTGATTTACATTAATTTCTCAATGTTGCTTGTCTTGGCCTCTTAATTCCATTCTTGGGATAAATCATAGATTCTGAATATGGGCTTCTTGTTTGTTTTATTGTAATTATGAATAATTCTGCTTATTTCAGGGAGAGAAAAGAAAGGGCTGAGATCACTTAACATGCATTGATACAACATTTGAGGTGAAGCCTGAACAGAGAGGTATAAAAGGCCCTTTTGTCTTATAATTGACATCTTTGTGCCTTTATATTAGCCATACCCAATTTAGAAAGTATGTTGTGCTTTCCCTGTCATAACACATGCTACAACACACATAACTCTACTCAAATGAAGTGAATGTAACTCATGACGGGGTAGGAAATTATGACAGGTCCTACAGTATGTGCCATATGCATAAAAATTAAAAGCAGTTGTTGTAATTGCTTAAGTCAGCGTGACTGGTTCAAATCATAGCCTGTTACTTTTATGGAATGTGATCTGTTTGGCCACATATCCTTTCAATTAGACAAATTACCTTCTTTAAAAGATCTTTTGTGACCAAAGATGCAACTAAAATCATCTCTTTGCGGATTATAGAATTGTTTAAATAACCAGGGCCATGAGCTTCTTTTCCAAATTGTTTCTTTGCATATTGTTTGCATTAAAAGTTTGTTTTTCTGGCCAACTCGTTCTTAAAGGCATTCTTGGGTTTGTAAATGAGGTTATTATCAGGTCACACAAGAAAGTTTGTTGTTAGGTGGGAATCAGAGAGGAACTGATTCCCTCTCCTTCCCTCTTTCCAGAATATGCAAATATAGGGTTTGGTTTGATTTGGTTGGATTTTAATTTGAATTGCACCTTGAGGCAAGGTTGAAGTGAGTTCCAGAGATATCTTGGGAAGAATGAACATATAAACAGATTCAGAAAAATAGGTGCTAAATCCACCTGGAAGTAAGGAACTAATCACAAATTTTAGACTCCAACCTCATGTGCATATACTTATACACACACACACACACACACACACACAACCCCCCCCCCATGTGTGTGTCTGCCTCTGTGTGTAACACTTTGTTAAAACATGCCATTGAGCTTTCACTATGGCAGACCTGAGAAAAATTGTAGGCTTATTTCACACATAAATTGCAGCTTCCTTTAGAAAATCAAATGGGTAGGGAGCAATTGCCTCAATTGTTTTTTCTATTTCATAGACTAACTCCAGGGAGACACCTATCTTTTTCTCTGGCAGTGTTACATTGACATTTGCCCAGTAGAATATATTCCATATGTTCCTATTCAAAATAATCTGAAGACTGTATTAATGTAGGTGTAGTTGTCTATACGCTGTGCAGTAAATGCACTGAAATAAATGAAAATAAAAATGCATCCACTAAACATATATAATTTCCAAACCACTGATGCCGGGTATATTTTGGATGTTACACAGCATGGGATTTTTTCTAGCATTTGTTCTTACGATAGATAGGTCTGCTACTTATGTATTCTTCAGAAATTTATGATCTGATTGAAATGCCTTGATAGATGAAATGTACACATTAAAAGTGACGATAGGACATTCAGTCTGTTTTGATATGCAATCATGTCCCATTAGGTCCAGCTGTCACAATTGGTGACAAATTATGAGAGTTCTTGTACTGAATATCTGAAGGGCACGACAAAGAACCAAATCACTGGCATTTCAAAGTCACTGACACCAAGTCAAAGGCAAAGGAATGATGCATTAGACAAGAAAAGTGTTGTAATCAATGGGATTAAGAGGGAATTAAGATGAGAACATTCTGTAAAACTCCATTAACTTTTTTCAATTGCCAGTGGCACTTGTTACACAACAGAATTGAATATATTTTATTGCAGATCTAAAACTTAGAAGAGTTTTACCTTGTAGCATTTGTTGTCTGGTTTTAAATGCCTATTTTTCCCTGTTCATCATTAATCCTGTTGGCATAGGGAACAGAGGGCCGCAGATCAGCCTATACAACTCCCACTTGTAATATTGCAAGCAAACAAAGCAAAAGTAAAGAAAAAGAGCTTGATTTCTTATACTTCACTTATTCTTTATGGTTCAATTTTTTTTTCCTTTTGGCAAACTATGAGAAATTTGAGTATTGTGTGGGTGGTTGCTATCTACTGCCCAAAGCTCCTTTTTAAAGTACAATGGTATTTTTAACTGACAATCAATGGTTCTGCGTGCACTTGTTTTATAAACATGCAATACTCTATTTTCAAATAAGAGTGACTGTCCTATGTTGTTTAATGGTTATAGGATATGGAGGCAATGAACCTTCATCTTTTTCTTCATTCAAGGAATCTACTGAGCAAGAAAAGGGTTTGCTTTTTAGCTGTGCCAAGCATGCTATAATATATGTGATTTATTTTTGGAGTGCTTCACAATATTTTTTTTCCCTCCATCACTAGTTCTTGTGACACTTATGCATACCTATGTCATACCTACATGTGATTGATTCAGACTCATTTTGATGCAACACACAGCAGGACTTTTGCCACATAAATGGACCTGGTTCTCATTTACAGTCTGCTTTAACTAAAAAGCCACCCAGAAGGCCACCCCTTCTGATGTATCATTTTCAGCCTTACAACATTGGAATAAAATCTACATCATGAGTTATCAGTTTTCTGCAACTGTGACTTCTTTCCAACCTCTTATGTCTTCCAATCATATGTGATGGTCCACTGATACAGCAATTATCCTGTGGGAGTGACACTGAATCTAATGGGCCTAGATTTACTTACTATGTTATTCTACCTTGCACGGCACCTAATCCTAGGCTTATGGTTAAAAATACACTGTAAAATAAAAATAAGAGTAATAAATAGTAAAGGCATGGTCATGCTTGCCAGCAGTGCATGCACCTCTTATTTGGTGCCTTATAAATTTGTAAGAGTCTAGTATGTATTTATCATTAGGATGCAATGACATTTTCTCAATTGTCAATTGTTTGCTTCATAGTGTTGTTATCTAAAACTTCAAATTATATCCTTTGGAAGTTCTGCCCATTGTGAAACTCACTTATGAGTAGAAGTGTATTCCATTTCTTACTGTGGTGACCAAACTGATTGATTAATCCAGGGATTTTTGCTTTGGGATTACATTTTTAATGTAATTTTTTGAAAGTGCAATTTAGGAGTCTCAGTTTTGGTATGTGGCAAAGACAGACTGAGGTGTTTTCAGCGAGTGGCTTTCCAAAGCAGCAAATGAGTTAACTAATTCTCCTTCCTCCCAGTTGCATCAGAATAAGTCTTTTTTTATTATTATTCTGTCTGTGTCTTTCACAAAGTTTGCTTGAACTATTCAGTTTTGTGTTTCTTACTGTGATTTATTTACTGTACATTTTTATTTGTGTAATTACATAAACAATAAATCTTTAAAGTTATTTAAAGTTAGTTACCTTCAACTGATATAGATTGCTTGCAATGTGGTTTTTTTAGCATAATGCCAGTAGAACATATTGATAATGATGATTTTAATCAGGGTTGAAGACTGAATACAAGAAATATTTAGAAAATCTAATAGCATTTCTACTGTATATGAGGTAAATGAAGGTTTCATAGGAAATAATCATTAAGGATTGAAAGATACCCAGTTTTACATACTAGGTTTTGGGCTAAAACGAGTATCTCATTCAACCTGAAGGCAAACTCCTTCTTGCTGGTTGTATGATTTAAATGATGTTTCTAAGTAATAAACAATCTTTTGTCTCCTAACTAAACAATTAATTTGCTTTTACCTTCACTAATTGACATGACCTAATTAACCTTACTGGGTTTCTGGGTTAATTGTCCTACTTTCTGCATAGTGTATTAACACTATATATTTATAGCACATCTTTAATTTTTGCATATACAAAGCTAAAATCCTTTTGGAAATTAAACTGAAAACTGTACATATTTTTTTTTCGATATATACCTGAGTGTGTAATGAGCAAGTACATCTGAAAGTAATTATTTCCATGAATATGGCTGTATAACTTGCATATGTACCACATTTTTATTTGTTTGTAACTACAATTGTCCCTGAAAGTCATAAGAAGGTACTTTTTAATTTAATATGCCTAATAACAAGGAAGATAAGAATAATGTAATTTAGCTTTTAAAGATTAGAGCATTTCATAGATAGAAACAGTAATTCTAGTTCCACAAAATGCAAAACAGTAAGTATACATTTCTATAATAATAATTCTCACCGCTTGTTTTGTTCAAGAGCTTCCCTAGATAATCAGAAATGACAGTCTTGCTTTCATATACACTATGGCATCACATTCTTAACATAGCATGAATTTTTTTAAATGGTTGAATGTTGTCTATATTGTTCCATTTCCTTTAATAACCATTTCACTGTTTGACATTGTTCATCGTGAAATGAGATGTAGCCAGATTGCCGTGATCCAGATGCACAGAAACAAATTAATTTGCATCCACAAATGAACACTTTTGTAGGAACCAACTTTCACTTCTTCTTATTGTACAATTATCACCTCTGTCATTTCTTGAAATGTTATATTGCTTTAAAAATTTGAATAGTTTTTTTTTTAAAAAAATAACCCACAGGATATTTCAGAATTAATTTATGTTAAGAGTATTTTAATACGTACATTAATTTATGTGCCCCATGTCAGTCAGTTTCCAAAGATAATTCCCATTTTGACCTTAGTAGGGTGATTGGTGCCAACTCATCAAATCATACAGAATTCAAAACTATGGCATGGAATGTCTGTGAGAAGCAAATTGGTGATTTTTTTTTCACATGCTATTCCATAAAACTTTAGCTGCCTGAACAAAGCTTTTAAGGTTGCAAAAGCAATTACCTTTATACTTTGGGAACCAAAGAATATAACTTTGAAATGGTCCTGTGCCAGACTAAATTATTTCAAACACACTTTATTCTCTAAATCCCGTCCTTCATTTATGTAAAGATCTTATTAGTTGTAACCTGTTTAATGTACATTATGTTTCAAAAAGTGACTAGTTGTATGTTTGTGATCTATAACTTTAAAAACAAACAAACTGCATACATATAATTTGTTGAAATCACTAAATCCATTAGCACCTTTGAATTTTATTCTACAATCCTTTGTTTATTTGAAATATCTAAGAGTCTTAATTTTGGGCTGCCACTCTGGAAGGAAAAAATGACTTACTCAAAAGTGATTAATTAATGAATTAATCATTTACATCAATTTATTGAGGAATAGAGGGATTTTAAAAAACCCTATTAATTTATTGTCTTTAAATGAAGCCTGCATGTTTCACATCAGATGTCATCTGACAAGAGTTGTCTTCTAAGACAGCACATGCTATCCAGGATCTTAATTTTTCAATAAACTGTTGTAGCCCTACCAGGGGTGAAATGCAGCAGGTTCTGACAGGTTCTAGAGAACCAATAGCGGAAATTTTGAGTAGTTCCAAGAATCGGCAAATACCACCTCTGGTCCCAGAGTGGGATGGGAATGGAGATTTTACAATATCCTTCCCCAAGGAGTGGGAGGGAATGGGGATTTTGCAATATCCTTTCCCTGAGTGGGGTGGGAATGGATATTTTGCAGTATCCTTCCCTGCCATGCCCACCAAGCCACACTCACCAAGCCATGTCCACAGAACCGGTAGTAAAAAAAAAATGAATTTCCTCACTGAGCCTTACTGTCATTTATCTACGCCAGCCATTCAATCCTGTAGTTTAGGATTCAGCATATTACAAGCATGTATCATTAAATGCTTCAAATGCCTTTCCCATAAATATTTTTTTGTCTCCAATTTGCTTTTACAGTCCTCCACAAGCAGCCCAGAGAAGTGTGCCTTTGTTTGCTTGAGCTTGGAAGGATTGCAGCCAGGTAGGCAAACTTATTTAAAGAATGAGCAAGAATGTCACCCTTGGCAGCAGGAGAAATGGAGAGAATTAGTGGTTCAGTGCACTGTCAAACTAACATTTATACTAGTCTGGGTCAAGGCAAAGGTCCAACTATTAGAACATGTAGAGCATATTGGGGGCAGTTGTTCAAACAAAACAGTCAATGTGCTTTTTTTTATATATATAAAGTGATAGAGTTTGTATGTCATTTCAAAAAGCTGGGGGGAAAAATCAACCTGAAAACAAATCTGTAATAGAGGACTGATTCCTCCATAGAGTATTTGACGTGTTCAAGTCAGAGTATTTGCTTCAATAACTGGGATCTTTTTCCTTTGGGTCCTTATTGTAAACAGTATTTATTTATTTATTGATTGATTGATTGATTGATTGATTGGTTCGATTTATATGCCGCCCTTCTCCAGAGACTCAGGGCAGCTTACAATGCGTTAAGCAATAGCCTTCATACTTTTGTATATATCTGCTTAGTAGTGCTTTTGCCCCCCCAAGTGGTGTTCTTTTTTTTATACAAAGTCAGCTTATTGCTCCCACAATCTGGGTCCTCATTTTACCCACCTCGAAAGGATGGAAGGCTGAGTCAACCTTGAGCCTGGTGAGATTCGAACTTGCAGTAATTGCAGGCAGCTGGTGCTAGTTAACAGCACTTTAGTCTGCTGCGCCACCAAGGCTCAGTAATATGGTAATCTCTCTTTGCATCCTCATTGTCATCCTCTTCTCATATGGACTGTGTTTTTTTCAGTCCACTCCAGCACAAATAAAACCAAGTTGAGATGACTTTTGACTTCTTTTGTGTCGAAGTAGTTAATCCATTAATGACAGGCAATGAAAAAGAAATTTTGTTAAAGTGCTAACAGCGAAAAACTAGGAAAAAGGAGCAGAAATGATGGAGAGGCAAAGTAAATGGTCAATCAACCCAATTTGACTTTTTAATGTTTTCAAAGTTTGAAAGAACACAGAGCAAACTTTCAAACGTTGGATGATAACGCTGTTCCAGACTGGATAGGGAAGTAATAAGAGGTCATACCATTATCTCGACAAATGCCCAACTTTTGATGTAAGAGTTTTGCAGGCATGCCAGCTCCCGTGGTGGGCTGAAGTCTTGTATATGCCATGTATATGCTGAGGGGGAAAGGGGGCCACCCCCATTGCCTTTAGTACTTCAAGTGAAAATATATGACAGAAACAACAGCAGATAATATTAACCAACAATAGAAATACAAACAGACCAAAAGATAATGCTGTGAGGAAGGCAAAAGGTATGTCTGCCAAGATAAATCATGAATGACAGTCTGCCAACCCAGGGCTAATCTCAGTCTAAATGTATAAGGGTCAGTAAAATGTAGATATGGTAAGATGACTACATAAACTGATTGCTTTAAAATAATTTCTTTTTACATTTAAAAATGCTGTATTAAAGCTGCCATGCCTGACTGAGAAAATCAGGTGTGGGCAAAAATTGGGTTTCTGTTTGTGGCCATCATCTCCCTGAGGGAAATAAACTTGTGTACCCTATCCTTTTCACTAAAGGTATTTTAGGCAATTAAGGTTTTTCGTATAGAGAACATGGAATTCCAAACAGAATGGAGGCATCTTATGGAATGGAATACTTCCATCATTTTGCACTTACAGGGAACTCAAAAGGGAAGGAAAAAAATTCAGAGATGTCTCTTAGATCCCTAGAGGGTCATACAGTAAAGAATATTAATTCTCAGAAGGATATGAAGTGAGAAACTCCTCCCTATTACATACTTTCCTTCCAGGTCCATTAGGCTTGCAAGTTCCAGAATTTATAGTTATTTGCTATTGATTCCTGGTGACGTATGGACACATATCTTGTGTCTTGACCTTTATCTGATGACAATCTAGAGCTCTTCCAGAGAAATATCTGTCATCCTGCCTATCAATTTTATTCTATATTATCCCATCTTCGCAAACATAATAATTGCTTGTAATCCATCATCCATTTGCATTATGTGATCAAAATATGTGAGCTCCTACTTGCTTCAATCAGGTAGTAAGTGTTAATTTCCTTGAGGACTGATTGATTGGTTATTAAAAATCTATATTATTGTCTCCAAATCTCTAATTTGAAGGCGTTTGTCCACATCTTCCCATTGTGAATACTTTTCCCTAGCCTTATATTACCATTGAGAAATCTATATCTTTAACTATTCTGATCTTTGCTATCACTGAAAGTTAAGTTGTGTCTCTCTTGGGGAGACCCATAGGGTCACTCTTCTCCATTTGACCTTTCCACTAAAGATAATATTAATAACTTTATTGCCATTGTATGTGTATACACAGTATACCCATACAACAAAATTCACTTAACATCCAAAGACCAGGTCCAACACACATAACAATCCCCAAACACACTCCTACCCACCACAATCCTTCACCCCTAAACCACCCAAACATCCACACAACAGACCAAGTATATAACTTGTATATATAACCAAGTATATAACAAAGGTAACTATATAAAGGAGTTTATACTTCACTGGCATTACTTTTAAGTTAATACAGTTTCTAATCCAACCATATTTTTAAAAAGTAATAAATTACAAGAAAAAAAGAATTGATTGAGCAGAGTTGAAGAATCAAATTTTCATATCAATTTAATCTTCATTTAGAGTGTAGCAAGATATAAGCAGATGTAGATGTAGTACCATTTAATATAAAGGACTGGAACAAAATAAGGGTAACAGCTAAGCTGGGGGAAAGCACTTTTAAGCCATGAAATAGGATACATTGTATTATAAGATGTTGAAGTGGAAGAGAAAATGGATTTGAAATTCACTTGAAGAGCACAGGAGCTATATCTGATGACTAAGTGTATAGTCAGGGTCCAATGGGAGCAGCATAATTTACGAGCTCTCAGCATCTGTGTGTCTGTACTAGATGCATTATTAAAAATCTGGAGTCTGGAATTAGAAAAAGAAAAGCCAATGAGGTAAATTTGACTTGGATCTGCACTGTATAACAAACGACACTGACATTTTTGTATTAGATATATCTAAATTCCCTACAAATTAGGGGGGAAAAACCATTTCCACTGTCTCATACTGTAGCACTGTCTTTTCCAACATGTCCCTGTCTTCCTTCTTGTACCTGCATAATGGCTAGTAATTTTGAGCCTCAATATTTCTGGAAAATCTAAAAGGGGAAAATCTTAAGGCTCCTTAATCCCAGAAAAAATGGGAGCATGCCCAAAAGCTTTGTATAATGAAACAAGACCAGTTATGCAATCAATGCTACAATGTAAGTAAGTTGTGCCTTTTGACCAAGGGTACGTCCAGATGATCAGCCCTTAAAACCACAGATCTTTATTATTTCAATTTGCTTGAATGCTTCAGATTGTTTCTGACCATTTCAAATCATTTGGAAATTGGAACAGTAGTGACATTGGTCGGTGCAAAACAGCTTTTCTCTATTGACCAGCTAGTCAAGCTGGTATTCACTTGACTTTATATCATAATCACATGCAACCAGTGATGGCATTGTGGGGTCATAGGGGAAAGGCTCATTTCTAGTGATGGAATTGTCTGGAAGAGCCCTCTAGGAAGAAAAACAATTCAGAAACTCTATGTCAGTAAATTCAGGGCTGTATAAATAAAATATGACTCTGTGCCTGAAGTCCAAAATTAAATAGTAATGTTGATATATCATGTAAGATTGTGTTAATACCAATACAGTAGTTGCTTTTCCTCAGGCCTACTCTCAGAACTAGTACAGGCCTTGGGATTTATTTTAAGCAAGAATTTCTAATGTGATTTTTAGAAGTTTGTTTTTTTCCCACAATTTTCAGCAACTGGTGTCAATATGATGTAACTGATTTATAAGTCCAGGGTTCAATCTCTCCTTTTGAAAGGTTTGGTGTAGAGCCTTCTGGATTGATAAAGCTGGAGAAAGAGATTGAACAAGAAGAGACACTTTCGACTCCTCTTCCTTCTCCTTCCCCTTCCCCGACAAAGTCACCTGGCAAAAAGAGCACAGGAAAACTCCTGGATGATGCAGTAAGTTTGTTTGGTTATACCTCTTAGAGTGTTATTTTGTTATACTGTACCTCTTAGAGCCTTATTTATTCAACTTCAGTCTCCTCCAATCTAAAACATTTGACGGTACTATTTGGGAATTCTGATAGCTGCAGCTCTACACATATGAGGCTTACACATCTGATTCATAAGTATTTTTTTTCAGATTTGAATAGCATACACACACACATATAAACAGTAATTCACAGTAGTAAACTAAATAAACACATGTAAGAACTTAGTGGAAATTTAGTTCAAATGAGGAATTGATTAAAAACATGTTGATAGCAGTAAGGCATAGTGAATTTTTTATAGCACTGAACCATTTGTTACTAACTCCATGCTGATGGAACGGAATGGAATGGAAGCATTGCCCAACTCCAAACTACATCAGCGATGTAGAGTGAAAGCAAACAAAATACAAAATACAATGCAATAAAATTATAAAAGAAAGAGAATAAGGAATAAGAGGAAGACATATTTTCTCACAGGATGTTAAAGGGTGTTTTCTACCAAGGATCGTAACAGTAAGATTCAGGGACTCGGTCATTTAAGGTATATATATATATATATATATACAGAATCACTTTTCAAATTTCCTGAAATATAGATATTGGAGATGAGAGACATAGTAATAGGATTCTAGTCACTATATTCATCCCAGAACCTCTTCATGTGTTTTAAAACTCAAAAGAGAACAAGGTGTCTTCTGTGTCACAGTTTGGAAGCTTGCAAATGTGAGTAGATAAATAGGTACCATTTCAGTGGGAAAGCAACAGTGTTCGGTGTGCCTCAGTATATAGTAATGCTGGCCACATTACCATGGAAATGTCTTCAGACAACACTGGGTCTCTCAGCTAAGAAACAGAGATAAGCACCATCCCCTAGAGTTAAGGGGATTTTAAGATTTTGTTGATTATTTAATATTATTTGTTATCTTATTGACATTAAGTCAGGCCTTTATACCACTGGACTATCTAACCCAATATTCTGTTCCTGTCTATGTCAGTTTGCATGGTATTTTACAGAGAATGAACGCACATGGTTCTGTGAAAGACTTAAAGAGAAGCAGCAGAAAAAAGGAAATAGAGTAATTTTGTTAACAAGAAATATAAAGCAGTTCCCCCAGCTAGTGGCATTCAAATGTGATAGACTTCATTACTCATATTGGCTGGAGACATGAAGGTTTCCAATATGAGCCCAGTATAACTAGTTAGCATCTCAAGAAATGTGCTTCAATGTTCTTTTAAGAAGGTATTGAATAGGATTTTAAAGGATATGATGTCTAATAGGTGTTCAGGGATCACCTTAGAACATTTAAATGACAAGGAATACTTTTTTGGGAGGCTGAAGAGCTTTGAAAAATGGAAAGTGGAATTGGAGAAGTACAGGCAATTTATGTGGAGAGATGAAGAGAGTCTGAGGTCATGCAGAGTTTTGAATAGAATGACTAAGAGCGTATGATAGATCCATGTTTTGAATCTACCTGGCAGTGGTTTCAGGGTCTTAAGGTTTCCTCTTTTTCTTTTTCATCTCTCTAAAACAGCCTTGAAATCTAGGACATTCTTCATGCAGCTAATCTGGGTGTTTATCCTAATAGAATTATACTTGCTGTTCAGTTCACAGGTCAGTCTTCTCTTATACAAGCAGAACACGATAAACCATCTTCTAGAGAACGAAGAGTTAAATGGGAAAGTAAGAATGGCACTTTTAAAAGAACCCGTTTCTATGGCAACTCCTATATTGCAGGGTAGAAGTGTAGCTACCCACCGGGGAATTACAAAGCACTCTTTAAAAGCCCCTGTGCCACGTAAGAGCTATAATGAACAGATGGAATTTGGTGTATCATTTGTTGAAATGCAAACTTTCTTAGGGTCAGCACTTTTCCCCCCTTCCTGTGTCTTTAACTTTTCAAACTCTCTCACTATATCTGTCAGAGAAAAATAGAGGCAAAGTTCATGCGTAACAATGAAAAGCCATTATTCTCGCAAGAGAGGAAAAAAGGAGGAGAAAAACAGGAATATAAGGTAGCCTTTCCCAACTTATTGCCTGCTAAGAAGTTGCATTGTAAGTCCCATCATTCTTGCTAGCATGGTCCTGCTGCCTCCAGGAGATAAAAATGAATTGCATTCTATCTGGATGATTATTATGATCTCCATCATTCATAAAATAGAAACCAAAGAAAACAGAAATTAAAGCTACCTAGTCATGTCTCTAGTATGCAGAACTCCCTATTCCACATAAGTAGAATAAAGGTGATCCTCATTTTACAACCATTTGTTTAGTGACCATTTGAAGTTACAACAGCATTGAAAAAAGTGACTGATTACCATTTTTCACACTTACAACCCGCTACAGCATCCCCATGGTCACATGATCAGAATTGGGACGCTTGACAATTGGCATGCACACATGATGGCTGCAGTATCGTGGGGGTCATGTGATCATCTCTTGCGACTCCCTGTCAAGCAAAGTCAATGGGGAAGCCAGATTCACTTTTAACAACTTCGTTACTAACTTTAACAACTGCAATGATTCACTTAATAACTGTGGCAAGAAAGGTTGTAAAATGGGGCAACACTAATTGAACTAGCTTGCTTAGCGACATAAATTTTGGCCTCAATTGTGGGTGTAAGTCAAGAACTATCTTTATGTATATAACTTTAACTGAACTGAACCCTGGCTTTGAACATGCTTCCCAGATCCCAGCCCTTTCCACCATGGTTGCTATTATTTTAGGAAATTCCTTTATGTTATGTTAACACTGTTGGGAGACAAAAATGACCATATAAGTGCTGAATTAAAATGCAACTACATGATTTGGGCAATCTTAACCTCAATACATAATTCAGCCCAGGTGGAGGAGAAGATATGTCTCTGTCCTTCAAAACGTCAAAACAGAACACAGTATTACTATCAGATAGAAGTAAGAGGAGGAGAAAAAGATTCAGGGAACACTATCTTCAAAGAGAATGATTGCTTATGTAGAACTGCTGCTCGTGTGGATTTTGGAGTGTGAGGTTAGGTACAGTATGATTAGCAATTTACTTAGACCTGCAGTCTGTCAGGGTGGAGTTCATGTGATGTCTCAGGACATTCTCACACATCTATCCCAAACGTATCATTAATCTGAGCCAAATCATTGAACTACTATAGCTATTGCCCGTTTATATCACTCCTAAGTGCCTGTTCTGAAAATATTCCCAGGTGTGTGTGTGTGTACACACACACACACACACACACACACAATGTATTATATATCAAGAATAAATTTTATCTATGTGTTGTTAATGTACTACTGTGTTTCCTCAAAAATAAGATCCTGTCTTATGTTTTTTTGAAGCCTGAAATAAGCACCTGGCTTTACTGCCATGTGCTCAAAAGCCCAATTGGGCTTATTATCAGGAGATGTCTTATTTGGGGGGAAACAGGGTAGGAATGCCACTTGTAAAACAACAACAGAATAAAGGAGAAACATTGCCGTGTTTGTTAGGTAGTGAATCATGGAAAGAAGGCAATTTAAAGAAAAGAAGACTTTTCTTTATTCTCAAAGCAAATACACCTAGAAAAATGATGCCTAATGCCAACAGTTTGCTTTTGCAGATGAACTTGTTTGAAAACGTATGTGGACTTCATATTAGATTTTTTTTCCAGGTTTTTTTTTTCATTTTTTGTCATCTCATCTCAGAGATGAGATTTTGAAAATAAATTGAAACAAGATTAGCTTTGATGTTATGAAAGGGCATCAGATTTATGTGCCTCACTTCCAGAAAATCCTGCAAAATGGCACACCTTTGCTCCCATATACACTCCCATTTTAGAGCCCCCTATGTGGAGGTATACAGATGATGAATGTATTCATCATGTTATAAAATTATATAACTGTTTGGCTAAAAGAAAATAAAGAAACCTGTTGAAATGTACAAGATTCAAGCAATTACGAAGAAACCAAGATGAGAAATCCCCTCCCTGCGAGAGCAGTGAGACTCCAGTTGAGTTAAGTTTAAGGCAAGTTTAGTTAAAGTGAAGTCATTGTTTATACTAGGCACATTTTCTGGCTTGTTAAAATGGAACGAATAAAATATGCGATAGAACATTTGTTTTGGTGACCTGCTTATGTGGTTGATTGTTTGATTGGCTGCAATTGAGAACAGATCACTGGATTAGCTCACCTTTAGTCTGATCCAGTAAAGCTGTTTTTATTCTTATTATTTGAGAAATACATTTGTTTTTAAAAAAAGAATGCAAGAAAGTTTAAAACACTATCTTTCCTTAATAGATTTTTTTAGCAACATGTTTATCTTGTTCTCCATCTTCCTTTACACATTGTTGGGTTATGAACTAGATTTACAAAGGTCTCTAGCGTATTAAGCTGAAGTGGATGAAATGTTTGGGAAATGCTTGTTCATTGTTTTATTTGACATGAACACATTAGGTCAATTTTCATAATGGAACACTGTGTTATGTAGACATTATTCATCCACATGCCGATCCGCAGTAGTACTTGAATATCAGATTAGAATTTAGTCAACTGAAACTTTTTGTTTGCTATGAAGTTTCTATTCTTTCAGTTCATTGGAAATTCTAGTTATACTAAATATTAGCACAGCTCAACCGTGTTTCACCTACTTCTGGTTTCTAAAATAGTAGACCACAACTTATTGTGAATTTAATGCAATTATATGGGTGGGTCATCAGGGGGAAGAATATGCAACACAAAATACTTAAATAGTATGGAAAGCTACCATTGAACAGCAGTGGTGAAATCTGAACTGGTTTGCTACTAGTTTGCTGGCTGCGCATGTACGTTGCACGCTGTGCATGTGCATGCACACCAAATGATGCGTGAGCATATAATAATAATAATAATAATAATAATAATAATAATAATAATAATAATAATAATAATTTAATTTGTATCCTGCCCTTCTCCCAAAAGGGACTCAGGGCGGTAGACAGCCAGAATTAAAATACATATAATACAAAAATTAAGATAAATTAAAAGATATTAAATCGATCGGCCTCCCAATTTAAAACCCCAAGTCTATAAAATTCAAAATCCCAATTTAAAACCATTTAAGCTAGGCCGGCTTGCTGGAATAAGTAAGTCTTCAAGGCTTTGTGGAAGGTCTGGAGGTCCGGGATCAGTCTTATTCCAGGAGGTAGCTCATTCCATAGGGCGGGTGCCCCCACAGAGAAGGCTCTCCCCCTGGGGGCCGCCAGCCGACATTGCTTGACTGACGGCACCCTGAGGAGGCCCTCTCTGTGAGAGCGTATTGGCCGGTGGGAGGTTATCGGTAGCAGCAGGCGGTCTCGTAAGTACCCTGGCCCTAAGCCATGGAGCACTTTAAAGGTGAGAACCAATACCTTAAAGTGCACCCGGAAGACCAACGGGAGCCAATGCAGCTCGCGCAGGAGAGGCGTTACATGGGAGCGCCCCGTCGCTCCCATAATCACCCGCACGGCCGCATTCTGAACCAGTTGGAGCCTCCGGGTGCTCCTCAAGGGGAGCCCCATGTAGAGAGTGTTGCAGTAGTCCAGGCGAGATGTAACGAGGGCATCAGTGACCGTGCTTAAGGAGTCCCGATCCAGAAAGGGGCGCAACTGGCATATCAGGCGAACCTGATAAAAAGCCCTCCTGGCCACGGCCGTCATGTGCTCTTCTAAAGACAGCCGTGTGTCCAGGAGGCCGCCCAAGTTGCGAGCTCCCTCTGTAGGGGCCAATAACTCACCCCCAATAGCCAGCGATGGCACCAGCTGGCTATATCGGGACACCGGTATCCACAGCCACTTGGTCTTGGAAGGGTTGAGTCGAAGCCTGTTCCTCCCCATCCAGACCCGCACGGCCTCCAGACACTGGGACATCACTTCGAGGGCATCATTGGGGTGGTCTGGGGTGGAAATGTACAGCTGAGTATCATCAGTATATGCATGTGCACCAAACGGGCGCTGCACATTTAAAAAGTTACTGGTTCAGCTATCAGTCGAACCGGTAGTTTAAAAAAGCTACGATCCAATGATCAGCTGTGCCACATGGTTTAGCTTTGCTAGAAAGCAGAATTTCCTGCTTTCTAGCAAAGCTAATCTACATGGCTCAGCTGAATGTTGGATTGTAGTTTTTTTAAACTACTGGTTTGACCAAAACGGTAGCTAACTAGCGGTTCACCCAAACCAGTAGCTTTTTTTTTTACTATCAGTTCACCCAGTAGTATCTGAAGTTTAGATATAAAATTAAGTATGTGAAAGATTATGTGTTCATTCTGTATTTAGCAATAGCATTTAGACTTATATACCGCTTCACAGTGCTTTTACAGCCCTCTCTAAGCAGTTTACGAAGTCAGCATATTGCCCCCAACAATCTGGTTTCTCATTTTACCCACCTCGGAAGGATGGAAGGCTGAGTCAACCTTGAGCCTGGTGAGATTCGAACTGCCAAACTGCAGACAGCCAGCAGTCAGCAGAAGTAGCCTGCAGTACTCCATTCTAACCACTGCGCCATGGTAGCTCTTTAAATTTAAATATCAAAACTGAGTTACTGTACTTTAATACATAACCACCTCCATATACCACTTTGATTCTCATGGATGTCCAACACGATAATGGTGTGTATATGTATATATATATATATATATATATATATATATATATATATATATATATATACATATATATATATAAATAAAGCAAAGTTGGGAAAATTCTATTCTTGGAGCCACATGCAGACCTCAGATATAAAGGCACTCTAGAAGACTTTGCTATGCTTCCCATCACCAGATGATCAGCATAATTACAAAAGAAACAGCTGAATGAAATCATTAGTTGAATTATTTCTTCCTGAAATTAATGGCAGAAAGCCCAGCAGCCTCATGTCTGCTAGCCAGTTGGGTCATCCGAGGGTGAAAATATACAATGTTCAGGAAAGTGTTGAATTACTTATGAGTATATACCAGTGTATGTGTCTCAGTGTGTGTAAAGTTGCCATTGTACACATGCATGTTTCCATGTGTACATAAGTATACTCCAACCCTTGAGACTGAACATGTTACATTTTGAATTTCAGTTAGTGGCAACTCAGTTTTAACCATTTAAATTAAGTATAAAAAACCAGAGACATCCACAGAGTAGAACCCCAGTAGAAATAATGAGCAAGAAGGTCTTTCTCCCTATATATGTAGCTAGTGTGGTTTAGGGCACTTCAAAATAATTCCAGAAGTGATATTTAATCACTTCTGTGAACACCTCCTACTGAAAAAAACTTGAATTAAAATAACTAATTGCATTAAAAAAAACTGCATTCCTGAACAAATGACCAGGCCTCAAGGATACTGTTTATTATAAATATTAATAATACAATCATAATAAAATGTAATGGCACATAATGTTTTGGATTGAGAGGCAGAGATGTAAATAATTTTTCATATATTATTAGCAACTAAGTTATGGCAGTTAAAGTTCAGGGTTTGAGATATCTGCGGGGAAGCTATTGAAAGAATGAAACAAGTTAGTATTCCTCATTTTTGAATACCGCTTGGCCTCTTGTTCTAGATGAAAATTATGGAGGAAATCAAGATGTTAAGGAAGTAACGGGACATGATGTAATCAGATTATAAGTGAGGGTCACTTCCCTGCCGCCTTGAAAGAGGCGGTGGTGAGGCCTCTCCTCAAGAAGCCTTCCCTGGACCCGGCAGTATTAGCTAACTATCATCCTGTCTCCAACCTTCGCTTTATTGCGAAGGTTGTTGAGAGTGTGGTTGCGCAACAGTTTCCACAATTCCTGGAGGAAACATCTTATCTGGATCCGTTCCAGTCGGGTTTCAGGTCTGGGCACAGCACGGAGACGGCATTGGTCGCATTGGTTGATGATCTCTGGAGGGCTCGGGACAGGGGATGCTCCTCTGTCCTAGCCCTATTAGATCTCTCAGCAGCTTTTGATACCATCGACCATGGTATCATGCTGCACCGGCTGGAAGAGTTGGGGGTGGGAGGCACTGTATTACAGTGGTTCTCCTCCTTTCTCTCCGACCGGTCACAGTTTGTGTTGACAAGGGGGCAGAGGTCGACCTCGAGGCCTCTCATTTGTGGAGTGCCGCAGGGGTCGGTCCTCTCACCCCTTTTGTTCAACATTTATGTGAAGCCGCTGGGTGAGATCATCCGTGGCTTTGGGGTGAGATACCATCAGTACGCTGATGACACTCAGCTGTACATCTCCACCCCAGGCCACCCCAATGATGCCCTCGAAGTGATGTCCCAGTGCCTGGAAGCCGTGCGGATCTGGATGGGGAGAAACAAACTCAAGCTCAACCCGTCCAAGACGGAGTGGCTGTGGTTCCCGGCATCCCGATATAGTCAGTTGACTCCATCACTGACTATCGGGGGCGAGTCTTTGGCCCCCGTGGAAAGGGCTCGCAATCTGGGAGTCCTCCTGGATAGGCAGCTGTCTTTGGAGGAACATCTGACGGCTGTAGCCAGGGGAACCTTTTGTCAGGTTCGCCTGATTCGCCAGTTGCGGCCCTTTCTTGATCGGGATTCCCTGTGCACAGTCACTCACGCCCTTGTCACCTCTCGCCTAGACTACTGTAACGCTCTCTACATGGGGCTCCCCTTGAAGAGCACTTGGAGGCTCCAACTGGTCCAGAATGCAGCCGCGCGGGTAGTGACGGGAGCAGCATGGCGCTCCCACATAACACCGCTCCTGCGCGAGCTGCACTGGCTTCCAGTGGTCTTCCGGGTGCGCTTCAAGGTGTTGGTGATCACCTTTAAAGCGCTCCATGGCATAGGGCCTAGTTATCTCCGAGACCGCCTGCTGTCACTGTTGACCTCCCATCGACCCGTGTGCTCCCACAGAGAGGGCCTTCTCAGGGTGCCATCAGCCAAACAATGTAGGCTGGTGACCCCCAGGGGGAGAGCCTTCTCTGTGGGGGCACCCACCCTCTGGAATCAGTTGCCCCCAGAGATTAGGAGAATTCATGACCTCAGTGCCTTCCGCCATGCCCTAAAAACACATTTTTTCCAACAAGCCGGGCTGGCTTAAGAAGAAATTTTAAATATTTTAAATATTTTAATTGGTTTGTGAATTTTAAATTTTGTAGCCAAATTTATATATATTTTAATTGTCTTAATATTTATATTTCATGTTTTTATTTCTGGCTGTACACCGCCCTGAGTCCTCAGGGAGAAGGGCGGTATAGAAATTGGAAATAAAATAAAATAAAATAAAATAAATAAAGATAGATGAGACAGTTCTAATTCACTTCCCATTTAATAGATCTCTTAGCTCTTTCCAGAAGGCCTCTGGAGGGAGGAATACATCAGACTAAAATAAGAGAGAGAGACTTATTTCTTAACCTTCCTTGTAATAAGAACAAGGCAGAGTAATGTTATATTAACTATCTGTAACCAAAGAAGAGGTCCTGTAACTCAGTGAGTATGCCTATTGAAATCTCTGTGTTGGAAAATGTAGGAATGTGAAGACTATAAATACAGAAGGATGTACAATTTAGAAAAGTCTGGAAATTAGTCCATCTCTGACAGAGGAGTCTGGATATAATCTGAGATAATAGAAGAATAATGCAGAAGATTCATTGAAATTATAACTTTGTTTTCAGGTCAAACATATTTCTGAAGACCCTCCTTGTAAATGCCCTAGCAAATTTTGTGTGGAGCGCCTTTCTCAGGGAAGGTACAGAGTTGGAGAGAAGATCCTTTTCATCAGGGTAAGAAAAAAAAACTACTATTCCTTTTGTGAAATGAAATATGGTAAATAAGCAAATGAATGAGAGAAATGATCATGAAAGAACTGTTTTGTGACCTGTGCTATCATAAAGAGCTATGCAGGAGTATATAAAACAAGTCAATGTTGAAGGGGCTATGAGCAGGATGTAATCTCAGAAGTCTTACCTCTTCTGAATACTTGAACACTCCCTCCCAGCCAAAATTTGTTCTCTCCATCCTGTTCACTGAACTCTTCTTTCTCCCTTTCTCCTCATTCTCTTTCTCTCCCCACCCTTCAATCAGCTGTAGTCCTCCTGCTGCAGTTCTTGTTTTGTTCATCAAAGCATTTGTGCCACTGAATTTGGGGGACCTTTAGGGCCAACCTTCTAACCTGTACTATTTATATGAAAACCAGTTTGAAATAAAGCTCTAGTTCAGATTATATTCTCAATATGATTGCTGTGATTATCAAGATCTGCACACTTCTAGCCATGTTTGTTTTTAGAACATTGTTTTCATATCAAAAATTCCAGCATTAGCCAACAGCAAAGCACTTATGTATTGTTGACAAGAAAGTGACATATGTGAAATCATCAAGCATTGAGTTCAATTCATGGGAACATTTATTTTACTTATTCGTCCATTCATCCCTAATCCATTGTTGCAAGATATTCACTTCTAGATCCTACTATGCTTGTGCCAGAGGTGGGTTTCAGCAGGTTCTGACCAGTTCTGGGGAACCGGTAGCAGAAATTTTGAGTAGTTCGGAGAATCGGTAGCAGAAATTTTGAGTAGTTCAGAGAACTGGTAAATACCATCTCTGACTGGCCCTGCCCCCATCTATTCTCTGCCTCCCGAGTCCCAGCTGATCAGGAGGAAATGGGGATTTTGCAGTTTCCTTCCCCTGAAGTGTGGTGGGATGGATTTTACAACATCCTTCCCCTACCACGCCTACCAAGCCATGCCATGCCCACCAAGCCATGCCCACAGAACCAGTAGTAAAAAATTTTGAAATCCATCACTGGCTTGTGCATAAAGGCAAAGATGAATTTGAGCTCAATGCCTGATAACTACAGGAATACAACTTTATGGTTTTCTTGGTGCTAGCTCGAAAATGATTTGACATTACATTCTTCTGCTTCCCTTCCTGCCTTTTTGAGCTTTCAGTGCACCTTACAGGCTTGTAGTCTTCTAAATGTTATTTATCCTGCTTCTGAACGTGGACAGGTTGGCCAGCTGCTTCCTACTATGATACAGTCATGAGTATTTTCCATTTTTCACCTCATGGAAAATAAAAATACTATACTCTCCTCTTGAAAAATCTGTGGAAGATTTATTTATTTTTAATATAATTATTACATTAATTAAATAAATAAACAAATTAAATTTATTTAAGTTATTAATTACTGGCTGTAGCATCCTATAGTAAGATAGAGATTGGTCAAAATGTGAGAAATCAATTAAATAATGCAGAGAGTGAAATTATGGTAAAGGAAAACCGAATACAAAGAATGAAAAGAAAACTGTATACAAGGCAATTTTTGAACATAATATCTTCAGCTGTTTTTAAAGGACTCTTGATTGCAGATTCTATTTTCCTTGTTTATTTGTGCTTTTATCTGTGTATATGAATACATTTTAAGCATGTACAAGATACATGGCTATGTATTTTGTCTGTTCTGACAGCCAAATAATAGATTACTATTCAAGTTTCATACTTTTGTAGTGTTTCTGTGGATTAGTGATTTTATGTTCAAACATGCCTCAGACTTGTTTCAGTAATAAACATTGTAAGGAATGTAATTCATCTATTCTAGCAAATCCCAGGCTCAGATGGTAAAATTCTCTTTTGATTTCAATTTGTATGGATTTGTTGCTCTTTCACCACCATGGTCTTCAGAACAATTTAGAGCAAAACAAGAAAGTGATATAAAATAGACCAAAGGTCAAACTAAAACACTAATATTACAACTGGAAACAATGAAGCTTATTAATAACAGCAGTAGCAAACCATTAAGTTATTAAGAGATCTGTTAGGAAGAAGTCATAGCTAATTCACAGAGCAAATATTATAGAGGAAAATATGTCTCAGGTTTCATTTCAGGTAGGACAGTAGAAGAAATCCAGAAAGGTATTTACCAATAGTCCTTTCAGGCCACATCTTCATATCTGGAGAAAAAAAAATGAGGATTTTGTCCTATTTGCTAAACATCCTGTTGGTGAGATTTATGAAGAACTAGTCTACACAACCCACAATATGGATGTCTCTATTAGAATGAAGTTTTGAGGCATATATAAACTTCTACATGACTTCGACCCTGGTAGTCCAAGATTTTAGCTCATGTGAAAGGATCAGATGATGAAGCTACTTCAAAGACAGATAGTTATTCTGTTTCTAAAGGCTCATGGAGATCAACGTTGCAAATGAGTGTACCTGCTGCTTAATGTTTCTAGAGAGGCTATTGGAATGTTAAGATCTACGTAACCCTTAACCCTAAACCTAGTTCATTTTCAATGGTAATGGAATTTTCCCTGTGGATCACAAACAACTCCAGAAGAAAAGCTGTCACTGGTGCTTTCCTAAGAAAAGCACTATGAATCTATCCCTAGAATTAGATTTCAACAATGACTCCAAGTAGACTAATCCTAACCCTAACCCTAGTTTCATATTCAAGGCCAATGGGCTATTCCCATGTATTTTAATATGGACCACAAACAGCTCTGAACAAAAGGCTATCATCGTCACTTCCCTTAGAAAACTTCTCAGAAACTATCCCTGGCATTATTTTTCAGCCATGTGTCCAAGCAAATGTAACCCTAACCCTAATCCTAGTTCATTTTCAATGAAAATAGCATTTTCCCATGTATTTTACTGTGGACCAAAAACAACTCCAAGAGAAAAACTGTCACTGACAATTTCCTTAGAAAACTGCTAAAATCCTATCACTAGCATTAGATTTCAAGCAAGACTTCAAGTAGATATTACCCTAATCCTAATCCTAACCCTATTCCTAACCCTAACCTTATTTTCATTTTCAATGCCAATGGGCTTTTCCATATATTTTACTGTGGATCATAAAAAACTCTGAACAAAAAGCTGTCAATGGCTCTTTCCTAAGAAATCTACTAAAACTAAGACAAAGAGGAATATTTCTGCTATTTCTTCTTTCAGTTCCAGTCATGTGAGTCTAGAATGCAACTTAATTCAGAACATTGTGACATTGTTGAATGGAAGTTGCACTAGATAGCTACTGTAAGTAGCTATCATGAAGGTTTTAACCTCAGCATGACTCCCTGCGAACACTGGGCAAAACCTTTTGGGAAAGCATTATTCTTTCTTCCCTATTTTTTGAGGGCTTATACTGTTCATAAAACAAATGTTAACAATTGACGCCTATATCTGTAGGTTTCCCTATATTTCCCAATATTTTGTTTTGCTACCCTAATAGAAAGAAATATTCTTAAAGATAAATTCTGTACTTATTTCTAGATAGTCACGCTTGCTTAGAGCATTACAATCTAGAAATGTATCCCAGTTCAATTCCTAAAATAACTTTTAATTTAAAGGAGAAATTAAGAATGATTCTCTGATCTTTTTTTTTAATTTACCATATTTACTTGATTTACACATTTGCTCTCTGTCTGCCTTTTGCCAAGCAAATAATTTTACTCAAAGAGGAAAATGGCCTTTCTTTTTTAAGCTATTTATTTACAGCCAATTGCAGCAGAGCAAATTAGAGATAGACATTGTTGATTAGCATTTTTTTTCCAATTAAGGTAAACAGATAACATATATATTAGTTGTCAGATAGATACCAAAAGTTGGTTTTTAGATCTTTGATTCCAGAAAGATTATCTAGATTAAAAAAAAATAGTGAGCAGATAAAAAGCAACAAATAAACTAGAGAATTTCTTCATGCTTTACACACAGACCCCTTATGTGTGTTCATACATACACCCAAACTGTGTAAAAAGTTCCTCTTTGTCTCCTGTGTTATAACCAAAAAGCGTTGGATTCTGACCAGCTACTTTTCATCAATCTTGCTAAGAACATTGTTACAAATTTAGAATGTAGTTTGGAGTGTGGTGTAGCCGTTCTTGGGCAATTGTTGATCGGGCGAGTTCATGTCCTGACTTGGTGCTTTTATCCATCAGTTATACTTTGATCTTCTCCTGGGCTTTGGCAGCATACTCTTGCATGCTATTGTCTCTTCGTGCACCTGTGCATTCAGATAGACTGTTTTATGAGACTGAGCATTCATCATCTAGTTCATTAAGCTCAATATTCATCATGATCACCAGAAAAGGTTATTTCCTGGGCAAGCCTGAAAAGAGGCTCCATTGTCTTCAAATGGAGATTCTCTCAGGTTCAGCAAACCTTTCGGTTTCTGTGTATCCAAAGTACCCTCCAATCAAGCTGTACTTTGCTTTTCTTAGCAGATGAGAACTAGGTTAAGCTTCTAATAAACTTAATAATCACTCAGATGAAGGGACTTGTTGCTTTTGGCATTCTGAAAGCACTTTCTGGTGAAAATTGACAGGTCTGCATTACTGAGAAGGGATAATGTAAATCTGTGTTGAAGGTGTATAATTCTCCGAATTCTTTACGTAGCCACACTAATCTCTATAATACAGAAACTAGGTATAGTAAATGGGTTTCATATATGGGAGTTGTCCGTGTATTTGTCATCTGTTTTATGAGTTCTGCTTTTCATTCTTTCAAAGTAAGCTGACATCTCAGAATTAAATAGTGTGGCTTTCTGAAAATGAAGAGACAGAAACAAGCTTCATCCATTTAATTTCTTTATTCCACTTTGCTACTGAAAGTGGTTGAAAATGATCAACCTTTTTTTTTTAATAAAAAGTTTTTATTGGTTAAGAATATACAATATTATAGTTTACAATATGTTGAATTTTCAATATCTTTATATAAAGATATTTCCATTATTATTTTCTTTTTTTAATTTCTCACACAACAGACATTATTATCTTAAATCAAAACAAACAACCAGGTTATATAAAAATTATATAAACAAAAAAAAAGAGTGTTATACAAAATACAATAAAAAAAGAGAGAGAAAAAAAAAGTCAATTAAAAAAACCTTAAACAATAGATTCCCCTCCTTTCTTCATTTCCTAGTTCTGGCTCTTAAAACCATGGTCTGGCCTCCCTCCCCCTCCCGGGCCGCAACAGCTCCGTCCGCCTCTGCTCCTTGATCATCTAATACTTCCCCCTCTTCAGCTCCTGTATCTTCTCCACCTAGGAAGGATTTATGTTGGTCAAAAAAAGCCTTAGCTTCCGTTACATTATTAATTTTCTTCTTACTGTCCTCCCAAAAAATCATCAAACCCTCCGGAATCAGCCACCTAAAACCTACTCCCTTGAGGTACAGCTTATTTGATAAAAAATAATATTTTCTTCTTAATTCTCGTACCTGTCTGGGAATCTGCTTCAGGATGGTGATCTCCTTGCCCCTGTACACCAGCGCCCCCAGTCTTTGTTTTCTCAATATCTCATCTCTCAGTTCCCTTCTCACAAATTTAATATGAATCTCTCTTGGTAGATTATGTAAAATTGCAAATTGTGAGTTTACTCTGTACACCAAGTCCACATCCCTTCCAATAGACTCCAAATCTCTTTCTAAAAATTCACCCAACATTTTAACCATCACTTCTCTCAAATTTTCCTGGTCAAGTTGTTCCACGTTTTGGAACCTGAGAAAATAAAACATCTTATCCAATTGTAAGGTTAACATTGCATTTCCTCTCCCATCCTCCACCTTCTGGAGTGCCCGTACCTCCCCCTCCAGACCCCCCATCTTCTTCTTGTTTTGCTCTGCCAGCTGTTGAACATCATTTAAATCTTTTTTCATAAGTGTCATTTCAGATTTAATTTCAGATAATCCTTTTTGGACGTCATCTAACTTGTCCAACTTCTGGTCCAATATTGCCAGTCTTTCCAAAATTTTCCCCATGTCAGTTGCTGCTGATTTGTGGCCCTTAGCCATCTTAGATCAGTAGAAGATGAGAAATCAAAGGGCAAACCTCCAGAGAAGAAAGAGGGATTAGCAATCAAAGTAATTTTTCAACTGTCCACCAGTGGGCGCTCACAGGAGCAACGAGTCCGAAGTGTAGAGTAGGTCAAACAGGAAGCCAGAGGAGAATGTTGTCTTCAATCATAAATAAAGAAGCAGGAAGTCAGACCGCCACCATTGCCTGCCGGGGGGAGGGGCCACCAGACCTCTCCAAGAAACTCTGCCACAGCCATCCTCCAAGGAAAAGTCAGAAAGGTAAGGGATTTCACCCCATCTCCTTCCCCCTAGTTTTCTGCCACGGCACCTTTCCAGCTACAAGGGGGGGGGAAACTCCAACCCCCCCCCCTCTCGCCTCCAGGATGCCTGCTCCACTCTGCAATCAGTCAGTACAGTCCGTTGTGCCTTCTTAGGTAGCACCGGTCCCCTTAGGCGCTGTGGCGCCTCCGCGGCCTCGAAAAAAAGCCGCCAATTGCCTCCCACCCCCTCTGGAGCCTCGGGCGCGCCAGCATCGGCCTCCCGGCCCCTGGAAGTGAGGCAGGGGACCCCTGGCGAGCCGCCCTCAAACGGCAAACGCCCCAATAATGGGGCGCTTGGCCCAAAGGGCCTCCAGATGGGGGGGATCAGACTCTGGGGCCAGAGCTAGCCCGATCAGAGTCTGTCGCCAGCGGAACCGGAAGCGGAAGTCGAAAATGATCAACCTTGATGTAACTTTTTATAAATTATGGCACTTAATTTGTAACTCTATGTATACTGGACACATGATTTGGATCTTCAACTAGAAGATTTTTAGAAGGATACAACCTGGGCAAAGATGCCCATGTCTGGATATCTTACGTACATAAACATTGGAAATATATTTCTTGTGAATGGAGATATAATTATATTCTTCTACTATATACAGTATAACTACAACTATGGAATATCATAAAGCAGTGGTGGGATTCAAGTAATTTAACAACCGGTTCTCTGCCCTAATGATTTCTTCCAACAACTAGTTTGCCAAACTGCTCAGAAAGTTAACAACCGGTTCTCCCAAAGTGGTGCGAACTGGCTGAATCCCACTACTGATTTAAAGCATCTTCAAGCCCTTATGTAACCTTTTGTGTTTAAAAAGTTGCTAATACAATCCATGAATTATTAGATTACTTTCTATTTGCCTTAATAATTAGATTGATCTCTATTTAAACAGGATTAAAGTACAAGGTACAGGAGGTAAGGATGAAGAGTAGAAAGAACTACATTGAAATTAGCAATAGTAATAAGTATGAATGTTTTTCAAATATAGAAATATATAATATGGTTTTAGAGTCACAATCTTTGAAATTTAAAACAAAACTGAAGCATCATAGTACTTCTATGGTATAACTCAATTTTCCCAACATTCAATAAAATATATGAAATTTTAATCCAATTTTTGGAGAAAGCAAGTTCTTATTAAAAAAAATGAAGTAAATAAAATTCGTACTCATGTGTTTTCATCCAAGTTGGTAAACAGTTGTTTGCCAGCATGAGAGAAGAAAACTCATGGGATTGAACAATTTATGATTGAATATATAGGAACGTACATTGAAAATTCAAGAACTAGGCCTTCAAAACCTTTTGCACAAATGGACACTTTAGTTAATTTTATTTTTCCCCCACATTTTAATTTTTAACAATTAAACTTGTTTTGCACCCAGTTGACATTTGGGGAATTGGATACAATTTTACCAAAGGTAAAGATAATGAAATTTACATTCCTGGGATGTTTTTAAACTATGTAATTTCATACGTTACCCAGATATTTAGCAATATTCATTTATAATTTCAGAGATCTCAAACTCAACATAAAAGATCTGTGTGCAATTCATGTTTGGATAAAAGCAGTACATTGTCCCATAAATCAATAGGAATGTTTATCTGAACCACATGTTATAGACTATTTTTTTAAAAAGCAGTGAAATTCTAGGATACACAGGAAAGAAAGATGATATTTCATGTCTCATTTTGTTGGTTGGATTGTATTACATGCATCATAACCTCTTAATATTTCATTCAACGTTAACCATTTTGATATCAAACTTCCCCCAACACACACTTAATCTTGATCAGTCTATTTACTTTACTACATGATCTACAGCCAACAATATGTTTTAAATTTACAAACCAAAAAGAAATTCTAAGAATCTCTTTAACAATTAAGACAATAATCTCAGCCAATTTATTCTGAGCAAAAGACACTGTTGCCTTTTCTTGTTGAGATGAGATATTCTTTGTTAAGAATCCCATAATCATCTGTTGTTGTCCACTGGAAACTGGCCGGTGATCTAATAGTGGTCTGCAATCTACTATTTGTTCGTTCCGATGAAACACTCCTCTTTATACATTAATAAGCAGAATATTTCAGAAGAAATAGTAACATTGGTCCACTGTTTTCTCTTTCTATCCAGTTGAATAGCCACTGAATAATTTTTTTCTTTTGTTGTTGCTCACTTTAGGATTTGATTAAACAAACACAAAACAATAAAATTAAAAGGAGTAAACAATAGGATTGGTTTTATTGTTTGGAACTTACCTTCTGGTTTTATAAACAGATCAATATTAGCTCTTTACCCTAGTCCCTCCAGATAATTTGAGTTCCATCATCCAAACCATTGTGTCTTACGTATATTTACATGTCCTCCCCACAAATGATAGGGAAGGTATCCAAGACACTCTCATTATAAAGCTTTTGCAATATTATTCTAAAAAGCTTAGCAGAAAATTAGAGCTACTGAATTAAATAAAGCATAAAGTTATAGAAAGAAAGTAATGATGCTTGTACATTTGTATGTTTATTTTTTAGTACATGTGTGCATCAGAAAATGTAAACAGAGCATTCATGAAGGAAATGGAACTTCTGTTTTTAAAATGCGTTGTTTTAATGGTTCCTTGATTTATAGGATTACCATTATCAGAAATCTTTGACCATTTAAAGAAAAAGATATTGCAGACATTTATTCTGAAAGGACTTAATTACATGGCCATTCTCTGGAAATACTTCTGAAGGCAAGGCATCTCAAAATTACATGTAATCTTTGCAAAGCATTTGAAGGAGAGTTGGTAGTATGCTGCCATATTCCCAGGGATGGAGAACATTGCATTAATCTTTATCTTCTAATAGAGATGTTCAGGATATGTTCCTTTTTAGCCAAGGAAACCAGCTAAAACTGGGTCCTTGAGTTGGATCAAACTTTAACTGAAACACAGTGATTAGTTTTGGATACTGCAGATTAAAATGTCTACAGGGAAGCAATGGATATGATGATCAGGTAGAGATCCTGCTTTATGAAAAAACATTGAGAAAGTTGCATTACAATTAGCATATAAATAAAAAAAATGAAGTTTAATTTCCATCTTCAAATATTGGAAAGGTTGTATAGCTGATGGGAGCTGATTGGTAACAAAGGGAGAAAAAAGTTAATTAAATCTTAGGAGGCAAAAGCATTTCCAATAGCTCTTTAATGGATTCTCCTCATTAATTTTTTTCCCAGCTAATACCATCTGTCAGTATAGTATAGCAGTAAGTTTCAATTAAATAATTCCATTTTACCATCACTGAAAGTGTAAAATATTAAGCTTTTTAAAGTAAGTACAACAGTGAATATCTTACAGTGTTTTTCAAGGAAGGTTATGAAGCCAGTTATTTTACTTACAGAATATAAAACAAAACTTAAAAATGATTCCAGGGATCAATTTCTAGGCTGAATTGCATTTTCAGATGATGAAGCACTTCAAAAAATGCTGATGATAAGGAAGATTATTGCATAAGTTTTCTTTTTGGAGTATTCCAAAATCTTGACATTAATCCATATTCTTTAGTTTTAAATGTATTGTTTTATGTTATCTATAAAGCTATTATGTTTTCAAGGGAAACTAATTTTGGAAAATGAACTCTCTGCTGGGAATAATTGAGTCTAACCGCAAAAATAAATGCAGGGTAATAGCGTAGCAACACCTTTGACAAAATATGTGAAAGTTCATATTATATCATGGGTATTACTTTTTAAGATAAACAAACCTATGATGCCATAAATATAGTTCGGTTTCTACCATTATGTACATTAAAATATCAGTTTCTTTAAATAATACTTCAAAGTAGTGTTTGGAATGAGATTTGTCTTCTCAGAATCTTTAGAAAATTATATTTTCCAAAGTAGGGACAATTTTCGCATTACATTTTTCTGTGTAAAAATTAGATTTCCACTCTACTCCATCTCTTTTCTCCTCAGTATTTTTTTAAATGGGTAAGGTTAAAAGTTTTCATATTAATTTATAATATGATAATTATTTTTGCACAGTGACTAAGTAAGCATAGCACTTTCCTGATAGTACTGCAAAGATATGGTTTCTATAATGAGAGTTTACTTGTTGTGGTGTAAATACGTCCCTAAATCCTAGAAAGTCTGTTCTGAAGGAAAGGCAGTCTGGGGGAAAAAAACCCATAGAGGCAGTTTGGTACATTGGTTTAAGACTTCAAGCTAGAAAGCAGAATACTCTTGAGTTCTAGTCCTGCCTTACATATAAAGTCAGTCTCTCTTTCTCAGTCCTGGGAATAAAACAACAAGCCTGTTTTGAAAAATGTTAGCAAGAAAAATGAATGGGCATGTCCAGAAGATTGCCAGGAATAAAGAAAAATGTGAAGGAACATTAAAAAAAAACTTTTTTTGGTGTTCCTTCTTGTGTTTCATTAATGATATCTCATACTGAAAAAGAAGTCTTTAAACTCATACAAATGTATCCCCTCCAAATCATTCTTGGTATGAGCAAGAATTTCTGATAGACCAACTGGGAATTTGATCTATGTTCTGTATCATTACTGGAACGCTAGAGGGAAAAAAGATGGACTTTACTGCTTTCCCTCAGAATTTAAATTTCTGTTCCCTCAACACAAGTGTTGGCAACAGGCCTTTTGGTGAACACATCATTATTTACTTAGTGGTGCTAGGCAGATCTTTACAATTGAATGGGATTGGCAATGTAGGATCTCTGAAATCCAATGTAGGATCTCTATTTTCCAATTTAAATAAATTAAGAAACATAAATAAAATGATCTGGATTTTATACATTATCTCTGTTCTCTCATTGGACTTTGCTTGAGCCCTTGGACATTTTATTATTTTCATCTCTCTTTCTTATTCCACCCACAGCATTGCCTGAAATCTCATGGTAGTACCTAATGCTTGAAAATATTCCTGATTCGTGCAATAGAAAGAGGAATAAACGTATATTTTTATTACAAGCTAATTGGATACCATGAAAGGAGTGGATGTAATAAAAGCACTTAAGTATGCTTGTTAAATGTGTTTTAATTTATAAACTTTAATGCCAATAAACGGGAGGAAAGGGAGGTACGGTAGGATAATATAGCAAGATTTTTTTAAATATATACTATTTTACCAATTTTAAATCAGTTTTATTCAGGATCTCTCAGTTTTAGGTAAAACATTAGAAAATACAAAACTGTTGATATAAAAGGTTTTAAAAGCTTGTTATCCTATCCATTATTATGACAGGGATATTTCTACCTGAAAAAAGCAACATTGATTTTCATGTGGCTTGAAGATCTATTTGAGTTAAAAGAACAAGACCACTGCAGATTTTGAGTGGAATCAACTTTGATAATAAATGTGGACTTGCTTGACTCTTCCTTGGTACTACCATGATTTCCCATCAAATATTCAATTCTCTTACTTAATAGCAGATCAAAATAGGATGGTGGCTCATTCTATGACTAATTAAACTTGTTTTTCAAACTTTCTATTATTAAGGCTGCCTGCATAGTAAGACAGATATTTAGACTGAATCTGGCCTTATCGTATCCACAACAATGTGAAATTACAGCTGCCAGATTTTTAGCTGATGTCAGCTTTCATACAAATTGAGTCCTTCCCAAAACAAAATCTGAAGATTTTGTAATGTGTCAGTGTAGAATATGTGCGGTTCGAAGTAGTATGGCCTTTTGTAATTGAGAGATGTACATTTTATCAAAATGTAGATTTTCTAATTGCCATTCAAGACTCTTTTTTTTTTGTATAGAACCCAGTGTGATGATAACCACCGGTGCAACCATGGCTCCTTTATGCCATAATCTGTCATCTTCGATTTTTAGATCTTGATAGTAAAAGGAATAAGGAATATGCCTAATTTAGGGTTATAATAACCTTGTATAAATGTGACGAAATTCCCTGCATTAACCAATGAATAACTGAAGTTGGAATGAGTGATTCATTAAAATAAATGTAGCAAATAAGAAAAGTTTCTTTTCCGTTCAGCTCGTAAAGCCCTTCAGAAATCTTTATTAACAATAACATGGTATTGATATTATGAATTAATGTGCAACAGTATGTGTGTAATGATAATCACTAGTATTGGTAAAAAAAAAAGTTAAGTTCAGTTTCTTGTAACACCCAGAGACTATTAGCAGAGTAAAATAGAAGCATATAATAAATAAATGAACTACATGGACACAACCATAGATTTGTTATAGATGTCACATACATAATCAGTCAGATGTTTAAACAAGGGCCTGGAAAAGGCAGGTATCTGATGTTGTATAATGTTTGGGCAGTGGTGGGATTCAGGTAATTTAACAACCGGTTCTCTGCCCTAATGATTTCTTCCAACAACCAGTGTGCCAAACTGCTCAGAAAGTTAACAACCGGTTCTCCTGAAGTGGTGCGAACTGGCTGAATCCCACCACTGTGTTTGAGGTATTATCACAAGTTGTTCCAAATAAAGCTGCTATTTGCAATTGACTTATTGTGATTTTGTCACTGCTGAAGGACTTATTTATTTGCCAAGTGTTGAGGGTAAGACTGCCCTCTGCAAAATGGTGCAACGGACCGGACAGCGAATAGATACGTTGCTTAGCAAAAACACACAGATACTCACAGACTCTGAACGTTTAAAGCAAAATAAACAGTCTTTATTTGTAGTATAAAAAACAAACTTGGCTTCTCAAAACAAAGATAACACTTCTTCAAATAATCACGGTTCAACACAAAAACATAGTTTGCTTACAATTCCAGTTCTCTTCAGTAATACCGACACAGTTCCTTTCAGCAGTTCAACCTTCTAATAGCAGGAGCAGAAGTGAATGAACTTCCTGCCTTCTTTTATGTCCACTTAGCACAGCCAATTAGTATTAGTATCATCTCGTAGCAGTTAAAGTTACAGAACATAGTTTTCTCTATATTATCTACCCAACCGTAGGATAAGCATCCAACACCAACCTAATAATATTAAATACTTACTTAAAGCTGATGGCCCCCTTTGTAATTCTAATTACCAAATTTATTTGAAATTCATATAAATAATTGCACATTTGCTAGCTGTCTGTAGCAATAAACACAGCATTTTTGTCAGAGATAAACAATTTTACCTTTTATATTGTGCCATGATTCTTGGTTTGTATTATACACAGTAAATTGTATCTGTTGCCTTTGATTCACTAGCTAACTTTGCATTTCATAGTAGAAAAAGATTCCTGATTTATATATCCATAATGTGAATACTGTAAGTTTAGATCTAAAAGCAAAAAATGTATGAGACTTGTACTTTATTGTTTTTTGTATGACTTGGATTCGGTCCAATTGACTTTGCTATTTTCTTGATTGATTTTTTGAAAGTTGTTTTTCAGAAACAACACTGCTATTGTTCAAACTAATTTCTTGTTTTGTATAGGCAGTTACTTGTTATGTCATGTTGCTTGCCATGATTTACTAAGAGGAAAGGAAGAAACTCATATAACATTTTGAGACATGTATAAAAAGCCTGTTTCTCAATTTCCTTCCCGTCCTCCTCTTTCTCCAGGGTATATGATTATAGCAAGCCAAAAAGTGATATCATGCCTTGTTCATGCAGAAAGTGTATATCAGTCCCCAATTCTCTCTGGAGCAGACGTGATCCCTGTTATTTATTCATTTTATTTATTTGATGTTGCTGGTTTAAATGAATGAAACATGTCCATTAATTGATGCATAATCGTGACTGGAATAAGAAATCTTCCAAAGCTGAAGCAGTTCTTAATTGATGTCTAAGAAACACACAAATTCTCAGGGACTGTTTTAACTATCAGTACTCCTAGAAAGATAGACATTGGTTTTTTTAAAAAATAAACTTTCCTATACTTCATTCAAACTGTATACCACATGACTCTTTATGTGAACCTATTCAACTACCTTCAAATATGAGATGAAAGCAAAGATCAGCAAAGGCACCTGCTGAACCTAACTTTGAAATACATCACAGCAGTGAGATGCTGATTCCAAACTGCTTAGTATGAACTTTGGTATGGTGTCATGATTCAAGGAAATTATATTTTTAAAATGATTGAGATAAAACTCTGGAGAATTTCTGTTGTTACCGGTAGTTATCAGTATTTCCCCTTACAAGGTAACCAAACTCCATTTTTCTGAAATATTTATTAATAGCAATAGCACTTAGACTTATATACTGCTTTACAGTGCTTTACAGCCCTCTCTAAGAGGTTTACAGAGTCAGCATATTGCCCACAACAATTTGGGTCCTCATTTTACCCATCCCAGAAGGATGGAAGGCTGAGAGAACCTTGAGCCTGGTGAGATTTGAACTGCCAAATTGCAGGCAGCCAGCAGTCAGCAGAAGTAGCCTGCAGTACTGCACTCTAACCACTGTGCCACCGTGGCTCATAGTATCTCATAGTTTATTATATATAGTTTATCCCTTATCACCTAAATAAAACAGGTCTGTTTAGGAAGAAGATAAAAATTGTTAGGATTCTATATGGTATATATAATGTTAGAACCAGTTGTCCAG
>WNWU01000001.1:20939291-21013772 GCA_012654045.1 Ptyas mucosa | reverse complement strand
AGGCAGGCAGGCAGGCAGGCAGGCAGGCAGGCAGGCAGGCAGGCTGGACGGATGGACGGACAGACAGAAAGACAGATAGAGACAGACAGACAGACAGACAGATATCCTGTAGGTAACTAGATAAGTTAAAATGCAGAAAGAAAGCTGAATAGCACCCATTGGAATGGCAGTATGACATTGAGATGGGCAGCTATACAAATTGAATTAATAGAAATTAATAAATAAGTGGAGAATAGTCTCAGGATGGTTATGAATGGAGCATGTGTTGGGGAAGAGGAGAAGTAAAATATTTGGCTGTTTCATTAATATATGAACATATTAATTAAGTCATACGGAGGCTGTGTACCAGGATCCTCTGTTCTTTTTTACCCTATTAGAACTGAAATGGAACCTATGAAACTCTTTGTTAGGAAAGCTACTCACCAGATATTTCTTCCTGTCAAAAGGCCAAATTCTACACCAGAATCCAGTTGTTCATGCTGAAAGGAAATAGAAGGATAAAAGCTCCCAGATATTCTGTTACAACAATCAGTATTTTTCTGGCATTTAGAGCACATTTCTGGTCCAAACACTTTGCCAAAGTCTCCTTTCTTTATTTCATTCTTCTTCTGGTCTTCTAGTTTAAAGAGGAGGATATAAAACTGATGAACATAAAGGCATCCAACGGAATCAGATTTCTTACGTTAAGGATTTCAGCAAGGTTTTGTCTAAATGCCTCCATGTTGCCTTTGGCAACACACAGCAGCCAAGATGGTTAATACTAAACGCAGATCATTTATCTTCATATCACCATCAAAGCTACATGACTTCCATATCTTCATATTTAAACAATGTTTTTTTGGAAATTTCCTTTGGAACCTTTTGATTTGGTACTGTATATAAAAATGCTTCCATGAAAAGTTACCACTACAGAAATCTCATTACTTAGATGGGTTTCAGAATAGAATCACTTTAAAATTTATTCATTAAATGATACAAGGGTGAAATAAAATTAAGTTCTTCCTCGTATCTATTACGCTCCTGAGACAAATGTCTGAATCCTATAAAGATGATAATTATAGTAATAGAAGTAGAATTGATTTTTTTAAAAAAAAATTGCAAGCAAATAAGGCATTCAAAAGTAAAAGTGTTATTTTTCATCACTGTTGTAAATGCAAACAGCAGCTGTATGAGGACTATCTGAATATTTTGCCATAGTCACGTTGAATTTAATTTTTATCTTACTTCAAACCAGTTTAGGTATAAATTTCGGCATGGAAGCAACATGTAGGCTAAATGAATTGAATCTCATTGAGCCACTACTGAAAGGATCTTGTTGCTAGCACTCAGCACTCATATTAATACATCATCAGAACTGACCATGTATCACGTACCATTTCTATACAAATGAAAGGGGTACCTCAGACACCACAGGAAAAAAAAAATTAAAGCTAGTAGCAGGAAACAAGATGTATCCTCTGGAATACATGCATCATAATACAGATGCACGTATTCCAACTCTTTGTGCCTACCTACCAAGTTTTTGTTTTGGTTTTTGGGTTTTTTTTGCTACAACAATAGTTTCTCACCTCTTTGCAAAGAGAGCCTCATGTATCCCTAGCATTTGGCTCCTCAAAACCAGCCCTCTTCCTATAGAGGAGTTAGAACCGGTCAAACAGCCAGTGCTGGCAAGAAGCTTTGCAAGTCAATAAGCTACTTGTTTATGGTTGATGGTTCCAACTCAGAAGAATATCCAGGTTGCCCATCAGACTGTTTCAGAAAAAGTATCTCCAACCAAATCAACTGTCCACCGAGTACATTAACACACCTAAAGAACATGAGAGAAAGGACCACAGATTATACAAACATACTGGCTTTTCACTGGGTCTTTTGCACCCAACCTATTTTGCTTAGATTAATTAGGTAATTAGTTTTTCAGAAAGTTGCAATAACGTGTAGCCTTGATCTTGTGCCTCTTCGGAACTGTGATAAAGTGCACTTAGATTAATATTTAGAAAAATGTATGAATGTTTTCCCCAGCCCTTTCTCTTTTGTTTACAATTTTAAAAGATTTCAGAACCAGACATTCTAAAAAGCTACAGGGTCTTCTAACGAACAAGCCATCCTTTTTAATCTCCTAGAAGAAAGGGAAAAAAGTGATCCTGCATTTTTCTCATTAATGTTTTATGTTTGCAGGGAATGTTATGCAGGGAGCTTTGGCAATTTACCACAAATATTGAAGAGAAGTACATAACATAACCCTTCACAAGAGTGTAGCACAAAGGCCCCATAGTTTCTGGGGTTTTTTTTCCTTTTTCTTTTGCATTATTCTCACATTGCTAAGCAACCAAGGTCACACTGCTTTGTATCCTGTACTATATGTTCTGTCATTTTTAAAGCTGCCTGTCCCCCCCGCCCCCACCATGGTCTCTTCAAAAACATTGTCATTATTTGGTAGCAGAATTAATGGAGTCTAAGGATGTGATGACTTTCTCAAATCATTCTGGTTTTCTGGCATGGCGCTTCATCCAAGCCAGGGCATCCACACAGCTGAGGCTCAGCTAGCTGGAGAGTTCTCCCTTACGAGGTTTAATTAAAATTTCTAGCTAGTCCAATCTGTCATTCCTGTTTTGAAAGCTGCGGTTCCTGCAGCCCAGAGTGGTTCCAGTGCCCATTTGCAATTTTGATTTACATCTTCAAAGTGGCCTTCGCCATGTATAACCCTGAGTGACAGCCAAATATGTCTGTACAGTGTTTGGGCCAATTCTAATTGGAAGCAATTGAACTACTAGTTCAACACAATTACTCCCTTGCTTTGTTCTTCTTGCAAATGTGTTTTGGGAAAATGTCTTTTAAAAGTGTACAGTGGGCTCCCAATACTAAGTTGGGAGCATCGTCCGTGATTTGGGGAAATGAGGATGGGGGGGAAAAAACTAAAATGGGTGTTTTAAGATGGGGGAGGGGGTGTTATATCCTTATCTTAAAACTCAAACCATTGCTCATAAGTAGGTTGGATCTCCAGACTATGCATCAAGAACAAAACCTTAGCCTTTTCTGATGTTGGTTCATATATAGCTGTGGGAGGGAGGGATCATTGCTTAGTTTTAAAAAGAAAAGGAGACAGGGCTTCTCTTTAGTGGTCCTTGCATTATGAAATGCTTTTTCTCTGGAGAAATGTCTGGTAATGACCTACACCCCCTCCCCCCACCCCACCCTGATTTTAGGAATAGCTTTCAAAGGTATCTCTGAGATTTAAAGGCAGTGTGAGCTCCAGCCTTTCCTTCAGGTGGGTGACACTCACCAGTTACACAAAAGGGGCAGAGCTTATGGTCCAGCAGCAGGAGCCTCTGGTCCCTTATTTGGGGCAACCTTTTTATGTGGATTTTTGGGAGACGGGGATTATAATAGCTAGGGAAAATAAAGTGCAGCCATTTGGTTTTATCTCTTATTCCTGTTTTGTTTCTTGGGTGGTGAGAAAGCTTCTCCCCTCTGCTGCTGGTACAGTGGCTTGGGATTTTGTTATAGCCATCTATACCATTTCTACACCTAGCTTGTTTGGGGTGATTTAAAAATTCTGTAAATTAATGGTTCTAAAGAACAGAAATTCTCTCATGAATTTAGTGTACCGTATTTTTCGGACTATAACACCAATGGTGGGTTGCCCCTGGTTCAGACCGGTTCGCAGGAACCGATAGTAAAACCGGCGGGAGGCCCCACCCACTGCCCTGGATGTCATCATCATGATCTGCACAGCACAGAAGCAAGGTGCAAGCACAAGCGAAGTGAGCATGTGTGCGATCACATTTTGAACCAGTAGTAAAGGTAAGTAGAATCCACCCCTGTATAAGACGCACCAGAGTATAAGACGCACCAAGATTTCGAAGAAGAAAACAAGAAAAAAAAGTTTTTGGCCTCCTTGCATCTGGTTTCTGCTGTCCCCAGCTCCCAGGGGCACTCTGCTGGCCTCCCAAATGCTCTGCACATCATGTTTTTGCGAAAAATGGGCCAATTTTGTGAAAAACAGGATGCGTGGGGCTGCGTTTCAGGAGGCCAAAAATGGCTGTATTTGGTCTATAAGATGCACCAACATTTCCACCCTCTTTTGGGGCGGAGGAGTGTGTCTTATACTCCAAAAAGTACGGTAATTGATATGGAATAAATATTCATAGAACTGCAAATGACTACAGCATAAGGCGAAAGAGGAGTAGAAGGGAGTATCATCCCAATAAAAAGCAAATACTTGAGCAGTGCATATCTAGGACACAGAATCACAGAGCTGGAAGGGATCTTGGAGGACTTCTTGTCCAACCCCCTGCTGGAGCAGACCATAGGAACGTGGCCATGCCAAGCTTGGGGAAAAAAATAACATCCAAGCAACTTGCTTTGCATCCTACTTATCTTACCATGCTGAACAGTGGTTGCTATTAAAAAAAAAAACACCACCACCCCTTACGACTTCCGTTTAGGATCAAATAGACACATCATAGGAATGAATGTTTTGAAGCTATAAAATGTACCCTCAAGATTTATGGGATTACCAAGCCAGGTTCAGATTTTTTTCTGTAATAATTAAATGTATGTATGTACATGTATGTATGTATGTGTATATGTATGTATGTATGTATGTGTATATGTATGTATATATGATTCACTTTCAATGACATCTTTACTCTCCTACACACAGGTTAGAGTGTGTTATACTAGATTTGCACACATTATACACATTATACAGAGCATGTCTGCCATCTAGTGATAGATGTCATATTTGCACATTATACAGAGCATGTCTGCCATCTAGTGATAGATGTCATATTTGCAACTTCTTTGACTTAACTATTATTTGAGGATTTCCAAGTTATTAAATTGGTTACAGAACTAATAGGTTTCTCGGAAATTATTCATTTATGTAGTATTTTCACTTTATAGTGATATCAGGCCTTATTCATATGTAGAAGCATTGACTTATATCTCTCACATATCTTTTTCATGAAATGAAAAGCATTTCATTTGAGGGCAGCTCCCTTTTGTTATATGAATGTCCTTTCTTTCTTCCCAAGGTATCCTAATGGAAGACATACCAGATCAGTAAAATAAATCAGTCTATTTCTTGTTTCAGTAAATCAATTTTTTATTTAGTTTTAACTCAAGCCAATCTAATTCACATGCCCAAAATAAACGTGATCTATTAAGCCATCATCCTTTGTCTTCATTTTTTTCTGAGCAATAGATATATCTTTCTGTCTCTCTCTTTCTCTTATATAAAATTTAAATGAAATATGGAAACATGTTATTGGTACATTTTAAAAATGTACAAAGAGGAGTATATAAATACATATGCAAATTATTTCACACTATATACTTGTGTATACAAATGTACAAAATATTCATTCTGGTATTTTGTTTCATGTTTCCCAATCAGCATACCAATGTTCCAAAATGTGATAATATGGGTTTGTGCTTTAAAAAATTCTAAAGCTGTGAGAAGATTGTTTCAGTCATCCTTAGTGTCTTGCAATAGAACAGTTTTTGAACCAGTCTTAGCAAACTCAAATGAAACTTGAACAGAAATAAAATCAGTTGACCAGATGTGAATTCATTAATCCCCATGTGAGCAAAAAGACACTATCAATAGGACTTCAATTCATCTGAATTTAATTGTATTTTCAAAGCAAAACAAAGTTTTCACAGGCAGTGGGGGGTTTTTTATTCATCCAATTATTTCATATTTCGTTGACCTAAAGTACAAATGAAACTGGCTTTATATCAATAACTAACGTATTTGCATTAAAGGTGCTGTATATTGATCATGCCAACTAATCTTAGTTCTACCAGGTTCATACAAGGCTTCTTCCATTGCCTTTTCTTCTTCAAAACTCTTACTAGCTTCCCACTTTTGCATTCCATCTGCATTCTTTCAGCAGCCATACATTTATGACCCTGTCTCATATTTTACTACATGTTTCATAAGTATGTCATTCCCATTACTCTCAACATACTAGTGGCACCACTTGTCCTTGATGGGCTTTCAAAGGATGTGCATGTTTTAGGTTTCTTCCTTGAAGCAATGGCATCTGACAGCATTTAGAAAGTGTACCTTTTCCATTGCAATGCGTGTTCTCTGGAATGATCTTCCTCTAAGTGTCCTGGAAAAACATTTGACCCTGACCCTAATAGCCTTCAGAAAGGCACTGAAACCCTGATTCTTTCCATAGGCAGTGAGACCAGAATGATTGGATTTGTTGCCTGGAGGGATGTAAGGTAACCTTGGATATATCCCTATCCCTAAGCCTAGTATAACCCTAGTATAAACATACAACTTGGATTTCCTGCATGAGGTTATCATTCTTTTCCATTTGTTGCCTTGTTATCATATTATTCCAGAGTAATTTACACAATTGCTCATAAAGATCCATAGAAAAATGTAGAAGGAGCAACATGCTTTCTAAAATCTATCCAGATATGCTAACCTGGGATATAGTATAATAATCTATTTTGCGTTGTGGCAAAATATTTATGGGACTATTTTGGTGTATAGAAATATCTAATACTTTTGACACAAATAGTATGGATGCAGGGCAAAGATAATTATGATGCTGTTTGATATAAACTCAGTTAGATTAATGGAACTTTTAGGAGCCTCTATAAAGAATTGTGACATGTGGGAAACTCCAAATATGAACTTCACAGAAGATTCAACTTATGACATGTATGATATTTATCTATCATGGAAGGAAAATAAAAGAGAAAGGGTTTTTTTCCATTGATCCTGCAGATAATTTAAAGAGTAAAACCATGATGATTTTTGGAGTAAATCTACTATCCCAAAACGACTACTATTTAGCCAACAGGGTTGAGGGAAAGGTAATGAACTGAAGATTTGTAGATTAGCAATTTCAGGACCATGGACAGTGTTATAAGTGCTGTGGTCTAAAGATTTTCTGCTTGAATTCAGGATGTCTTGTAATAGATTAAGAGGCAGATTTCTCAACAGTGACTAGTAACAACTTATTTGGGTTAAGGGAACTGGTGGGAACTCCACTTCCACAAGAACTGTCCCAGCTTATATTAAAATGCTAACTGTCTACGGAGATTCTATGAAGAAGCTTCTTGGATGAGAAGTGAAACATCTTCAAAGAAAAACAAGAAACTCCAGTTGCCTCTTGAAAAAGCACTTTGGGTTAAAATGCTAACTTTTTTTCCTTTCCATTTGTTGACTTTGTCAAATAATCAAAGAGTGGTTCTCCCCCTGCCCTCTCTTTTAGATTGTTGATGATGATGCAAAATTCCAAAATTTGTTTGGAGCCGTGATATTACATTAACTTGTTTCTTCTGATGACATTCAAGTCAGCTTTCTGACCTTGGGTTTGAATGTGAATAAAAGAGGGCACGGGATTTCCTAATGCAACACAAACATTCTGTTTCCTTTTTAACCAAAAAACCTATTAAGAAAGGAGCACTCATCACCGAAAACATTTCAGCTTTCCTCAGATAAAATTCCCTGGCAGATTTAAACATAAGGTTCTGACATTTCACAAATGGATGCAAGAATGTCAACATTACCAAGATATGCTTCTATAATTGCAACGACTGTCATGACTGGGGGGAAAATGCTTTCAAAGTATCACATTTTAAAATTCCAAATATTTTTCCCCTAGGTAGAAGGATGACCTCTAAAGGTTTCCATTGATTAATCCTCTCCAGAGCTTATGAATCTTTCATATTTTCTTAATTTGGCATGAGAATAGTGGCAGTTGTTTTAGCTTGAGAATTTTCCTTAAGGTCAAGTCTGTTGTGCTTGAAATTTATATTACATTGCTGTTGTTATAATCAATTCATCCCATATTATTATTTTATTTTTCTAGTTAAGGATTAGAGGCAGATACCAATCAATAAATCAAATGTTAGGCATATCTGAATTGCACATGTCCTATAAAACTCTTTAGTTGCATTCTAATTGTGTAGTAGTCTTTAACAGCATGATTTTTAACTGAATTAGCTGCTGCAAGTTTGTAATCCCCCCATTGTTTTATTTAATTGAATGATATCAACAATAAAACAATATATAAGAGATCCTTGAAAAAAATAAACCCATTTATTGCAATTATTAGAAGATTAAATAAATTTGGGTTCACACATGCTTCCAGTCTTTCATCTTTCCTAAAATATTTACAAAGTTTTAAAAAATAATATTAAATATGAGAATTGCAATTGTAAAAAGTGATACAAACTAAAAGAAAGAACAGAATAGAAATAGTAAAGGAAAAAGTGCAGAAGAAAAGAAAAAAGAGGAAAATTAAGAATATAATGAAGAAAAAGAAATATGTAAAGAAGTGTCTTCCAAAATTTGTGTTAACAAGTATAAACATTTTAGTAACTTTTTATCACCTCTTAATTTACAACCAAATGATCTAATTATTCTATGTCCCATCTCTTATCTATAAAGAAATCCATAAATATTGTCATTTCAGTTCTGATGTTAACAATAATCTATTAAGAATTACCAGAAAATAACAACTTATCTATTTAAACCTTTATCAAATAAACTAACTTTATATTCCTTCCTTTGACTTCTATCTTATTTTTAGTCCATGTAATGTCATAAAGCTCAATTTTTCTTTATTTCTTTTTTATTCATTTTCACAAGATTCATCCAAGCTTTGACAGATCTCTTTTGTAAATCCAATAAAAAACAATTACCCAGGTCATTCTGTTGGTTTATTAATTGTAATTCCCTTTTGATTTTTAAAGCATCAACCAATTTATTTTGTATGTCCAAATAATCATCTTTCCCCGTGTCATTCTTGTACCCCATTCTTATTTCTAGATCCACTTTTGATGCCATCTCTGTCTTGTTAAATAAAACTTCTGCCATTTTTCCTAATGTTGTTTGGACACAATCCATCCACAATCACTATTGACATTGTTGATATTAATTTCTGATTCCACTTTTCAAAAGTACCCTGCAGTATTTCCAATTGTTACAATATAACATTTCCAAAATGTTATAATATTTTGTGTCAATCTGTAGTTCTTAATCAGGTTTATGTATTCTTCTGCTTTAATTAAAAACTTTAGTTCCCTCTAGTGTCCAATTATTGAAATTGTTATCCCTTATATGTTTAAAACACTTTTCTCAGACAAAGGGTTCTTTATAATTAATTCTTTATAACTTACCCATTTAAACTTTTCAAAATCAAAATTTTAATTATCTTTCTGCTGTTTAATTCATTTTTGTAATTAAAGTTTTCTTTCATTAAGGATTGAAGGCAGACTAATCCAGTCCAGTGTTTTTAGACTTGTTGATTCAAAGATCCCTAAGAGCTGAAAAGCAATTAATAGGCAATTTCCTAATATAATTAGTAGAGGAAGTGTGCAAACCTAGTATTCTTTTAAAGGTGCTAAGCACAAGATGAGCTATTCCCTTGCAAGATGAACAAGATGGCTATTCCCTTGTCTTCCATTGCTCAAAACCTGCTAGAGAAGTCTGCACAAGAGAAGCAATTGTCTCTGGAACACTTTTGCAAAATCTTCATCCTCTCTTTGTCCAGAGATGTTTAAAGAGCAGAGATGGCCTTCAGCCCAACTTTTCTTCCTCCTGGGTTTTATTCAGTTATTTATCCAGAATATTTACTAAACAGGCAGTCTTATTAAATTTTATCAGTGCTCTAATTATTTTTTCTTTTATATTTAATATATAAAATATTATATTTAAATTTTACTTTTTTTCTGCAATATATTTTGGCTTGGCACATTTTATTTTCTGACATCAGCTTAATTGCTTCTTCTGGATCAATACAGATTTAGGTGATTGAGGGACAGTGATAATTAATTGTATATATACTTCTTAAACTTTCCAAACAAACTGATTTCATGATTCATGAAAAACCTAAGACATTTTTATCTTCAGATTAGCAGAGTTGGAAGGAACCTTATAGGTCATCTAGTCCAACCCCCCGCTCAAGCAGGAGACCCTACACCATTTCTGATAAATGGCAATCCAATCTTTTCTTGAAAGTCTCAAATGATGAAGCTCCCATAACTTCCGAAGGCAAGCTGTTCCATTGATTGATTGTTCTCACTGTCAGAAAGTTCCTCCTCATTTCTAGGTTGAATCCCTCCTTGGTCAGTTTCCATCCATTATTCCTTGTCTGGCATTCAGATGCCTTGGAAAATAGCTTGACTTCTTCCTCTCTGTGGCAGCCCCTCAAATACTGGAACACTGCTATCATGTCTCCCCTGGTCTTTCTCTTCACTAGACTAGCCATGCCCAGTTCCTGTAAGTATTCTTCATATGTTTTAGTCTCCAGTCCCCTAATCATCCTGGTTGCTCTCCTCTGCACTGCCATCAGGAATAGGTAGCCCTCACTGAACAGGTTTTCTATTACTTCTGTAGTATTTACTCAGAAGTAGAGTGTAGCCCCTTCTACTGTGGAACTAGTAGGTATGATAATAAGTATGATAATCCATTTTGAACCATTTATATTGCTAGCACTGTGTTATTATGGAACAGGTTTTTATTTTGAGGTAATTATTTTGCTTTCAAGTGTTAAATTAATATAAAGCAAGGCTTTGGATGGTTTACTTTCCTTCTCCTAAAAGCAAGACCACTTATATTTTCTTTGGATGAACTACTGTGTTTATGGTTTAAGGCAGAGGTGGGTTGCAGCAGGTTCTGACCAGTTCTGGAGAACTGGTAGCAGAAATTTTGAGTAGTTCAGAGAACCGGTAGTAAAAATTCTGACTGGCCCCACCCCCATCTGCCTCCCATGTTCCAGCTGATTGGGAAGAAATGGGGATTTTGCAGTATCCTTCCCCTGGAGTGGGGAGGGAATGGAGATTTTACAATATCCTTCCCCTGCCACGCCCACCAAACCACACCCACCAAGCCATGTCACAACTACCAAGCCACTCCCACAGAACCAACAGTAAAAAAAATTGAAACCCACCACTGGTTTAAGGAGTTTTGAATAACTTTTTATTTATTTTGATTCAGTTATACTCATAATACTCAAAAAAAGTCTGAGAACCTACCAATTTTTTTAAAATAATCTATTTTAATGATGAATAAAGACTAAGATTGTCAAAGGGGTATCCATTATGCTAAATATCCATTGTTCTTATCTATCTGTGCTGGCGACTGTTCAGAATAGATATTCAACTTTCTTATAGAGAAAATAAACAGGATAGGATATTGAATATGGCTCTCTGTTTTAGCTGTCATTTAATGCTTGAAGCTGCAACATGATTTATAAAAAATACATTTTTTTGATGCAGCATCTTGATTAGTATATTCAGTGTTAAAAAATGTAAGACAATCACAAGTTGTAAAATTAAGACCTGAGTATGAACAATAATAACAGAGTTAAGGTGGTGTTACTACATTAGCGACTTGATAATCTAAAGGTTATTCTGAGCGGCTCTTTTGTCCAGATCAAATAGGTGTATGCATATCTAAAGAGAAAGATTTGGCTTCAGTGATTTCTATAGGCTAAACTACTCCAATGTTTTGTTTATGAAATGGTCCCTGAAAATACTCCGGAAACTGTATCTGGCCCAGAGTATCTCTATTTGCAATTGCTTCTCTGCTTGCTGATTGCTCTCTAAGTCAAATGAGGATGGTGTCCAATAAAGTTGATCTGGTTTTCTGAGCTATTTAGAGGACATGAATTCCCTCTTAAACTCATGGCTCATCAGTCAACTATTTTTTTTACAGGTACTTTCCACAGGTACATTTGACATGAACAATCCATTCTTTCCCCCCCCACTGTGAAGCATATTATGGAACAAATTGCTATAAGAATCAAAGCAGGGACTGTCGCCCCATCTCTTTTTTGCCATAGTTTAGAACAGGGGTCCCCAACCCCCAGTCTGTGGATGGGTACCGGTCTGTGGCATGCCAGAAACCGGGTCACACAAACAAGTGAAGCCCCATCCACGGAATGCAAGCAGGGCACAAAAAACCTCTCTTCAAGGAACTTGTCCCTGTGCTCAAAAGGTTGGGGGCCACTGGTTTAGAAGTGGTTCATAAGTTATAGTTATTTCCCTAGAACCTAATAACAAGAAAGGGCACATGAATCTAGATTTGGCTATCTTTGGGGAGGCAATATATCAAGGGGGAAAAAATCTATGTTTCCTGCCACATATTAGCCCAGATTTGGATACTAACGATGAGTCTAACAGGATTATGTACGATATTTACAGTAACAGAGTTGGAAGGGACCTTGGAGGTCATCTAGTCCAACCCCCTGCTCACGCAGGAGACCTATACTAGGGGTTCAAACTGCTGAATTGCCGACTTTTCTGATCGACAAGCTCAGCGTCTTAGCCACTGAGCCACCTAGCCAAGCTCTTCCACTTCTCAACAGTTGATAAATGTGAATGCTGCCCTTCAGCTGTTTTAAATTTCCTTCTTTTTTCCCCCCCTTTCCTGTTGTTAATTTAGATGCTGCACAACAAACACGTAATGGTTCGTGTAGGAGGAGGATGGGAGACATTTGCAGGTTACTTGCTGAAGCACGACCCCTGCCGAATGCTGCAAATATCTCGGGTGGATGGCAAAACCTCCCCTATCCAGAACAAGTCTCCAACCATCAAAGACCTGACTCCAGACAGCTACCTGGTGGTTTCTGCTCATTACAAAACCAAAAAAGAGATTAAGTGAAATTGCCTTCTCATTTCTTTGGGGGACTTGGTATATGTAGACCCACGCTATTTTTCATGTGTAGTCAAATTAGTTGATGCTTTGAAAGGACTTCTGGACTTAACATGCAGACTGGAAATGGCAACCCATTTCATGGATTGTTGAATGATAGAACTATTTATTTCTAGTACTGTACCTTTTCATAGCAAGTTACTCTTGGTAGGTTAATTACGAAAACCAGATTTTTTTAAAGACAGACATATTTTTAGCCTAATTATTACTCTATGAATGTACTCGTAGGATGATTAAAACAATATGGATCATGTTAAAAAAAATAAAGCGGGAGAAATTTGATTGACAAAGCAGTAGGTATGATTCCCAATAATTTGCCGCAGCAAAGGATTATATTCAATTTAGTGGGGGGGAAAAGCACAGGTGGGGAAGAATAATGCAATGGGAAAAACATTTGTCTTAGGCTCTGGAGAGCTAATATCATAATAGACAATGCCAGACAAATATATATTTTGTTCAAAGAAAAACAGCTCCTTGTTTGTGATTATATCACGTACAGCTCCAATCATTGTTGTTTGTAAATCATTATTCGTGGGTTAACATTTAAACACGTGAATAGCCCATTTAATTTCCTTAACAAATCAAGGCTGATCATTACAGATTATCCGTACGTATCAAATTGGTGAGTTTATTCTGTGCTTCCAGGCTGATTCCTATATGGAAAGAAGCTAATCTAGACACATGTTCTTTTAAATGAATGGGATGTTGGGAAAATATATACTTGCATCAGGCAGACTCATATCCTTAAGTAATTGCTGGGCCAATATGATAGCCCATGAAAATGAAATTAAAAAGAAGTAATAGAAATCCTCTGTAAATGGGTGGCAAATGCTTGTTTTGTTTATTCATATTAGAAAGTAGCTTATGCTGGTATGTACTGTGAGTTTGTCAATTACGTCTGCCTCTGGCATGTCTCAAATAATATCTATATTGCTTGAGGCTCTAAAGCAGAACAACAAGCTTCATGCCTGACCCATTTGGTCAATTGCCACCTAGGGAGCTGGTTCATTGAAACAACAATTTTCCCTTCATTCAAAACCCAACACTAATGACACGGTAAGAACACAACAAAGATTCCCAGAAAGTCAAGATTCATGCAATAGGTAGTCACAAGTTAACACCACTTAATTTTGGCTACATGGACAGTTGCAAGAAATGGATAAGAGCACCTTAGTAATATTGATCTTTTAGAACCAGTAAATATTTTTGAAACTATGTACATCTGTGAAAAATTATTGGGAATGCTTTTAAATTACCAATTTCATTCAGGATTGTTTTTCATATTAAACCTGAGATATGTATAGACTGTTGACCCTGCAGGATAGTCTCTGCTTCTGAATTCCATTATATTTGGATATACTGGAAAAAAAAATGAAAATAATATGTGCATTTTCTGTAGATAAATAACGGGAAGGGGATTGCCATACACATCTCCGTGATATATGCAAATGCTGGGGTTTGGATTATACGTTTTGCTAATTTTCCTTGACTATACTTGATAACTTTGTGCCTTGCTAGGAAAAAAAATCATTGTTCAATAATTATTTGAATGGTGATTGTATAAATGATGTGATCAGCTGAAATCACATGGTGTATTAGAAATAAAGATACTTTAAAAACACTTCTAAGAACTCATTTCCCCCCCCCCTAATTTTCTACATAAATGAGTGTAATGAACCTACTTGAATTTTGCAATCATTTAGAAACTAAGTCTCTGAAAGTGATTGCTCTATCCATAAGAATAGCCATGATACAACACAATATTTTAATCACAATTGCTCCAATTCAGTCAAGACACTGATGAATGGATAACTCAGCACTGGCAGGAGTTGAATTTAATTTTTCATTAGGCTTTTCATTGGAAAAGTTGTTTTTGTTTATTCAAGTTGTTGGGGTGGATTTCCCAACACAAAGGATACAAAAATATTGGTTGTGGAAACTGGTCTCCCTTAGAATCAAAGTAACACTGCACAGCACAGCAACAAAGCAGAAGAGGATGGCTCCAAATGGCAGACCATTTGGAGCCATTTGAAATCAGATTGCTAATCTCAATTATGTTTATCTTAAGTTGCGCCTGCTGTGTGTGATTCCATGTCCATGAGGAATTGTTGGTATATCGTGGAAAATATCACTTTTAAATTGGAGCAATGGGTGGAAGCTCGTCAGACGGAAATTCAACCTGGAAATAAAGTGAAATTTACCAACGGTAAGAACAATTAATCAATGCAACAGCTTGCTTCCTGAAGCTGTGGGTGCTTCATTGCTGGAGGTTTTCAAGAGAAGATTGGACAACATCATGGGAATGGTTAAGTGAGATATTTGTCCTGGGGCCACAAGGCTACTCAGAAGGACTCAATAATAGGCTATGCTCAGGGAACAAAATGCAGAGAATCACATTTGAATGTACTGTGTATGTAAAGACAGATGCCTTATCACATTTTAGAGCAGAAGTAGAGAATTATTTATAGGACAGAGGCTGCAATTCAATTTTGCCAACTGAGGAAAGGACCAAGGGAGACCTGACATTATCAATGATTAAATCATTGATCTTAAGGTTGGAAATTGACATTTAGATCTCACATACATCTTACACCAGTTCTGTTTTTTTAACAAAGAAATTATGCAAACAAATTATGCAAACCTTTCACTAAGGACTAATTATTACTTCAGAGTTGCTTCAGAGATTGTAAATTAAAAGCTGGAAAGTACTTAGACTTAGAATAACTTTGTCACTTTGAATGTACACTAACCGGCATACATTAAAATGAAATTTCATTGCATACAGCATCTGGCCTTCAAATTGCTCATCCATATTCCAGAGTAATTACCTAAAGCAATTTACTTGCAATCAATAACTAAGTTACACATTTGGTCAAGCACTATTTAAAGTGGGAATGTCTACCGAGAGGTGCTATCTATTAAGCATTCATGTTTTCAGGGCAGTAGGTGTTAGAACCAATTTAGAGTCACTAGTTTTGTGAGATGAGCTATGTGAATTTGAAAAAATAAATAAAATGTATTGTTTTAGGAAGATGTCAGGCAAGTGGTCATTTGGTCTTTAATATGTTGACAATCTACTAGGAAAAAATGGCAGGGGATAGATAGCATGTTGCTGCTATAATTTTATTGTTGTTAGTTGTGAAGTCATGTCTGGCCCATTGCAACCCCATGGACGTTCCTCCAGGTCTTCTTGTCCTCTACCATCCCCTGGAGTCCATTTAAGATCATGCCTACTGCTTCAGTGACTCCATCCAGCTACCTCATTTTCTGTTGTCCCCTTTTTCTTTTGCCCTCAATCTTTTGCCCTCAATCTTCAGCATTAGGTTCTTCTCCAGTCAATCCTTCCTTCTCATCAACGTAATTTTAAATCAGGTGTTTTAAATTTTTGGGATTTTAAACTGAGCCAAAATTATTTAAAAATTTTAAATTATTTTAATTGATGTTTGTCTTGTGCTTTTAATAGGCTGTACACCACCCTGAGTCCTTTGGGAGAAGGACGGTGTAGAAATAAATTATTATTATTATTATTATTATTATTATTATTATTATTATTATTATTATTTATTTATTTATTTATTTATTTATTTATTTATTATTGCGATTTATATGCCGCCTTTCTCCCTGGGGACTCAAGGCGGCTTATAAAATGACAACATCAATACAAATCACAATAAAAAAAAATGATGATGATGATGATGATGATGATGATGATGATGATGTGGCCAAAGTATTTGAGTTTCATCTTCAGGATCTGGCCTTCTAAAGAGCAGTCAGGGTTGATCTCCACTAGGACTGACTGGTTTGATCATCTTGAAGTCCAAGGGACTCGTAGCAGTCTTCTCCAGCACCATAGTTCAAAGGCCTCAATTCTTTGGCACTCGGCCTTTCTTATGGACCAACTTTCATAGCCATACATTGCAACTGGGAAAACCATAGCCTTGATTATACACACTTTTGTTGGCAGGGGATATCTCTGCTTTTTAGCATGCTGTCTAGATTTGCCATAGCTTTCCTCCCCAGAAGCAAGCGTCTTTTAATTTCTTGGCTGCAGTCTCCATCTGCAGTGATCTTGGAGCCCAGGAAAATAAAATCTGTCACTACCTCCATTTCTTCCCTATTTGCCAGGATGCTGCTATAATACCTTTTGCTTAAATGCTGTGCCTGCAAATTCTCTTTAAGGGGGTGGGGAGGTTTTTAATCAGACCAAATGTTTACCTGAATTTTATTTTATTTAAATAAATCTTTAAAACATTTAGTTGAGCATTAGTTGGTCTTTGGATCATCCCACCTACACCAGACCTTAACCCAATTTTAAGACATAGCCCCATCACAACGTGGTCATCATGTTATGTGGAAAGGTAGTAAATGAGAATTCCCTTTCTAGTTCCAATAAAGCCAAATTTCTAGATGTAAATAACAGCAGGAAAGGAGGTATAGAGAAGAGAAAGTGACCATTGTACACAGAGAATTCAAAGTAAAATCCATAGGCAGCTCAGTTAAAGTGCTTCTGCTTGCTTGCCTCAGATCTTGGGTTCATGGTATGGATGGGGAGAAACAAACTCAAGCTCAACCCGTCCAAGAAGGAGTGGCTGTGGCTCCCGGGATCCCGATATAGTCAGTTGACTCCATCACTGACTATCGGGGGCGAGTCTTTGGCCCCTGCGGAAAGGGCTCGCAATCTGGGAGTCCTCCTGGATAGGCAGCTGTCTTTGGAGGAACATCTGACAGCTGTAGCCAGGGGGACCTTCTGTCAGGTTCACCTGATTCGCCAGTTGCGGCCCTTTCTTGATCGGGATTCCCTGTGCACAGTCACTCACGCCCTCGTCACCTCTCTCCTAGACTACTGTAATGCTCTCTACATGGGGCTCCCCTTGAAGAGCACCCGGAGGCTCCAACTGGTCCAGAACACGGCCGCGCGGGTAGTGACGGGAGCAGCATGGCGCTCCCACATAACACCGCTCCTGCGCGAGCTGCACTGGCTTCCGGTGGTCTTCCGGGTGCGCTTCAAGGTGTTGGTGATCACCTTTAAAGCGCTCCATGGCATAGGGCCTAGTTATCTCCGAGACCGCCTGCTGTCACCGATGACCTCCCATCGACCCGTGTGCTCCCACAGAGAGGGCCTCCTCAGGGTGCCATCAGCCAAACAATGTAGGCTGGTGACCCCCAGGGGGAGAGCCTTCTCTGTGGGGGCACCCACTCTCTGGAACCAGTTGCCCCCGGAGATAAGGAGAATTCATGACCTCAGTGCCTTCCGCCGTGCCCTCAAAACTCATTTTTTCCAACAAGCCGGGCTGGCTTAAGAAGAAATTTTAAATATTTTAATTGGTTTGTGAGTTTTAAATTTTGTAGCCAAATTTATATAAATTTTAATTGTCTTAATATTTATATTTCATGTTTTTATTTCTGGCTGTACACCGCCCTGAGTCCTCAGGGAGAAGGGCGGTATAGAAATTGGAAATAAAATAAAAATAAAATAAAATGGTCATAGTGTTTGGAGGTGGATCATCTACACGTTCTCCTAGGCAGCTTATAGAGGCCTTTATTGTTTCTCTTCTTACCCTGCCCCTTTCAGGGTTTAAGTCAGTTTTATGTGTAATTGAAAAACAGTTGTTTTGCATTGACCGCTGTGTTGTTCAGTGAAGGACAATGAGCCATTCATTGATAATGTCCATCCTCTAGCAGCCAGCAAATGAGAAGTTATCTAGAACTGTGTTTCTCAACCTTAACTATCTTCATAAATGTATTTATCAAAAGTTCTCAAATACAATAGAAGTATGGATCCACGAACAACTCTAAGTCTCAAAATGGCACTTTAATCATGGTTTGCACCCTTTTCCAGCGTGATTTTTTGCATAATAAAAACAATCTAGATTCTAGATGATTCAAAAAGAATTGTTATTGGTAAATTGGCATTACATTAACAAAATCAGTAAAAGAGAATGATACAAATGCCCATTTATCATCAGATTTTAATAGATTATACTTTATTAATGCGACACTATAATGCACAAAGATCAAAGTGGGCACCAAATGGTTTATTAGTTCAACTAAAGGAAAACGGTACTGTTAATAAATGAACAAGGTTACTGTAACCCAGTAACTGGAAACAAAGTGAAAAATTTAAAATAGCACTATTATTTTATAGGAATCTAAAGAACCTCAGAAATAAATTGGAAAAGGTGCTTTCAAGCACAAGAGTATTAATGTACCATCTACTTATATATCTTTAAACCTGACACATCAATTCCTAGCGCTCCTCTGCAGCTGCGTTATGACGCAGAGAAATGGTGTGGCTGCTTTAAAGAGATGCAAACAGTTAATGACACTCAAAGTGCCTTTTGGAATTTTAATCCAAAGCATTGCAATAATTTAACAGTTTAAGCTATTTTATTATAACAAGAGCAGGAATTCTTGAATTCCCATTAAATTTTTTTAAACACTTAATACTGGATTTATGTGCACAAAAGAGAAAGAGGAAAGTGTAAGCTGTGAAATATGAGGATTTCAAGATTATTATTTTTTAAAAAAAGAACTGATTGTAATAGATTAGAAAACAACATATTTTACTGAGGTTAACAATATGGTTAAGCAATCAGTTTAAGCTACATTGATTTATATCACATTTTAAATGGGAAATTTAATTTTATTAGCCAAATTCTTGTCAAATAGTCATTATTTTTTCACACTTGTCTAGGATGTAAAGGGGAAGAATCGGAAAAAAATAATTCATTTGCACATTTTATTCTCTCAGACATATATCTACATATTACAACACTTGTCATTACTTTTAAATATATTTCTGAAGCATCCCCCCCCCCCCCAAAAATCAATATTTATAATACTGGGAATAAGTAAGAAGCAACTATCTTTAGTTCTGATACAAAGCAAGATAAACTGCACCTTCATTTCTCTCATAAAATTCGATACTATTCCTTGCTTAAAATTCAAGATGTGTGAACATTTCCTGTATTAGTTTAGAAGTTCAACAAATGTACTGTTTCTTTTCACATCACTTCTAGATAAGCTGCAAAGGGTCATATGGGGAGAATAATTACATATGTTTATATTTACTCCAGTATGTTAATATGAATGACGTTATAAACATATTTTTACACTGGCTGTATCTGCAGAATAATGTCCTCGAACCAGTTTTTAAGAAATAAAAAAGTAATTTTTATAAAGAAATTTAATCATAAAGAAGTAGAATCCTGTAGCTGTCCTTTCATGAGTTTTTCTTCCAAACTTCACATCCAAGTGGTAAAGCAGAACACCTTTCATCCTATTTTTTCACTTGTTATTTTTTTTTTTAAAAAAAATAAGAGTCCAGTATTTTGGCCTGTATTTTTGTAAACCCTGCAGATAGGCATAACGTGTAAAAACTAAGACACAAGGATAGGGATTTTTCACCTCATGGCAAGGCAGCAGTTAAATGTGTAACCAGCAGAAGGCACTAAAGCTTTGATTCTGAAGTTCTTACTCTTAAAACAAGCCTGTTGGTTTCAGTCATTTAATCCAGTGTGAGAGATTCAAGGAAATTGTGGACTGGATTGAACTGAATCATATAAATATAACATGGGGTAAAATGGCAACAAGTTTAACAAGGCGCGCTTCAGAAAACAGAATTGTTCCTCACGATCACAAAGGCATGAAAATGGCATCTGTTTACGTAAGTAACTCCCATAATTCACCCCCTTCCAGTACATTTAGACATGCAACGTTACACAATATGGCAACACAAACAGGAAGTGATTGGTTTGGGGCATCTTTGCTGGGTATTGTGAAGTGTTGTTCATCCTTAGTACACGTATGTCAGCTACCCTGCTACAACGGCAAAATACTGCTGCATCTTCAGAGGCCAACAGCAAAAGCCAAACAATTAACAAGTTTAATTCATCTGCAGCAACTGGCAAGTTATTGGCAGGACAAAGCTTCACCCTTCTTCATTCTGAGGCAGCTCAATATTTTATCCAACCTGCCACTAAAAGCAAAAACACAGAAATGAATATTAGATACTTTTTACGGGTAAGGACATTATTCAATTTCTCACCTGCGAGCATAACGCATTGTTTTATTCCAACCCCCATCCCACTTTTCCAGGCTACTTTTAGATTATGAAAAATCTTCCTTAAATATAGTATTTTGAAGAAAACAAAACAAGTAATAATGATACTTGTTTTCTAATGTATTTGAGTTTTATTGTATTCCAAACAACAATTGTGGACCATGAGTAAAGGAAACAAATGCATTTTAAGGTACAAGGAAAAGTTGTTGTGCAAGAGAAGTAAAGATTTATACAGCAATTACAATAATCACATTTAAACTAAAATCTGTGCTAATCCATCACACTTATATCCTGACATTAGTCTAGCTATTTCAGCTTTAAATCCAAACAAGATGGGAGCACTTCAGCACTGCCCCTCCATTGCACCGACAGGCTCACACTCAATGCTGATGAAAATTCTCAGTCATCAGGTAGAGTTGTCTGGAAGCTGAGCCATGGCGAATGGACTTCTCTTCTTTTTTGGTTTGAAATGTCTGTTAGTCTGAAGAAGAGACTTGGATTAGCAGCAAAATGTTTCAAACCAAAAAAGGAAAGGAGTTGCCATGACTCAACTTCCAGACATCTCTACCTTGAGACTCTATCTCAAATCTATACACAAGAAGCAAGCAATGATCTTGACAAGATAATTGATCAAACCATCGTATACTGTGAACATGAGACCAAATGTGTGAACAGAGCTTAAGGGATCTGTCTAAGTCTGTCATGGTGACCCTATGGCATGTGTGCCAGAGGTGGCACGTGGCACCGTCTTTGTGGGCACATGAGCCATTGCCCCAGCTCACCTCAGCTCTGCTGCGCTTGTGCATGCCTCCTGCCGGCCAGCTGGTTTTCAGGTCTCTGCTGTGCATGCGTGGGGCGTGTGCACATGTGCGGTGGGCAGACACATGCATGTGCAGGGACAGGATCCATGCGGGGGTGCGTGCACATGCACGCGGTGGGCGCATGTGCGGGGGCCACACATTGTATTTGGGGGTTTGGCCGCACACACATTCTTACGCACGTGCTTTTGCACTTTGGGCACTCGGTCCAAAAAAGGTTGGCCATCACTGGTCTAAGTGATGGTAATTGTCTGGCCAAAATGCTAGTCATTTATCCTAAAGTTTCAATACACAAAGAGACACTCAAAAGAGACATAAGAGTGACTGATATCAATCCAGGTACATTGATATGTTTTATGAGATACTAAGAAAAAAATCAGAAGAAAGAGCCTTCACACCCTATCTATTAGAATAGCAATATAAGAAATAGGCGGGAAGATCCTGGCCTTTGATGTTATCCATCCAAATTTGATTCTTCACTTCTTACCCTTAGATTGCCTTTTTCTGGTTCATGGCTTCCAGATTCAAGACGTTTCTCCATTTCTTCTTGTTTTCGTTTTTTCTGTTCCACAGAAGAGAGATTCTTAATACCACGAGATGCAGCCTTTGGAAAAACAACAACAGGGGACATTATATTACATCCCACTTTGTTACAATTATAGCAAAATAAATTTAGTTCTCTAATCTGTATTCCATATAGAATCTCCAATAAATCTGTATTAAATTTACATAACCTTACTTAGGGATGCGGTGGCTCAGTGGCTAAGATGCTGAGCTTGTTGATCAAAAGGTCAGCAGTTCAGCGGTTCAAATCCCTAGTGCCACTTAATGGGGTGAGCTCCCGTTACTCGTCCCAGCTTCTGCCAACCTAGCAGTTCGAAAGCATGTAAAAAAAATGCAAATAGAAAAATAGGGACCACCTTTCGTAGGAAGGTAACAAGAGTTCCATGTGCCTTTGGCATTTAGTCATGCCAGCCACATGACCATGGAGACATCTTCAGACAGCGCTGGCTCTTTGGCTTTGAAATGGAGATGAGCACCGCCCCCTAGAGTCAGGAACGACTAGCACGTATGTGCGAGTGGAACCTTTACCTTTACCTTTACTTAGAAGAGGGATAACATATGACTGTAAAAGCAGGGGCTTGAACAAAAAAAAAAATCCTACAGGAAAACATTTTTGGAAGTATTTGAACAACTTTTATTCTCCCCCCAGAAATGAGAGTCAGGAAGTATATTGTGAAGCCTCCTTGAGAAGCAATTCTCAGTAGGGTTTTTCTTCCCCAATAGATGGCTATTTTTATTATTATTATTTTTTTATTAAATGTATGCGCCATCCATTTCACTGATAAGGAGATTCTTATCAAATATGGGTGAGAAAATATGCTATGCTCTTCCTTTGATAAATAGGATTATTGCTACTTATCAGCAGTTCATCAGTCACAACTGTCTTATGCATGCTATTCCTGTTCACATTTTTCTCTAATGCAGATATTAAAAAGAAGCAACTGACTGGAATTTAACACCTGCTAAAAAGCAAAGGCAAAACTTCTCATTCCATTGAAGAATTGGAAAAAAACAACACCCACTGCACTTCCATGTTAAAAAATAAAAACTGAAATAACTGCAGTTATTTATTTCTATAGAATTGAACCTACCTATTCAAGCCTAGCATAGAACAGAAGAGAATGAAACAGGGATAAACATTTTCTTATTTAAAAAGAGGGGATCTAGGACTTGTAAGCATGGAGAGGATATCTACATTTTCTTTGTCCTACCTAAATCTACAATGTCTGCAAAAGACCAGCTAGTTTCCCCCCTTACTTTGGGGGATAATCCCCTTTTCCCACTCATTTTTTAAGTTAACCAGAGACTCAGCCGTGGTAGTTTTTGTGGAAAAAACTACCCTAAAATACATTAAATTCACAGGAAACACCATGCAGAAATTAAGATTTTTAAATTAAGATATTTTTTTCCCAGAATGTGTCAGGAAATACTTCAAAAAGCTATCTTAACTTGTATTTATTTTTTCCCCATTGCTTTTCCTGATCTTGTGCCAAAACTAAATATGTGATTTTAAAAATTCCATTGCGATAATTGTGATTAATTGTGATTTTGGTATTATTTTACAGGTTCTCTCCTTTGCTGCAAAGAGGATTTTTGTAATAGTGGTGGTAGCAGGGAGGGATTTGCGCCAGAAAAATATATAGTAGTGTTGAGAACATTAAATGGGAGGTCTCCCACCATAAAGAAATGGATTGGTTCAAGCAAAGAGTCATGTATAAGTATTATCTTTTTGGTCAACATTCAAATACTAGGGCAAAGTTTGGCCAGTGTATTTGAAAGAACATCAGTCTGTCAGGAATCCTGAACTTTGGTATTTTTGCTTTATTTAAGTCAGTGATGCCTGCACATTGACTCTTGAGATTCTCAGCCCAACTCCTCTCCATAAGCATTGGAATAATAAATTTGAGCTACTTCTGTTACCTCTTCTTGTGTTTCTTCAAGGACATCATTGATATTTGGATTGTTTTAAACATAAGAGCCTGTTAATCTGCAGATCTTGCTCTATAAATTACTGTGAACAGCTCCACTAACACCATTGCAAACATTATCTCGTTGCTTCTTTCTACACATACCCACAATCTTACTACTTCTCATTAATAAGCAGTGGGACGCGGTGGCTCAGTGGCTAAGACGTTGAGCTTGTCAATCAGAAGGTCGTCAGTTCAGTGATTCGTATCCCTAGCGCCGCATAATGGAGTGAGCTCCTGTTACTTGTCCCAGCTTCTGCCAACCTAGCTGTTGTGGTCCATCAACGGCCTGTGGAGTTAGTAGCTGATTCTGATAGCGAGGAGGCTGGTGTGGTACTGCGCCAGCAGCCTGTGCAGTTGGCACTCAAGTCAGACAATGAAGAGGCTGGAGAAGATGTGGTGCCAGAGGCGGGGATTCAGCCAGGGCCTTTAGAACCTCCAGAAGCTCCCATAAGTGAAGAAGAAGAAGAGGAGCCTCTTCTCAATGCATGAGCGCGCAGAGTTGTGAAAAGGGAGGAGTGGCTCCTCAGGGGGAGGTCTCCTTGAGAGTAAGGCTTGGAGCTAATTGGCCATTCCCCTAGCCTATTTAAGGAAGGACGATGACTGATGCAATTTGCAGGAAACAAGGTCATTCACATCCCTTCGCGTCTTGATTGCAGAAAATGTTTGATTCAGCTCTTGTTTCTCTCTTATCAGTTTTTCCTGCAAATTGCTTCTGGGCATTCTGCCAACCACATTAAGATTACAGTTATCTGAAATATTGTGCCTCAGAATTGAGTTATTATTCTTTGGATTCTTGTCGGCTGTTAATGAAGTTAAATTAACAGCCTTTGTTTAGAAAAGACTGATTTGAATTAGTAAACTAAGGTTTGTACGGACTTTGTGTGTGCTGCGTCCTTTGGGGTCCGTAACTGGGGCAGAACACTAGCAGTTCGAAAGCACATAAAAATGCAAGTAGAAAAATAGGGACCACTTTGGTGGGAAGATAACAGCACTCCGTGCACCTTCAGCATTGAGACATGCCGGCCACATGATCATGGATGTCTTCGGACAGCGTTGGCTCTTTGGCTTAGAAACGGAAAGCACCGCCCCTAATGTGGAAACGACTAGCACGCACGTGCAGAGAAACCTTTACCCTTACCTTACTTATTTTTTGGAAAGTTAGTTATAGTGCTGAGTTTCAGTATAACTTAGGACAAACCCCATTGCCAGTATAATAATGGCCAGTTTGCATTCTTAAGAGATGCTATTTCTATTGTTCACATTCATTATACGAGAAGGTTTTCTTTTAATCTATTGCTGTTCCAAATATCCAATTACCTCCATTTGTCTTTTTTCTGCTGCTTCTGCAAGTTGCTGCCTTCTAATTTCCTGAAGAAAACATATAAAAATGATTACAAAGGTATTTTACATCACCTATGCAGAGGTAAAAGACGGGGTTTTCTAAGGGTTGTCCAAAATATATTAGAACTTTTCAAAATCCTAGAAATGAGCATTCATTTTTTTAAAATGCCAATTCTGCCCACATTATTTACTGTTGACAAAGAGAATTGCCAGAGAGAAGTCTTTAGTCACCATAAGGAGCCATGTACTTCCACCGCTGGGGGTTTTCTCATCCACATAAAACCAAGCAGAAACATTTCACAGGTCATTAAACTACACATATGAAAGACTAAACGGTGCTTCCAGCTGAATAAGTGAAAAATCCTTTTTGTTAGCTACTTTTATCTTGAGTTTGTTATTTCTGTTTTGAGCCAATCAAAATTCCAGCCAATAGTCAGAAGTCAAATAAACCAGCTTGTCTCATCTTCAATTTAAGTAGGTACCAGTGGGAATTAAATCTGCATAGAAAAAAGCGAATTTTCTGATATTTATTTATTTATTAAATTTACACGATGCTCATCTCACTGTTACAATAATTTTGGGTGGCTTCCAATATGGATCCTTCCTGCAAGAATATTTTATCAGCTCCATTACAATCTTTTTTTAAAAAAGTTTTTTATTAATCATTCAAAATTAAAAACATCGGACATAGATATGACATCACTGGTTGTAAATATCTTCCAACACTTTAAACTAATATAAATGATGTTAAAGTTAATAATTATAATTCTTTAACATTATACGTTATGTATACCTAACATCATACTAACAATCTATATCGTATTTCTACACAATTATACATGTCTATTAATCTATACCTGTACCTATTTATGCAATTTACATACATATTTATCCATCATAATGTATGTATTTCTCATCCAACACTACACTCTTGTCTCGGCTATCCTCCTTTTGTCTAGCCATTCATAAAATTTTTTCCAGATTATATAGTACTGTGTTTCACATTTATCCTTGAGCTCCAAGGTAAGTCTGTCCATTTCTGCGCAGTTAAGAATTTTTAGTAATCTTCAGTTGGGGTATCTTTCTCTTTCCACTTTTGAGCAAAGGCTATCCGGGCCGAGCTCCCTTACAATCTTAATGTGGTAATAGGATATAGGGTTGAATTTCAGGGACTTTCCTTCCTAACTTTTGTGTATTGTAGAGTTAGAAGAATAGTGTGGAAGGAGATTATAAGTGTGTTCGGCTGAAAAAACTTTTTACATGAGAAAAAATGTTTTTGGATCCCTTAGAGATATTCCCAAATATCTCTAAGGGATCCCTTTCTGTATCCCAAATAGCTCCCATAAACCTTCTTAGAAATTTCAAATGATGAGTGTCTGCAACTCCATATTGCCCAACTGTGCCTGCTTGCCACAACAAAGAGGAGGGTTAATGCATAGCATTTTGTAGCAAGGGCAGATAAAAGAGGATCACAAATTGCTTTCTAGCCAATTAAAGCTTAGATCAGTGAATATATTTATTTATTTACAATTTCAGCTTCTACAACTGATCTCTTATATACAACTCTGGGTGGCATTCAATGATTAAAAACAATAATATAAAAAAATAGAGAGGGGTGGCTATGTCAGCGTGGATAGGGTAGAAGACTGAATAGCAGCTCACATACTGTCCTGGGCCACCGTTATGGAAAAAGCTGACTCTTTAGGACTCTGTTGAAGTCAGACAGGGTAAGAATTTTGCAAAATTTGGGATAAATGCTATTTTAGAGGCAGAGGCAACAAAAAAAGATGTGATCTGAAGCATACTAACTCAGCTGTAACTTTTCAGATGGGCAGAGGTAACCTGAGGCAGAAAAATCTTGCAAATATTCAGAAAAATATTGCCCAATAATATGCTACGAAGGGCTTTAAATTGGTTGGGACCAATGGCAGTTCTTTTCTGAATGGGCTGAATAGCCCTCCATACCATTTTGTGAGGCAGCCCCACAGCATGTTCTCCAACACATGACTCCCAACCCCAAAACTTTTGGATCTTGTGCATTAAAGGAAAACGAGTTACTCAACTCTTCTGAAATAAGGAAGTTATTGTGTGAGGACCTTTCAGTAAGCTGGAAGTAAACCACACCTTTGTATTAGCTCTTCTTGAACTCACATGACTATCTAGCATCTCCTCAGTTTTTCAATCAAAACTCCAATGCTGTGCGCACCAATTTTGGAATAAAATCCAATCATAGAAAACAAAGGACTTGCTTTTGCTTGCAGCTAAGATTTTATTAACTTTCCATCAGTCAGCTGCGCACAGCAGAGTATTCTCATGCCACCCCAAACATAAAGTGTGACATTCCTACCCAGATCACTTCCTTTATAAAGAGGTCTGAAGCTATGTGTGCAACCAACTAAATATTTGACATTCCCCGGAATAAATCAAATGTTTTGAAAACAAACAGGCTTTTTTTTCCCAGCAGGGCTTATGCATCCTACGTTTTATTCTCCCTTTGGTGTTTTTGAAAGATGGCACTGTCATTGTTATTTTTTATTTTTTTGTGCTTATGTAGCATAGTTCACTGGCACTGCAATTTTGGAGCTTTGGGTACACACTGATCTGGCTCGTCCAGTACCACAAAGGCAAGATAAGTAAATAATAAAACAGACACGCCCTTACCTGTGAAAAGAACAATTGATCCTGAACTAAACAGTTTCAACTTGGACCACAAAGCACATAGTGTTTTTTTTTTAATATTACAAGGCGGAACCTGGGAGTAAGTAAACTCAACGGGGCTTGATTTTGGAGAAACCCTGCAAAAGACCGGGCTTTGCTCGTACCTTAAAGCTGTTTTTTTAAAAAATAAAAATAAAAAAATACGTAACCTAACGATTAATAAGCAAAAAGGGGAGAAAAGAAACTCGGCGAAGATTTAAAGGCATTTCAGATATGCTCCACGAAGGAGGGTTTTTTTTTTAAAAAAATCAATGTGGAATTTTTCGGAAGCCGGACGCTGAACGACACCTGGGATTGCCCAGCGAAGCCAAAAGGGAGAAGGAGAAACCCCCAGCCACCAACGGAACGAGTTTCGGTACCCCGATCTCGCCCCCACTTACTGGGTCCGGCGTCTCCACTACTTGGTCGGCGGCTCCCCCCAGGCAGGGCAAACACAACCCCATCCCGACCCACCTCCAACACTTCGCCGGGCAGAGCCAAGCGGCGAGTCCGAGTCGAGCCCCGCCCCGCCGTCCTTTGACCAGCGGGCCTCCGCCCAAGCTACCCGCCGCCAGGCTACCTTCCTGTGCGAACCACGGACGGCGCCACCTGCCGCTCCGGAGCCGGAGGGAAAGCGTGTGAGGAGGGGGAGGAAACGCTGGCACGACCGTGGGAGAGAGAGCAGAGTCGCGTCTACGTGGGATTCGGCGAGCAGGAGAGAAGGAGGGAAAGCAACACTAGCAGAAGTTTAAAGAACTTCTGCCGCCGCAGCGTTAGCAGTCAAGCCTGCGGTTGCCCGGGCGTTTCCGTTGGTTATTTCTCAGGCTGCAGCAAATGCATCTCTTTTAGGCAAGGCGGCAGGCCGGGGCTCTGAAGTTCTCTGGCCGCTGAGCGCAAGGAGGATTGCAACCGTTACCCAGAAGTAAACCTAACTGAACCCAATAGGACTTTTCCTCCCCTTCTGATTGGGTTGAGTCGTTAAACTGGTGTGGGTTTCTTCTGGGCCTTATGCTGCCCTCGTTGCCTGATTGATTTAATATGGGACCCCTTAAGGTTTATTCGTGGAGTGCCCATAACACTTCCCAGGAAGGGCAGTCACCAGCCCCTCTTCCGAAGGGAAGGTGGCAAATCCTGGCAGATTGATTGATTGATTGATTTAAACATGTACGAGATAACAGGAATAAGTATAAACATGGATATTAATACAGGAAATGGGTACCAATCAGAGGTGAAACCCAGCAGGTTCTGATAGGTTCTGGAGAACTGGTAGCGGAAATTTTGAGTAGTTCAGAGAACCGGCAAATACCACCTCTGGCTGGCCCCTGAGTGGGGTGGGAATGGAAATTTTGCAATATCCTTCCCTCAGGAGTAGGTAGGGAATGGAGATTTTGCAATATTCTTCCCCTGAAATGGGGTGGGAATGGAGATTTTGCAATATCCTTCCCTCAGGAGTGGGTAGGGAATGGACATTTTGCAGTATCCTTACCCCAGGAGTGGGGAGGAAATGGACATTTTGCAGTATTCTTCCCCTGCCACGCCCACCAACCCACCCTACACCCGCCAAGCCAAGCCCACAGAACCGGTAGTAAAAAAATTTGGATTTCACCACTAGTACGAATAAATGGAGTTTGATCCTGGAAGACCAATATTCCCAGTGTGTCTTGGCTCCTTTATCAAGGAGAGCTCTTTTGAATCAGTCTTGATTTGCAAGGTAGTGATAAGATTAAGATAAGATAAGATTGTAACTTTATTGTTGTTGTTTTTTTACTGCGAGCACACTGGCCCACATTAAAAATGAAATTCTGTTGCCTGGTCTCAAGAAAAAAATGTATACTACCAAACATATACCATAACATGAGGGTGACCCTTCCTGGCCTTGTGCTCCTGGCGGGGCTGTGATTAGGGGGATCTTTGCACTAATTCAATTTGTGTTTCAATGGCACCCAGTCATGCTCACGGTCATTCATGCTTTACTCCTCTCTGGATTGGATGGCTTCAATGTGCTCTAGAATGCAACTTCCAAAATGTAGCAATATGTACAATTTTGGGTGATTCACAGTTTGCCCATCTTACATTGTGGTTTTCATGAGTGATGCTGTCCCCCATTTGCTTCTGGGTACAATCAAGGTGCTTGTTATCATCTATAATATCCTATATGGCACAAGGCTAGGCTATTTGTGGAACCAACTCTTCCTGAAGATATCTTTCATGCTCTGTCAGATCACTTCCCTTCATTTTGTAATGTCGGATGTCGGAAATGTGCTTTTTCTGTAGTTAATCCAGCCGGTTGGAATAGCCTCCCACCTAAAATTTGAGGGTGGGGAGAGGGGTCCTACCCTTTCAGCCTTCCAGAAGTCAGTGAAGACTTGATTCTTCTCCCACCATTGGACTAAAATGGAGTTGAGTCAGGGAGTCAACGGTTGGTTATTTGGTGCCTGGTGGAAAGAGTATAGTCTGGGTATAGTCTCTTTTTATTGGTTGCTATGAGTTGCTTGATCACTCTATGAGATTACCATATAAATTCTATTAATAAACAAATAAATGCAGGGTGGGAAGGAGTTTCTACAAAGATACTTAGATTGAAAGTTTGGTCCTTGCTCAGACCAGGCAAGCTTTTAAAAGTGGGAAGGCTTGTATAATTAAAATTGCTTTATAATTAAAATTGCTCTTTTGGCAAAGATATGTATGGAGATTTCCCTTTATTTATTTTATTAAATGTGTAGCTGGCTTTTCTGTGTATGGAAACACCCAAGGCAGCTTAGAACTAAAATAAAAAAAAAGATTGTTATAAAAGCTATTACAATTTAAGTCAGAAAATAGTTTAAAGTTTGACACAAGAAATTTGGTTTTTGCAAAGAAAAAAGAAAAAAAAAACTACCAGAGGAATAACGGAGCACAGGAGTCATAGACCAGCATAAAACATTAAATTCATCACTTATTGAAAGACAGAATGGGGAAGCTTTTAGACTATCTTATCATTTAAGCAAATTACATCTTCCCAGTAAAAAATCCCACAAATACTTCTTGCTAGTTTGAAATTGACATTGTATGAATGGACAATAGTTTAAGGTCTTTCAGTTGCTAGTAGAAAGTAGTAGTAATAACAATTGGGTTTTAAGGTTTCTTTCATCCTTAAATTATTACTTGTATTGATATAGAAATAATAATGTGCTAATGTGATGTGCAGATAAATGAAAACTGTCAAAAAGTGATCCATATGTAAAAAAGTGATCTGAAGGGGATTAGTATGTCCTCTTGAGTTAATGGCACAGGAATGCCACCTGTCTCCAAGAATTCAACTTGATAAACAATATATCTTCCTGTTCAGTTTTTTATTTAAGATACTTCCTGTTCAGTTTTTTATTTAAGATACTAACAATTACTTGAATAGAAAAATGGCTGAGCGCCTTAATGCTTTATTCAATTACCTTCATGATGAGTATAAAAAGATTGCTTTCCCCTTGACGTGCTTTTAAATTTTAATTTGAGTGGTTTTAGAGCAAACTGGAAGTGAGAGAATGCCTCCGTAGAAATAGTAGGCAATCAGTGCTGACAGGTTAAGAACTGATATATGCCTTTAATATCCACTTCAGGGTGAGAATATTTCAATTTAGTTTCAAAGTGATCTTTAATAAATCATGTAGTGCTTTGTCAAGTCAAACCTATTTTGAAAGCTAAAGTTTAGGGAACTGAAAAATATTGCAGCAGATGTGACACAAAACCTGAAGTGTTAATAGAAGGATAGTAATGAAGCAAACAGAATGTTCAAATTATTATCCATTTCATCATGATAACTCCAATGCCCATGCCTGGAATCCCTATGCAAATATTGCATTTGTAATTAACTGCACAATATAGCAACTTTATACATTTTTCTCATATTGTATAGGTAGTCCTTGACTTATGACCATAATTGAGCCCAACATTTCTGTTAAGTAAAACAGTTAAGTGAGTTTTCCCCTATTTAATGACTTTTCTTGCCACCAATTTTAAATGAATCACTGCAGCTGTTAAGTTGCAAACACGGTTGTTAAGTGAATCTGGCTTCCCCCATTGACTTCACTTGTCAAAAGGTTGCAAAAGAGTCGTAAGTGTGAAAAATGGTTATAAATCACTTTTTTTCAGTGCCGTTGTAACTTCAAAAGGTCACTAAACAAACTGTTGTGACTCAAGGACTACCTGTAGTAAGGTAGTGGTACCAAGCAACATGATCATGCTTCAGTTTCACAAATGATTGGACTGTTCAATCCATTTCACGAACTGCTCTGTAAAAGGAAACCAAAGTCATCTTCTAGTTTGACCATTTCAGTTGTGAACTAGATGCCTTTTCATATGATCAGATCATTCCCAAAGCTCTGCTGAAAAGGAGATCTGTGAACTCTACATTTGTTGTTGTTAGTTGCGAAGTCATGTCCGACCCATGGACAACATTCCTCCAGGCCTTCCTGTCCTCTACCATCCTCTGGAGTCCATTTAAGCTCACGCCTACTGCTTCAGTGACTCCATCCAGCCACCTCATTCTCTGTCATCCCTTTCTTCTTTTGCCCTCAATCTTTCCCAGCATTAGGCTCTTCTCCAGCGAGCCCTTTCTTCTCATTAGGTTCATTAGAGTTCATAAGAACTCTACATAGGCCTTAGTAAACTTATATTTTTTTTAATCAGTAGGGCATCTAGTCTGTTTTGTTTTCTTTCTCTCTACAGGGAAAGCTAACTTTAAAGCCCAGTGTGTTTAACTAAATTCATTAAGTTCTTTATTAAGTCCTCAGTTCAAATACACCACCCCTTAGTATTTGTTCACCTTAACTATAGTTAAGATTACAAATATATTATAAACCAAGTATGCTGATTCATGGACCTGTAAGCTTTTGCAGATTGTTTTGGGTTTGAAATTTTGGAAAGATTGGGAAACATCTTCCCTTTAAAACTTAATTTAAATACAGTACATCCAGCTTTTTATTATTATTATTAAGGCCCATTCTCATGACATAGTTGTGCTATTTCAGAATAGCTGTGGTTTTCTGATTCCTTTCTGAGCCAAATAAAACCAGACTTTAATATGATTTCCATATATTGGATTAGCACACCCACTGTGATTATTTAACGATGGGTTATGGATTAATGTGTTGTATAATTGTAGCTTCTTGGCATTTCTCATGATTTTATTTTTTTTTGCTATTCTTTACTCTTTCTCTTTTTCCTTCTACTCTGAGCAATTATTCATCTTCAGCTGTCTCCCCCATTGAATTACTGTCTTCCAAAATTCGTGCATATTGATTAATTTACTCACAATCCCTTCCTTCCTTCTTTCTCTTGGCTTTTCAACCTCAGCTTATCTACCAATTCTAAATCTTCATTCTTTACTTGTGATGAACTTGGTTTCATTACAAGGAGGTAAATTTCTGGGAGACAGAGGCCAAAGGGTGGGGGCCAGTGGGTGGGCAGGGCTACATTTGGTGTATAAGATGCACCTAAATTTTCACCCCCTTTTAGGGGGGAAAAAGGTGTGTCTTATACTCCGAAAAATACGGTATTTGAATATGGGAAGAGCAATTGCCCATACACATTGCTTAATCATCAAGTAACAGATGCATTTGAAGCATTGCTTGTGTTTTGTAAAAAAAACCTGTACAGTGTCCCATGTGCATTGTGATTAGCAACTCCAGGACCTGCTAGTCCCAATGTTGCTTTTAATCTTGGGTCATCGCTTTTCAGAATCTTAGATCCAATCAGCGGACTTTAAAATATTAACAACACAACAGCAAATCATTATAAGTATTATATGCAATACAATTAAATGTAAGTATAATCAATAACATAAATGCAGTAGCAATTTTTTTAAAAAACACTCTTTTCCTAATTATGTTTTAAGGACTGCTCAAAGGTTGCAGAAATAAATATATTTAATGTAGTAGTGTTTTTCGCCAGATATGTTGGTTGGCTAATTGAAGACTTGACAGAGCTGAAAGTGCATAGTATCCTTGCTGGTGCCATGATGTGTTGTTAATTACTTTGTGCTCTGTGACAGGTGCTGAAGCCAAACACACCACGGTGTCCTCTATACCTCCTTAGCTCCAGTGATATATTGAATAGGGCAATAGTAGCATTAACAGATCCCCACTTTCCATCCCTCTGGGATTTCTGCTTATATCCACAGGGCAGAACATATGTTGCTTAAGTACGTATTCTATACATGGCTGCAAGAGCTTGTACATTATGCTACTTTGTAGATTTTTGTTTGGCTAACTGTAATGTGTGAATGCACCCCAAGAAGGACGCCGAAGCTTCTTTGTGCAACAAACTAGAATTAAAATCCAATGCTAGTGGGCAAAAATTGTGTGCAACTGAAATTATATGATCTCGTGCTTTATTGCAGTGAAAAGGTAGACAGGGTAAAAAATAGTGGCATTTATTTCTCTTTTATGTTTAGTGGGTAAGTTTTAATTTAAATTTCTGGATCAATTTTACAGAAAGGGATTTAAAGGAATGTAAGCTTCCTGGATAGTGGACAGTATGTTTTTTGTATCCTTTTGTCTTTGTTCTAAAAGCTGAGCCAGCATTTGAATTCAATTACAGGTTGATTCGTTAAGAGGACCAATAACATGTCCCACATAGGGAAATGCAGCCACATTTTCCTGAAGAGTTGAAAAAAAAAGAAAAGGTGCCTCTTATCAAACATGTAAGGAACAAGATAGAGTAGATAAAAGAGGAGGGGGGGAACCATAGGCATATTTGAAACCTAAAATACATGCATTTCTGTTCCTTGTAACTTACAAGTAATTCTATTGGTACCACTGTTGGGCAAGAAAAATCTCATAATGTATGGTAGCTACCTAATGGTTGGCTTTGGACTTATAAAAGTGTTTTTCTGCTTCTTCAGGTACAATAAATCAATTTTAGAAATCCCAGGATAATGGTTAAGAAATAGCCAAGTTGGCTGATTGCAGCAGATTTTATTGATGGAAAAATTACCCTTTGCCCTAAAAATCACAATAACCCATTATCTTCCATTTCTGCATGATGGCCCCAAAATAAGACAGATTTTCCTTCCTCTCATTCTCATTCTAATTCTCTCTGTCCCTCTCCCTCTTTCTCTCCTCTGTCTCTGAATAAAAATTCATTGCATTATTGCATTCAGTGTTTTTTCATGGTTTTTACTCACCATTCATCCCATAGTGCTCTCTTGTAGTGGGGAACTTTGATATATAACACTAAGAACAAAAGTCTTCATTTTTGCTTTATAAACAAGAAGATTCCTTCTGTGTTTCCCTCTTATGTTTCCCTCATTTATTAAAAAACAAGTATTACATCTTTTCCAAAACGTTTTTGAGACAGATATGGATATTATGAAGAGGTGTCTGATACGAAAGGTGAACATTCAGCAGAAAGGCTGATGAAGGGATGTCTTTATTAACTTATTTCAAATAAATTATGTTGTGTTCTTTTGGATGTCTGAAGCAGTACTTCAGTTCTTTTTTTTTTTTAAATTTAAGACCAGAGTTCACTTATGACCCTGAGAAAAGATGCAGCTGCTTTAAAGAATTGGAGACAGGTACTACATTTGTGTTTCCACAGAGCATGTTTCTGAATCAAATCCCAGGGCTATAAAAGCGGTCCTTCTTAGCCTCAATCATAAAGCAGTGACAAAGTATGCAGTACCTTTAGAGCAGACCCCCCCCCAGCCTTTTGGGCACCAGGGATTGGTTCCGTAAAGAGAGGCTTTTCCATGGACCAGAGTGGGTGTGGCTTTGAGTGCTGCCTGCGTCCCTTGGATGGGGCTGTGTTTGTTTGCGTGGACCAGTTTCTGGCATGTTGCGGCCCAGTGCCAGTCCACAGACCAGGGGTTGGGAACCCCTGCTTTAGAGAGTTTAGCCAATTCTGCTTTTCCATATCTTTACATATGATGAATAAGTTCACATTTAATGAGTAAATTCAGATTTAACCTCTTAGGGTTAAGTAATCTTAGCTCCTCAACTAAATGATAAAATGAGAAATGATCAGATTCCTACAAATAGTAATTTATATATATGATGGTAAATGGTCAATATTGTTCATCACACTCATTCTGTGTGATGAGACTGACGAAAAGTAAGTTGAGTAATCAAGAAGTTATTCCAAACCATTAAAAGATCTGATGAAAATCAGGGAAGGTTACATCAATTAAACATGGTGTAACCTTATTGAAATAGATTGGTGTCTAATAGCCAAGCACATTATAAAACATATAATGCAAAGTATAAAATGTGATATGCAAAATAACATTCGATATACAGTCAAAACAAAACTAGTGTTTAACGCAAGCATATTGCAATAAATTAAGTTGTTTAAGTTCAAAGCTAAGTAATAAAGGCCCAGTGGCAACCATATCTTCAAACATTTTAAAGGAGTATCGGAATGGGGACCAATTTTATCTCCATAGGAATGATGTTCATAGGCAGAGAGCCACCACAGAGAGGGCCCTTCTTCTTGGACCCATTAGATGGATCTCCTTAATAGAGAGGACCTATAACATATCTTGCCTCCCTGCACCCGGTGGATCAGGGTAGATGGGAAAAGATAGTTCTTTAAATACATGGGCCAAAGCCATTTAGAACTTTAAAGGTGACTTTAATTGGACCCAGAAACAAATTGGCAAGTAATGCCTGCAAGAGAGGTGACTTGTATGAGGTGGATTGGACTGAGAGAGCATGACTGGCTCAAAGTCACCCAGCCAACTTTCATGTCTAAGGTAGTACTAGAACTCACAGTCTTCCATAGTCCACAAAAAACTTTCCATAGGTTGACAGGTTTTGAATCTATAGAGAGCTCTTAGCTAATCCTTTGCCAATTTCATTGCTATTGCCCAACAAATAGGATAGATTTTGAAAGGTTTAAGCTTATTTTAGGCAAAATCTCCTTTGCTTGGATGTCTAAAGTAAGGCAGTGTTCATTTTTATAAACAAGCTTCAAATATTCCTGCAATGTGGTTCTATATTTTTAAAGGGAAGCAAATAAAAATGTCAGTTTCTTCACTTTTTTTTTTAAAAAGTCAGGATTTAAAGAACCCCTTTTCTAAAATATCTGCATCTATTTCTTTGAAGTACATCTGGCATGATCACTCTTAAATGATTTATTAAGTGTCTCGTCCCATCTTGTGAAAAGCGATTTTAAAAAATTATAACCTAAGCTTCCCACACTAATAAAAAAGGAAGATATAATTCAATTTTCAGAGTTTTACTTTGACTTCTGTTACCACGTTGAATCCATTAGCCTCTGAGTGATTGGCCAGTGTGTTTTCTGAATCATTGAAGTCCATAGCCAAATTTTCTAGTCATGGTAAACATATATGCTATACCCGAGAATTTACTGAGGAAGACCAGTGTGCATTGTGACTGATGATTAGGTCATCAAACATTAAAAGCCTCTTTTAAGAAAGAATATTTTCCACCGGATGATAAATTTAATCTCTGTGACATGGAGTTTTTTCAATTATTTAGGGTGCTAGTTTCTGGTAATAGCTTACCATGTACTCTTTGATGCTGATGTCAGTTAAGGTTAATTCCATCTTATTAACTGAAATAGGTACTTGTATTAGCTAATTTTCTGAAAGTGGGTAGCTTTTCTCAGGAAAGGTTAAAAACAGCACTCCTTAAATTCCTTATAAAACACAAGCTGTTCTACAGGTTATGCAGCTGAAAGCAAATTTGAAATTTTTTTCCTGTAACATTGTAAATCATATCACATCACTGGTATGGAGATTCTAGTCACATTTTAAGATAGATTATAAACTGTTATCATCATGAAGTCCTTGGTGCATTGTTTTCCAGTGAACATCATATTTTATTTTCAGAGAAGCCTATTTGTGTTTAAACATTAGCTTTTTCCCCTATTGGGCCCACCAGAGGGCGGTGTATAACAAGGTTTTGGGCTTACGACAGTGAAACCCGTTCATTAATATATTTCTGTATATATTAGATGCTGTTAATACTTGTTAGATTTTTAAGCCCTGCAGTTTAAAAAAAGTAAATACAAAATGTATTTTCATAAAGGATGAAAAAGAATGCTTATTAGGATATGGTTTCTCTTTATGAAGATATCAGAACCTAACAAATTGATGTACAGGATCAGGACCTGTGTTTCGTAACCTTAGAATACATTAAGATATATGGACTTCAACTCCCAGCTGACTGGGGCAGTCTCAGAATTGAAGTCCACATGTCTTAAAGTTGCTAAGGTTGAGAAATACCCATCCATCCATCCATCCAAACATCCAAACATACATACATACATATACATGTCTACATCCAATAGTATCTGTTCTACAAAGCGTAGGAGTTCCATACATTGTCAGGCCTTTAAGCTCTATAGATCTTTTGAAATTATGCCTGCATAGTGGCTGTTTATCACATTGCTCATTGCACCAGTGAATAAAACCTCACCCCTCTCTGTCTTTATATGACTTGAACCTGTGAAATCCAAAACTTTGTGCTTTGCTTATAAATGTATTGGAGTAAATCTGATGCATAAGTTAAGACCAACACAGAACTATGATGTGTTCCACCATGTCCACTTTCAAAATTCACCACCAACATTAAATAAGCAGAGATGAAAGTGAAATTCAGCATAGAATGCATCCTCTTTTTAAATATTGGTATACATTTCTATATATATTTGCCATATTTTATTTGGTCACCAAATTTGAAAAATTACATAATTTTGGCACTTTGTGGCATAGATCCAGACTACCCGAGGAACTCAGTGGCCAACTCATTCCTGCAGAAGGGACATCTTACAGATCCCATCAGTCAAGGAATTCCGGCTGACAGGGTCCAGGAGAAGGGGCTTTTCTTCCATGGCTCCCACCTGGAATATGCTGCTTGAAGCGAGATCTGCCTTTATCCTCTTGGCCTTCTGTTGGCGCCTCAAAACCTGGCTTTGCTGAGTACCTTGGTGCCCTGTTGGGGTGTTTCATACTGGAGGTGATTATTGGATTAGGAAGAAGATCCCACTGCCACTCCAAAGTATTCTGTTTTTTAACTTACTTCATTGAGCTCCATAATAGAGTAAGACTTTAAACCTGGACTTAAATGACTGTAACCCAATGGACTACAGACATTATTTTCAGGAAGTTAGGCTGAGAAAGAGTGGCATGTGTAAATTACTCAGTTGAACCTGGTTGGTTTGGTGCTGATTTGGATGTGAATCTTTTGTACTTTGGTTTAAAAAAAAATCCTTTAGGAAAGTGCTACTAGATCCTAAACTGAGCATCTTGGCTTCTGTAATTGTCAGAAGCTGAATGTCCCCAAAACCATACGAGTAGGGGAACCATACGAGTAGGGGGAAATGCAGTGGCATAAAGATGCATACTGTATAGATTGTGGTGTTGCAAAAGCTATATTGCACAAAAATACAATATCAACTTTGGCAGAAGTTGCAGTGGTGCAAGCAGCTGTTTTGTTGACAGATGGGAGCTTAAAAGTCTTCCCTTGCCCTGAATTGACAAAATGCAAGTGAAGAAGAGTAGACAGTATCATCATAGTTTTTCTTGACTATTTTAGTACTCTAAACTACGATATGAAAAAATTCTATCCAGGTATAGTTTAATATAGTGTTATATTATATTCTTTCTCCCCTCTCTCTTGGTTTACTCTATTTCTCTTACACACAAACAGACAGACAGACAGACAGAGAGAGAGAGAGAGAGAGAGAGAAGGAGGGGCGGGAGGGAGAGAGAGAGAGAGAGACTTGCTGATAGTCAGGACTTTGGTGCTTCTGTCAGAGGGATTTTTTTCTGTGGACTAACAAAAACACTTTCCATCTGCAGATGGGCAGAGAGCCAAACTTTCATCCCCTTGAACTTTTGTCTTCCAATAGTGAAGCTTCGTAGTGTTTCACAGTTAGATAAACTGCTGACAGGCTTAATTTAGATGGGCAAATGGCTTTTAAAATGCCACAATCTTAAAAAAACCCCACTCTTTTGCTATTTTTATTATAAGGGTCACTCCTTTTTGCTATAATAGTATTCAGAACTGGTGGCACGCCTTAGTTTATTTGAGCAATCTCTAGGTCTAATGTCACTTTTTCCAAGTTTTCAAGTTATAGTTAAGTGGGGTTAAAAGTCTCAGGCTTGCACTGTTTTGTATGCTGCAGTCATCGGTCAAAAGATGTTTCAGTGTGACAGTGTTCTACAATTGTCATTTCAGCTTTAGCAAAAAATCCTGTGCTGTCATAAATGAGTGTTCTGGGCCTTGAGATGCTGTAGCTTTCATTTTAAAAGAAATTTAAACCAGCTTTCCTGAAACTGGTGTCCTTTCGATATATTGGGACTGCAGAATTTTCAATTGACAATTCTGTGAGCAGCAATCCCGATATATAAAACAGGGAATGTTGACCTGAGTATGTATGTGTGTGTGTGTCTCTATCTCTCTGTGTATGAATGATAAGTTTCTCAAATATGTAAAAAGATGAACATATACACATGTATGCATATGTGCATATCCCCATTGTTTAATATCATTTTCAATATTAGAACAGTATCAGAAACGCACATACGTTGCTTTTATCTCTGAATTTCCCAACTCTACTGCAGCTTTTCTTGTCATAAAATGACTAAATTTAAATTTATTTTACTGAAAGCTACATCTAAACAAAAAGAACTATGTTGTCAAGGTTGAACTGCTTTTGAAATTTTGGGACTTATCGCTATTCAACTTGCCAAGGAACTGGGGGTAGGAAAGGATGAGAAAAAATGCAGACAGACACTCCAGAAAAAGACCGTGAGAGCCAGAACCTCACCAAGGCTATGGTTGAAGGTGTCCAAAGTGAACTGTTCTCAAAACAAAAGGACAATTCATAATTGGACAATGTAACCAACCAGGGGTGGGAAAAAGGAGAAGCTACTGTTTAACTATACAACCATTGCGCGGGAAAAAACAGAGATGGTTTTGATTTTTCGGTATCAGAATGGTTTATCCAATAAAGTTTTGCTTTTGGGATGACAACATTCCCGAAAGTGCTTACTTTTCTTGGGTTCACTAGTCAGACTGTTGACATATATAAGCTTTCTAATATTTAGATTGCAAGTTGTGGCTTCATGCCTTAATTAGTTAAGCTGTACCATCCACTCATTGGCAAAATTTCCAAGCTGGAATCTCCTCTTTTCAACTATCCAGAAGCACATTTTACATTTTTCAGTGAACATTCAACCTTGATTGCGGAGAAAAAGGCAAATGCTTAGGTAGCCAATGACTCTACACTTTTTTTTTCTTTTAATGGTGCTGTAATCCTTTGCATTGATTAAATGGAGCTGAGCGTTTACTGGCCGGATGCCCTTCCTGATGCCTATGTGAAGTTCACAGCAGATAATTTCTCTCTGTGCCCAGAGAATAATATTTATCACTACCTAACTCAAAGCCACCTGATTGTGAGGCGAGAACTCCACCTCTAGGCCACCATGCTGCTCAGCCAATAACTCTACACTACTTGGTTATATATACTCAGCTTTATTCTTTGCTACCACATGTCATGCACTCAGAATGAGAGTTCCTCCTCTCCCCTAACCTGGGGTATCCATTTCTTTCTTTCATAGAATAAAGGAAAACAGAATTTCTCTTGATTTGGAAATACAGGTAGTCCTCGACTTATGATCACAGTTGAACCCAACATTTCTGTTACTAAGTCAGACAATTCTTAAGTGAGTTTTACAACCTTTCTTGACACAGTTTTTAGGTGAATCACTGCAGCTGTTAAGTTAGTAACACAGTTGTTAAGTGTTAAGTGGCTTGCTCATTGACTTTGCCCATCAGAAGGTCACAAAAGGTGATCACATGGCCCCAGGATAATGTAACCATCATAAATACCAGTCAGTTGCCAAGTGTCTGAATTTTGATCACATGATCTTTGGCATGCTGCAACAGTCATAAGTGTGAAAAATGGTCCTAAGACACTTTTTTCAGTGCTGTTGTAACTTCGAACGGTCACTAAACAAACTTGTAGGACTACTTGTAGTTTGTTTTTTTTTAAGTTCCAGTAGGAAAAGGGATTGTGGAGAAAAAGCAAAGGTAACCATTTCACAGTAGCAATAAATTTGCCAGTTTATTGCATACTGCAAGCAAAATTAAAAGTGCTTCTTTCCGTGCTATTGCTTGGTGAAGGTTGAAGCAGATTGCACAGACCATCCTTGTGTCAGTAATTTCTTGTATGTCAAGTTAGCATTGTGAATTTTGGGAGGGTGGGGGAATTGGACAGCGAGCTGAACAGATAGTTGATGGAACCAGGGATTTGAGTAAGGGTTTATATCCTGACCTTCATCTACAATGGTGATCCATAAATGGAGGATATGGCTATGTATTTTCATGGCAATATTTATTTGGCATATATATTGCTGATCTGACCTTTTCAAAATTCTGTATTTCAAGAGCAATATTCTGATACTCTCTTCTTGTTTGCAGATCCTTTTTCTGCATGGATGCTCTTTAAGATTGCATCAAATCTGCAAATAGTTCCCTCTCCCAGATAAAGCTGAAATACTCCGACATGGGAGAATGTGTTCTTTTTCCCCTCTTAAACCTTGAGATTTCCTGTAACATTCATTCCCACAGAGACTGAAAATTGCCATTTAAGTTTTAATACTCTTTGCAATGTCCTTGGATTAATTGTATATCATATTTATTTGGAGCAAATAAATCAGTCGCATTCCTCCTTATTGGTGTTGTGGAAATGGAATCTACCACAGACCTATTGAAAGAGAGAGAGAGAGAGAATCTCTATCAAATCCTGTACATGTTATTAGCGGTGTTCCCCAAGGCAGTGTTTTAGTCCAACGCTCTTCATACTTTATATAAATGACCTTTGTGATCATATTAAAAGCAACCGTGTTCTCTTCGCTGATGATGTTAAACTATTCAACACCACCAACAATGCAACTACCATTCAAAAAGACCTTGACTATGTGTCAGATTTGTCTAACAAGTGGCAACTTCAAATCTCAACCAACAAATGCTCTGCTTGCTCATTGGCAAAAAAACCCAAAACATAAAATACAAATTAGATGGACATGACCTTGTAGATGACCCTCACTCTGTCAAGGACCTTGGAGTACTCATTTCTAAAGATCTAAGTGTCCGAGCCCATTGAAACAACATTGCCAAAAAGGCATTAAGAATTGTTAACCTAATCTTGCATAGCTTCTTCTCTGGTAATGTTGTACTACTAACTAGAGCATACAAAACATTTGCTAGACCAATTCTTGAATACAGCTCATCTTTCGGGAACCCGCACTGCATATCAGACATAAATACAATCAAGAGAGTACAGAGATATTCTCCAGCGAGGCAAGAAACGGCAGTCAGAGTGGGGATTCGCTCAGTCCAGCATGTGACCGAGTCTGCTTCTCAAAAGCTCCGCCCTCCAGGCTACCCCAGTTCTTCCACTCGGTCTTCGCTGAACCGACGTGTTTTCCAACTCTGCAACTGCTTCTTGCCTCTTTAGCAATTTCAACGATCTTCTGCCGGCTGGCTTATACCCTGCGGCAGGCTTGTCATCGCCTGCCGTCAGAAGTTCCCCTTTTCGGGTGAGAAGGCTGCGCTTCAAAGGCCTTTGCCTAGCAGCCAGATCTCGGCTTGAGCGGCTGCTCGCCGATCGATCCAGTTGCGTTTCAAGCCTGAAGGCTAGCGACTTATCCACTACACCCGTCAGCTGTTCGGCGCTTGCCCGGCTCTGCAGGTGGTCCCTGGTGATCGGCGGCCTCGTGAGTACTCGCTTGCTTCTCCTCAGCTTCGCCACGGCCTTCTCCAGTGCCTCCTCCAGTTTTCAAAATGGCGGCCGCCATGCGGTCTGGCGCTGGCACGCCCAATGGTTCTTCCCTCAGACGGCGCCATGCCAGCGACCCGATAGAGGGGTTAGAGGGGTCTGCCGCCCTACCCCCACCTCCCAAGAGGTCCAGGGCAAAACAGGGCGCGGTACCTGCGAGTTCCTCTGCTCCATCCAGAGAGGAGCTCCATAGGCACAAGGCCATAGAAAAAGCCTTTCTCAAGGCTCAAGCTCAGGCTGGCTCCATGGAGGTGCCTCCTCCTTGCTCCCCTTCTAGGGGCTCCAGGTCCCCTTCATCAATGAGGGACCTCTCTCCTGATGTCCCTAGGGCCTCCTCGGGCAATTCTCCCTCTGAATCTCAGAGGCTTTTTCAGATCATTCCAGCTCCAGCTCAGCCTCCACAGGCCCCCATTGCTTCTCCACCTGCTCCGGCCCCTTCTCCAGCTGCCATGGCTGACTCCTTGGAGGCTCTCATCGCTCGAGCCATAAGGAAAAGTCTGGCTGAGTGCATGCACCAGCCTGCTGTGCCTTCTCCACCCTCTAGCCATGGCCAGCCTATGTCCAGAGATCCTGAAGCTGGTCAGTTACCCCATGACCATTTGGAAGATCCTTCCTTACCTGATAACGCCTCTCCTTCAGATGGGATGAAGGCTTGGACCCTGCATGGTCAGACAATGAAGGACTGGGACCAGATCAGCCCGCGTTCATCGGTCTCTTCAAACGTCAGCTTTTCCGCTCCTTGCTATTCAAGGCTATTACCACTACTCGTCTAGGTTCTCCTGCCTCTATGGGAGCTCTTTCTTCTGACTCGGATCCAGCAGCTGCCATGTTCCAGGAACCCACTATTGAGCCAGAGACCATCCCGGCTCCTAAGCTGTTCACAGATATTCTGCAACGCCAATGGACTCTTCTGGGGGCGGGCCCTAGTCCTAATGGCTTAGACAAGCGTCTATACAATTCAGCTGCACCCCTTGCTGATCTTCTGCAGCTAGGTGGATGCTCCAATTGTGGTTCTGGCTGACAGTTCCCACCCTACGGGACCTCCTGAAGATTCCCTCCGGCCAGAGGATAAAAGGGCTGAAAAAACTCTCCTCAAGGATCATCTTTCCACAGCTTGGGCCATCCGTGCTTCCACCTCGGCCTCATTTTTTAACTGGGCGGCCTTGCTTTGGATCAAGCAACTTCAAGCGCGCTTGCCTCTGTCTGATGGTAGATCCCACCAGGAGCTGAACAAGATTGCTGCCGCCCTCGAATATTCGGCCGATGCTACCCTCAACTCTACCAGATTTTCTGCCAGGGCCTTGGGTTCCAACATAGCTTCCCGCCACCTGCTCTGGCTGCGAAACTGGCAGGCTGATCTACGTAGTAACTGGCAGCTGACTTCGGCCCCTTACGTCTCTGGAAACCTATTCGGCGCGCCCCTAGAACCTCTCCTCGTTGAGACACGGGATCGGTGTCGAATTCTTCCTCATTCTTCGCGTCGGGGTGACTCACGTTTTTCTTCGACTCCTCGTTTTCAGTCCTTTCGAGCCTCCGGTTCTTCCTTGTTCCAGCCTCGTTTCCAGTGGTCCTTTCCCGCCAGACTTCAACAGGAGCCCCAGGTTAGACAGGGTTTGAGATTTCCCTCCTGTCGCTCCCCTCGCAGTGGGTGGGGGCGTTCCTTCCGCAGATCCCGCTAGTAACCCCTTCCCTCCCATAGGTGGTCGCCTTTCCCTTTTTCTTTCCCAATGGGAGAGTTCGACTACTGACCCTTGGGTTCTTAACACCTTAGTCCAGGGGCTCTCCTTGGAATTTACATCGCCCCCTCCCAACCGTTTTCTCGCTTGCCCCATTTCCAGGGACCGGGTCAAGCGTGAGCACCTCGCGGCTGCCATTTCCCATCTTTTCCAAATTGCAGCCATTGAGAAAGTTCCCCCTTCCCAACAGGGCAAGGGGTTCTAATCTCACCTTTTTCTAGTCAAGAAGTCTTCTGGTGGCTGGAGAGCCATCTTGGACTTAAAAGCATTGACCCGGCACATTAAGTACCGCCGGTTCAAGATGCAATCCCTCTCTTTTATTTTGGAGTCAGTTCATCCTCATGATTTCCTTTCCTCCATTGATTTAACGGAGGCCTACCTCCATGTATCCATTTTGCCCTCTCATCGTAAATTTCTGCGTTTTGCATTCAGGGGGAATCATTACCAATACAGAGCCCTCCCCTTTGGACTATCCTCGGCCCCGAGGGTCTTTACTAAGATTATGGCCTCCTTAGTGGGTCATCTACGTTCCCTTCCTGTTAGACTCCAATTTTATTTAGACGATACTTTGGTTCTCTTGTCATCCCTCACGGAAGCTCACACTGACCTTTCCACAGTGCTCTCTTCCCTGCAATCACATGGGTTTTCCATCAATTGGGCTAAAAGCCATCTGACCCCATCTAAGACCATCATTCATTTGGGAGCCCTCATTGATTTGGCTAACTCCTTAGTCTCATTGTCACCTGACTGTCAGGCCAGCTTGTGAATCTTGGTTCGCGAGGTCCTTTCCTCGGGCTCAGCCACCATTTTATCCCTTTCCTGCCTTTTGGGTAAAATGGTGTCCACCTTTGGTATCACTCCCTGGTCTCGGTTACACAGCAGGGAACTTCAGTGGCTCATGCTGCCCTTCCAGCGGGCTCACCTGGACACCTCCTCGCGAATCATTTGCCTACCACCTCCGGTGCTCCGCTCCCTTCATTGGTGGACCTCAGGAGCTTTATCTATCGGCTCCTCCTTCAGGGATCCACACCGCATCACCTTGACCACGGACGCCAGTAAGATGGGGAGCCCTCCTTCTTCATCACATGGTCCAGGGCCCCTGGTTGGCCCAGGAATCCCTGCTCAGCATCAATCTTCTCGAGCTTCGAGCCGTCCGTCTCGCCCTCCTGCAATTTCAAAGCCAAGTAGAGAGGAAGGACCTGTTGATTCTGACGGAAAATACCACCGCCAAAGCCCACATAAACAAGCTCGGGGGCACCAGGTCCCGGGCTCTGATGGACGAAGCTCTCCTTCTGGGCCGAGAAACACCTGTCTTCCATCATGGCGGCCCACATCTCGGGCATACAGAACACACAAGCGGATACCCTCAGTCGACGGCTGATCGACCAGGGCGAGTGGTCCATCTCTCCCTCCCTCTTCCGGAAGATTGCGGACAGATACGGGAGTCCTCACGTAGATTTGTTTGCGTCGCGGGACAACCATCAAGTGAGACGCTACTTTGCCCGGTACCTGGATCCCCAGACAGAAGCCGTGGATGCTCTTCGCAGTCCTTGGCCACCAGGTCTCCTTTACGCCTTCCCTCCCCTCCCCATAATCTCTCATGTGATCCGCAAGATGCTTTCCGAGAGGGCAGAACTCCTCCTCCTGGCCCCCCACTGGCCCATGCGGCCGTGGTTTGCGGACTTGAGATCCCTGTCCGTCGCAGATCCCTGGCAGATCCCTGCCTCCAGAATCCGCCTGTCTCAGGGTCCCCTTCTCAACCCGGACCCGGCCTGGCTCCGCTTGACCGTCTGGAGATTGAGCGGCGCATCCTGACGATGGCCAAGGTCCCTCCTCGGGTCGCTTCGACCGTCCAGGCCACCCGTCACCCCTCCATGGTCCGCATATACGAAGCTACCTGGAAAGCCTTCTCTTCCTGGTGCTCTTCGGTCCCGGTGGCCCCTACTTCTGCATCTATCCTCGACATCCTGTCCTTTCTCCAGGATGGCCTGGACCGGGGTCTGGCGCCGAGCACCCTCTGATGTCAAGTCTCAGCTATTTCTTCCATTCTGTCCTGTGGCTCCTCGGAAACGCTCTCACGAGATCCCATCATCAAGAACTTTCTCCGGGGCGCCTCGAACCTGCGCCCACCTGTTATCCACAGGTTTCCTACCTGGCGCCTTAACAAGGTCCTGTCAGCGCTTATGTCCCCTCCATTCGAGCCTCTGCGCCAAGTTCCTCTCCGTTTCCTCTCCCTGAAAGTCTCCTTTTTGGTGGCGATAACCTCCACCCGCCACATCTCCGAGCTAGCGGCTCTTTCCATCAGAGCGGACTTATGTATTTTTCATATGGACAGAGTGGTCCTCCGCCTTGACCCGGCATTCATGACCAAGGTTAACTCGCCTTTCCATCGGGCTCAAGAACTAGTCCTCCCGGACTTTTGCCCTCGGCCGACACATCGCCTGGAGTTTTCTTGGCACACTCTGGATGTCCGTCGCGCCTTAAGGATATACATCACTCGAACCGCGGCTCTTCACAGGACTGAGGCTCTGTTTGTCGCATTCCATCCAGCGTCCATTGGATCCAAAGTGTCCAGTTCCACTCTGGGGCGCTGGCTCAGGGCTACAATTGCCCTCACTTACCACCATTCGGATCTTCCTCGGCCTCGTCATATCATGGCCCACTCGACTAGGAGTGCCTCGACTTCTGCCGCCTGGTCCACTCAGGCCTCTCTCGAGGAAGTCTGCTGGGCCGCTACATGGACTAGCCTAAGTCCCTTCATCAGACACTACAGAGTCGATGCCTTCGCCTCCTCTGATGCGGCCTTTGGTAGGAGAGTCCTGCAGGCAGTCCACGCTCCTTGAGGTTCACTGGACCTGGTTTCCCTCCCAGGGACAACAAGCTTTGGTATGTCCCCACTCTGACTGCCATTTCTTGCCTCGCTGGAGAATGGACGTTGGTCTTACCTGATACGTCCCTTCTCAGCTCAGGAAGAAATGGCAGTCAGCCCCACCCTTTTCCATCAGTCCGGTGGTTGGCTGGGTGGGTGGATTTTTCACTCTCTCTCGTTCCAGGGAAACACGTCATATGGGTCCGCTGATTCGCCCTTGCCGAAGAACTGGGGTAGCCTGGAGGGCGGAGCTTTTTACAAGCAGACTCAGTCACATGCTGGACTGAGCGAATCCCCACTCTGACTGCCGTTTCTTCCTGAGCTGAGAAGGGACGTATCAGGTAAGACCAACGTCCATTTTACGAGAAGAGTCCTCTATTCCAAATTTTGGACTTAAACAATTTAGAACTATGCCAACTTCAGTCTGACGTAAGCATAGTACATAAAATTATCTGCCACAATGTCCTTCCTGTCAATGACTACTTCAGCTTCAACCAGAACAATACACAAGCAAATAATAGATACAAACTCAAGGTAAACCGTTCCAAACTCGATTGCAGAAAATATGACTTCAGTAACAGAGTTCAATGTCTGGAATGCACTACCTGACTCTGTAGTTTCTTCCCCAAACCCCCAAAACTTTAACCTTAAGCTGTCTACTGTTGACCTCACCCCATTCCTAAGAGGTCTGTAAGGGACGTGCAGAAGTGCACCAGCGTGCCTACCATCCCTGTCCTAATATTTCTTTTTACTTACTCTTTTCATGTATTCAAATTTTGTTTATACTTTAACCTGTTATCTTATATATGCTTGACAAATAAACTTATGATTATGAAACTTATAATGGTGGCTTTTTTCATACCTGATGGTCAGCTACCATATTTTTCAGACTATAAGACATACCTGCGTCTAAGATTTCAAAGAGGAAAACAAGAAAAAAAAGTTTTTGTCCTCCCCGGCCCCCAGGAGCAGGCCTCCCAAACCCTCTGTGTGGCCCATTTTTGCGAAAAATGGGCCCAAATGTTTGTGAAAAATGGGCCCATTTTTGGCCTCCCAATCCCCCCTTCCACATCACAGTTTTGCCCTCCCCAGCCCCCAGGAGCACTCTGCAGGCCTCCCAAACTTTCTGCGTGCCCCATTTTTGTGAAAAACAACCATTTTTGGTAAAAATGGGACACACGGGGCAGGGTTTTGGGAGGCCAAAAATGGCTGTATTTGGTGTATAAGACACACCAACATTTCCACCCTCTTTTAAGGGGGGGGGGGAGAAATACGTCTTATACTCCGAAAACTACAGCATTTTTTTCCTAAAGTCATAATTGTTAAAAAAAAAATCCTTTAATGATATGCTCATGCATAATACTCTTATAATACAGTGTGGATTTGCATATCTTATACAAAAACCAAGCCACTATTATTTAGCCCAGTGGTTCTCAACCTGTGGTCCACAGACCGTGGCTGGAGAGGGATATGCGATGTCGACACGGGGGATCTGCGAAGGCTTGAGGAAATGTTATGATTTAAATCTTGAGTTAAGTCTTCAGGTGGGAGTGGGGTCCATGGCCATGGTGAAGAAAAGATTGAGACCCACTGATTTAGCCAATAGCAACTGAAAACCTGAAAGTGCTATCTTAGGATCTTGATAGACGACAAACGCAGCAAACTATGAATGATAGGAAGGAAAAGCTTCTGCCGCTAGTATAATGCAAGGGCTGGATGGAATGACTCGGGAAATGGCTGTGTCATATCTTTTATAACAATTGGGAAATTATTTCCTAGAAAAATTATCTTCCCCTTTTTTTATTTCCTCCTCCGAAACAAATAGCGCAGCATTTCTGAGGTATTCATGTTCTCTGACGAACTCAAGCCAGCTGAGAAAGCTAAATGTTTTCTGGGATCTCAGAATGCCACACAGCAGCTGTGTGTTACTCCTGTGGTCAGAGTTCCTTCATTTACAGCAAGCACTGGCTTAAAAGGCTTAAACCCCACTGAATGACTGAACGTCTTGGGAGCAGGTGTGTGGAAATAAAGCATTCTGGCTTTTTAACTGTCACCCACCCTTCTCCTCTGATATACTACACAAGAATTGTGCCCCCACCCCTCACTAAATGTCACAAAGCTGTTTTAATTGCTCTGCCTTTACAAGGGAGGTGGTGGCTCTAGCTGAGCGAGTGAATGTGTAGGCTGGAGAATAAATAAGAGAGAGCTTTTGTAATCTTCACTCTGTTCCCAGCAAGGAGACTTTCCCTGCTGTGAACCCAGGGGACCGTGTCCCAATGGTGAAAGCAGATTTCCCCAAGAAAGGAAGGGGGTACTGCCCCTCTGGCCTTTCTCTTTATTTACATGCTCTGTATTGGCAATTCTGTTCAAGAAAGGAGACCCGGAGAAAAACATTAAGGCAGCACCTTCTGGAATGTGTGTTTTGAGAAGTGCATACAATCAAGGGCAAAATTGTGGGTTGATAATCTTGGTTTGGCTACTTTTAAGGATGGGCAGACAGATGAAACAAATAGAAGGCGATTCCTTCTATTCCGAAGTTTGTAATATGAAGAGCCGCGGTGGCGCAGTGGTTAGAATGCAGTACTGCAGGCTACTTCTGCTGACTGCCGGCTGCGTGCAATTTGGCGGATCAAATCTCACCTACTCAAGGTTGACTCAGCCTTCCATCCTTCCAAGGTGGGTAAAATGAGGACCCAGATTGTTGGGGGCAATATGCTGACTCTGTACACTGCTTAGAGAGAGCTGTAAAGCACTGTGAAGCGGTATATAAGTCTAAATGCTATTGCTATTAACATAGAAAAGTAAATGCTATATATACAGATAGGTAGTCCTCGACTTACGACCATAATTGAGCCCAAAATTTTGTTTGCTAAAAGAGACAACGCTTAAGTGAATTTTGCCCCATTTTGTGACCTTTCTTGCCACAACTGTTTAAATGAATAACTGCAATTGTTAAGTTAGTAACACCGTTGTTAAGTGAATCTGGCTTCCCATTGACTTTGCTTGTTAAAAGGTTGCAAAAGATGATCCCATGACCTGGGAACACTGTAACCGTCATGAGTCAGTTGTCAAGTGCTTGAATTTTGTTCATGTGAACAGTGCTGCAACTATCATAAGCATGAAAAATAGTCATTAATCATTTTCTTCAGTAACCGTCGTACGTCAAGAAGTATCTGTAGTATGTAAGTTGAGGAGAACAAATCTAAGTTCTGAGGTGCTTCCCCGGAACACATACTCCACTGCTTTTCTGTTGTTTGTTGTTAGTTGTGTCCAACCCATTGCAACCTCATGGACAATGTTCCTCCAGGCCTTCCTGACCTCTACCATCCTCTGGAGTCCATTTAAGCTCACGCCTACTGCTTCAATGACTCCATCCAGCCACCTCGTTCTCTGTTGTCCCCTTCTTCTTTTGCCCTGCTTTTCTGTATTGCCTCTCAAACATGTGAAGATGGAAATGAAATCTGCAGTTGCAGGTATAGTTTTTCAGTGTAATTAGAAGCCTGTTCACATTCTTTTTAAAACTATGCTAAAATTCTCAGCGTTTAATGTGAGAGACATAAAAGATAATCATATTGGCTGCCTTTAATTTCTTTAAACATAATTAAATTTGAGTAATTTCAAAGGTATTAAATGCAAATTAAATACAAATTAAATATGTTTAGCTGTAAATTAAGTCAGTTTGAATGTTCTTTTTATCTTGGTCTTACTTCCTTCAGAACAGGCCCATGGCTTTTAACTTGACTTGAAAGGTGGTCTTGATTCAAGAAATGTCAGAACATTTCTGCCTTGAAAAACCCAGATATTTTGTCAGTGTAACTATAATGTTTTGCCTGAGTGCATGAACACATGATTGCAGTTCTGATGTTATAATTGATTGCAACTCAAAGGTGCTTTTTTCAAGAGGAGAGGAAACTGGACTTTCTGTTTTTTCTTTGAAGATGTTTCACTTCTCATCCAAGAAGCCTCCTCAGCTCTGACTGGATGGTGGGAAATGGAAGGATTTATACTACTTGCAGACAACTGGTCATTTGCATTCTTTTAAAGAATCGTTGAGGCCATCTGGACACCTTTATCTGTATCATCAGGGTCATCTGAGTAGTGCAAATGGGTGTGGAGCCTTCTTGGAACTGCTGAAAGAACTGTGTTGTAGACTAGAGATAGATGATGTAGTATCCCTCCTCCTTGGTTGAGAAAGGTCTGTTCAATTTTGACATGGATGGCCTTTTTGAGCCCTCTTTCAAACCAGTGGTCCTCTCTGTCCAAAATGTCAACTTTACTGTCTTCAAAAGAGTGGCTTTTGTCTCTTAAATGCAGATGAGATGCTGAATCTTGTCCAGATGGGTTTGTTCTCCTATGTCCATGACAGCAAACCTATGGCACGAGTGCCTGAAGTGGCACATGGAGCCATGTCGCCTGGCACACGCGGCATCGCCCATTTCTCTTCCAGGTTTCTGGCACGCATGCACATGCGCCAATCAGCTGGCCTTTGTGAGTGTGGCAGTACTGGAAACCGGAAGAGCTTGTCTTCTGTTTTCCGGTGTGAGCATGCATGCCAGCCAGCTGATCGATGTGTGCGCATGCGCAGCAGTAACCGGAAGACTTGCTGGCCGGTGCGCATGTGCGGGCCAGAACCCGGAAGTACCTTATCTGGCACACACATGCCCCGTGAACAGCTCCTCTTCCTGGTTGCAGTCCTGACAAGATTGTGCGAAGCGTGCAAAGTGCTCCCTTTTCGGCACTTAGTGTCCTCCGATGCCGAAAAGATTCGCCATCACTGTACTATGTTGTGCCATGTGTTTATGAAGTGGTTGTTTTGTTTCCCCAATGTACAGATCTGCACATGGCTCATTGCATTGTACTACATATATCATGTTGCTCAGTTTGTGTCAGGGTCAAAGCAGCTATCTATGTCAAAATTGAACAGCCCTCTCTCAACAGAGGGGGAGGGATATGACATCATCTATCTCCAGTCTACAACACAGTCCTTTTAGCAGTTCCAAGAAGGCTCCACACCCATTTGCATTACTGTCTGCAAGGAATATAAATCCTTCCATTCCCCACCATCCAATCAGAGCTGAAGAAGATTCTTGGATGAGAAGTGAAATGTCTTCAAAGAAAAAACATAAAGTCCAGTTGCCTCTTGAAAAAGCACCTTTGGGACAACCATGACCTGGATGACTGAGAATCTCCATAGACATCCAGTTTTCTTTCTTTTTCCTTTTCAAAGTCATGAGGTTGCAGCCTAGGCAATTTTTCTTGGATCACTTTTCTTGTATTCTCTTGTATGCTTGGCTTGTGCTCCCTTCTCCAGAGCAAAGCTAAATAGTCATGGAGAGTGATATTCAAAATGCATCAGAGTACCTAATAGTAGTGGTAATAAATACTAAGTAAAGATATTGGGGGTGTACAGGTAATCTTTGTGTAATGATCATTTGAAGTTACAATGGCACTGAAAGAAATGACTTACAACTTTACTTTACTTTTTACTTTTTTTTTATTTATATACCACCCTACTCCTGAAGGACTCAGGGCGGTGAACAGCCAACAATAAAATACATAACATACAAAATTTAAAGGCCGAAATAAAACCGAATTAAATAGTTTGGCCCAGACAGATTAAGACCCCAATCAATTTAAAACAAATTTAAACTTGAAGTATTAAAATATTAAGATACTAAAATTTTAAAAGAGGGAGAAAATTATGTCAGGCCCACCTGGTGAAATAAAAAGGTCTTAAGAGTGCGGCAGAAGGTGCGCAGATCCGGGATCCTCCGTATCTCCGGGGGGAGCTCGTTCCAGATCCTCACATCTATGACTGTTGTAGCATTTCCATTGATCACATAATCAAAATTTGGGCATTTGACAACCAGCATGCATTTACAACACTTGCAGCATCCCAGGGTCATCAGATCATCATTTGTAACTTTCCCAGCCAGCTTCCAAACAAGCAAAGTCCACAGTGGATTCATTTAACATCCACATGATCAACTGCAGTGATCTGTTTAACAACCATGTCATAAAATTGGGCACAACTCACTTAACTTCTGGTTCCAATGTGATTGTAAGTCAAGGACTACCTGTACATAGAAAATAAATTTGGCAAACTGATCCCTGATTGGTCTATTTATCTGAAATCCAAGAAAGCTGGTTGTTGATAGACTCCTTTGTCTAGGAAGAATTATGATTGATTTCTTTTGAAGGAATTCCAAGGAAAACAATTAGTTTGTCCTTGAGTCAGGCTCTATCCAAACCTTCTATCCAAAGCTGGCAAAATTCCACTTTCATAGTCCAGTGGTACACCACTTCCCTGCAGTTCTGGAACCACAATATATAGATTAATATTTATTAAAAATAAAATAAAAATATTGATTAAAAATAAGGGACGTGATGGCTCAATAGCTAAGATGCTGAGCTTGTCGATCGAAAAGTCAGCAGTTCGAATCCCTAGCGCCGTGTAATGGGGTGAGCTCCCGTTACTTGTCCCAGTTTCTGCCAACCTAGCAATTCGAAAGCACATAAAAAAGGCAAATAGAAAAATAGAGATCACCTTTGGTGGGAAGGTAACAGTGTTCTGTGCACCTTCGGCATTTAGTCATGCTGGCCACATAACCACGGAGATGTCTTCGGAGAGCGCTGGCTCTTTGGCTTTGAAACGGAGATGAGCACCGCCCCCTAGAGTCGGGAATGACTAGCACATATGTGCAAGGGGAACCTTTACCTTTACCTTATTGATTAAAAGAACACAAAAGACATCGTCATCTAGGAAAAGTGATCATCAGCAATAGTGGAACATATGTAGCTTCATACTGGACTTAATGTCCAATATGAAAACATACAAGTTCTGGCAACTTTATCAAATGACCATAGCCACATAGAGAGGCTGTCAAGAGCCATAAATAACATTCTAATAACTTCAACTAGAAGGAGGACATTTTAAAATTAAATAAAATATGGGTGCACAGCAAGGCTAAAGAGCACTTAACTAATGAACAACATGGAATCTGCAGCAGTCTCATCAGAAAGAATACCTAGCAGTAATCTGGTTTAGAGGCAGGCCAGTCAGGAACCAGACCAATCAAAAGTCTTCTTATACAATGAGCCAATCAGCAGCTTGACTAAAAAAAATGAATCCAGTTCCTTTTCTTCTTCCTGCATTGTTCTATGATACACATCAAGAAAAATAGTGAACACATTAAAACATTTTTAGATAAGCATTTGAAAGTCAACACTGGAGATGTTTTTTAATTCTTTGCAAATAAATGCTGGTAGAGATTTATCTTGGAAATTGGCATTTTAAAACCTTAAGATTTCCTTATTTTGAGCTATGTAAAGGTTCACCAGAGCAGTCTAAAAGCGAATAGTGCAATTTACCAAATATGCCTGCTGTGTAACTTCCATTCAGTCCAACAGAGATTGCATAAAATATTTCATTATGCTCTAGAGTGAGTCTGAGGATATGTCAAGAAATTGTTCTTTGGGGATATATGCTACAAAATATCCAAGAAAAAAATGTTATTATCAATTCTATGGACACATCCAAACCATAGTGTGTTACGGCTCAACACATCTATATAAAACTGATGATTTTCTGAAAAGTGATTTATTAATAGCCAGGACTCATCTCAACAAAGGAGATTCCTATATGTAGGCTAGTCCTTTGTAAATGCCCTAAATGAGATTGAAGATAACATGGCTTTGGTAGGGGGAAAAAAATCTAAGACAATCTGATAGCTAGATGAAATTTGCCTTGTTAAGGCAAAAGCTTATTGTGTTATAATCTCTTTTTTATGACCCCATAATCCCCTGTGGGGTAAAGTCTGGGCAACTGAATGGAGCAGAGTGTTTATTGGCCAGATGCCCTTCCTATCACCAATGTGGAATTTTATTCAGCAAATAAATTTGTGCCCAGAGAGAAATATCTGCCTCTACCTAGGATCGAACTCACAAACTTGATTGTGAGGCAAGAGCTCCACCTCTAGGCCACCACACCACTCCTCAAAAGCTTATCATGTTATGCTGGTGTTAAAATAGGTGGAACTGAGATAAATTGGAGCTTTCAGTCTAACTCATCGATTCAGCATATTATTATTATTATTATTATTATTATTATTATTATTATTATTATTATTTTATGTTTGTAATATAATTTCACTTTGGGAGTTAGCAGAGTGGTATATATGTATGGAACGTATATTCAGAATAAAAAAGAAGCTTGTATAAATCAGACATTTGCAGTAGCAGCAATCTGAGATTTTCAATATAACTGGCAACATACTTACAGTATGTCTCTTGAAGATAAGCTCTGCTTACACACTCTCCTTTGACCATCAGAGTCCCAAATTCTGCAAAAACTCAAATAGAGGAGTGGGATCCATTTTCAAAATTGTTCTGATTGTTGTCATTTACCCCGCTGAAAAAAGATAAATGCATTTTCTGCAGTAAGTGTAATTCAAGGTGCATATATGAGCCGTACGTGTATTAGTAGTTTTACAAAATTGAAACCCAACAACAAAAAAGTCAAGATGTAAACTCTCAATGCTAGAATTTTTGTTTAGTCAAGAGCTGGCTAAAATAATGGTCAGTCATTGCTACTGTACATGCACATGGACAAATGTGCACAAATATGTTCTTATAATGGAATAATACCGTGTTTCCCTGAAAATAAAACCCTGTCTTAACATCCATGGAAAGCTGCTGGAAACACAGATTGTACCAGAAACACCCATTTTCAAGGGGGAAAAGGAGATTACAAAATACTGTACTTTAAATATATCTATTCAAGATTAGTCTTTTGAGATATTGGTTAGAAATCTGGCATGTCTATTCAGGGCTAGTTGCTGTGCATCAGGATCGGGGTGGGCTGCTGGGGGTTCGCAGGACTTCAGGAGAACCTCTAGCTAAGATTCTGAAGTTCGGAGAACCCCCAAATCCCACTCCTGGCTGGCCCTGCCCACCCCATCTGCCCCTCCCAGTAGTCACCACACAGCCTGTTTTGGATGCAGGTAAGTTCAGGACGTGCGCGGAGGCTCAGGGAGGGCAAAAAATGGGTCTACCAGAAGTTCTGGAAGGCCTCCGGAGGGCCTCCATAGCCTGAAGAGCCCATTTTTGCCCTCCCGGAGATCGAGGAAAGCCTCTGAAGCCTGGGGAGGGCAAAAATGCCCCTCCCCCACCATGGTACAGGAGGCTGACTAGGCCACGCCCACCATGGTCACCAAGCAACCGGACAGAGAAACCCTTGCTAAAAATTTTTTTTTAAATCTTTATTTACATTTATAATTAAAAAAGAAGACAACACGCCAGATAAATAACAAAACAAAATGACAAAACAAAAAACATACATATATATAAGTACTACCTTAGTAACTTAATATTTAGTACAAATATATGCAGTAAATACATACAACATTCCGGGGGAGACAGAACAACCTATTTTAAATTTGTAAATCAATCAGGTCTATCTGACCTCACTTTACGTGTATAATAACATATTTTCGATAAGTACAATGCCTATTTATGTTATTCTGATTTTGATTTTGATTTTGATTTTCTTTTCGATAGCCAAGTATACCATTTTTCCCAGGGTAAACATGATTGCGTTTGGTCTCTATCTTTCAGTTTTTTTGTCAATTTATCTGCTTCCGCACAATCCAAAATCTTCTTAATTATTACTTCATCTGATGGGATACTGTATTTTTATCTTTCCAAAATTGGGCAAATGTTAATCTCGCTGCAGTAATAATATGTAGTACGAGGTACCACGAGTCTTTTTTTATGTTTTCCGGTTTGGAGCCGAGCAAGTATGTCTCTGGTTGCAATTCAATCTCTTGGTTTAAGATCTCTTTAAGCCATTTTTTAATTTTCTCCCAAAATTTAATTGCTTCTGGACACGTCCACCATTTATAATAATAAGTGCCATGCTCAAATCTGCATTTCCAACATTCAGCTAAAATTCTTGAAGCCCACCCCTGATCAGGATCCAACAATAGACTTTACTGTGTCATATGAGAAACAGAAAACATTAAAAAAAAAAACCCTTCTCTTTAATATTGAGACACTATTTTTGAGAGAGAACAATGAAATTTGGCTAGTAACATTTACATAAATATAAACTTGATTTCCATATCACTATCTGTCTGCATCTTTTTTTCAAAGCAAGACTTTGCCATCATTGTGATTTTAAGGTTATTGACCAATTTTCAAATCTCCGAAGCAGAAATTCTTTCCCCCCCTTGACTGCAGGTTAAATCACCTTCCATCTTATCCCCTATTGAGTTCTTTATTCAGTTTTTTTATCCCTTTCTTGCCACATTAAGTTATGTAAATGTAACATAATGCAAAAAAAAAAAAGTTAACCTCAATGCCAGATGGTTTGTCGAAGATGAGATTATTCTGCTATACAATTTTTTTTATTTTTCCAAAAAATTATTGCTATATTGTGTATGTAAGTACAAGGATAATGGTTGAAATGGTAACCATGGTAACCCCTGTTACTTTAAATTGTTTAAAGAACATAGCATCCTCTGAAGTACCATACAGTTAGTCAAACATAAACGTTAGAAATTCTTGCTTCTCTGAATTGCTTTTACTTGCTTTATATTATACCTTCAAAAGAGTTAATCATGAATTGCTTCCCCTCCTTGAGTAACAGAACATAATCTACACTAATATCATAGACCAGAGATCTTCAAACTTGGCAGCTTTAAGACTTGTGGAGTTCAACTCCCAGAATTCTCCAGCCAGCTATGCTGGCTGGAGAATTCTGGGAGTTGAAGTCCACAAGTCTTAAAGCTGCCAAGTTTGAAGACCTCTGTCATAGACACATGGGAAGCTATGTTATGAAATTCATGATATTTGTTAACTCTACTTGGAAATTGTCTAAACTAACTTAAAATGCTTCTCGATGCTTCAGAAGCATATTTAGGATTTTCTTTCCAATCATTGGTTAAATGGTCATTAAAAAAAGGCTTGATTCAACTATGACCTTCTGCATGGAAAGCATATGTTCTATCTCGTACAAGAATGTGTAACCAAGTTGACATGTATCTACCATAGTTAATATCCTCTTTGTACATTAGAGTAGTTGTCTAGAACAGTGAAGAGTGATGGTGAAGGAAGATGTTGTCTAAACATGGGTTGGTTCTCATTTCAGGGTTACCTTGTGGCAAAAATGGTAGTACAGAGGTAATTCTTGCCTGCTAGAGGTAGAGAAGGAATTATTATATTTTGGACATGGAGCAATGAGGAAGATCTCTCAGCATCTCAATACAATCATTTTGTGGGACACTTTGATGATAAAATTTCATACATACATCTCAGTTTTTGTTCATTGTCATGTTAAAGTGCAGGTTATGGAATAATATAGTTAAGTTAAAGGATGGCAGATGTTTACTGAATATTAGGAGAAAATGTTCTAATAGCAAAAACAGTTTGACAATGGAACCATAAGAGGAGTAATGTCCCCTTCACTAGCTGTGTCTGAGTAAAAGCTAGAGAGGTGTCCATCATGGTTCTTTAATTTGGATTCACACACAACACATGGTGTTGGGTTCAATGGCCTAAATGGTTCCTCAATCCTGACTGAGAATTTATTTGCTGTATTTGATGTTGGCAACAGAATACAGAATAATAAAATTGGAAGAGATCTTGGAGGTCCAACCCTGTCCAAGCAGGAGACCTTATACCATTCTGGACAAATGTCTATGAGATTCTCATTCACCCAGGTTATGGTTGTTCCAAGGGTGCTTTCTTTGTTTTTCCTTGAAGACATTTGCTTTTCACCCAAGAAGCTTCTTTAGTTCTGACTGAATAGTAGGGAACGCCATCTGGTCATTAGCACTCTGAAAGTCAGTCATTAGCTCTCTGACAGTCATTGAGGCCACTTGGTTTGTTTTTGCTTTTTTCAGTACCACAAGACTATCTGAATCAGAACACAAATGGTGTGGAACCTTCTTGGAACTGCTTAAAGGTCTGTGTTGTAGACAGGAGGTGTCGTATTCCTCCTCCTCTTTTGAGAGAGGATGGCTCAGTTTTATCATAGATGGCCTCTTTGACCTTTCTTTCAAACCAGTGGTCCTATCTGTCCAGAATGTGGATTTTTGCTGTCTTCAAACAAGTGAGCTTTGCCTTTCAAATGCAAATGGACTGCTAAATCTTGTCCTGATGGCAAGATTGTTCTCCCATGTTGTGCCATCCATTTGTGAAGTGGTTATTTTGTTTCCTCAATGTACAGGTCTGCACATGTCTCACTGCAATGCACTTGTTATACCACATCGTTCAGTTGGGTATGGATGTGTTATCCTTGGGGTGGACAAGCTCCTGCCTTAGTGATTCTTAGGTATAAAGTGTGCATGTATGTTTTGTTAGTAGAAAATCCTCTAGAGCTTTTCAGATATTCCCACAGTGTATGAAATGACAACATTACTTCATTTGTTGTTCTTTTCTGTATCTATTATAGAAGAGCTCCTGCTGGGTTGTTTTTGGGATTTGATGAAGGCTCAGTTGGGATAACCACAAATTTGGAGAGACTCTTTAATGTGTTTTAGTTCTTTTTCTTTTCCCACTTTGCTAGTAGGCAAATCTTCAGCTCAGTGGTGTAGGGTTCTGGTCACTCCTATTTGTGCTCCAGTGAGTGGTGACAATCAAAATGTAAATATGGATATTTGAACCAAAATGTAAATACGGATATTTGATCCAAATCCTGCACCACTGAGCTGAAGATTAAGAGAGCTAACAACCAACCTTCAGAGTGCTAACAACCAGATGACTGCAAGGAATATAAATCCTTCCATTCTTCACCATTTAGTCAGAACTGAAGAAGCTTCTTGGATGAGGAAAGAAATGTCCTCAAGGAAAAGCAAAGAAAGTCCAATTGCCTTTTTTTTTTTTTTGAAGGGGGGGGAAAGCATCTTTGGGACATTCTGGAGCAATGGCTGTCCAATCTCTTCTTAGAAACCTCCACTGAAACTGGATGATAAACCTTTTAGAGAGTGAAACCAACTTCTTGGTAATTAGTTGTTTCACTGACAATAGTTTCCAAAGACTTTTGATGGGGCTGCGAAGGGAATGTGATAGTGACTGTGAATACATCTTTGAAGCTATATTCCTAACCAGTGGTGGTATTCAACCAGTTCAGACTAGTTCGGGAGAACCAATAGTGGTGACCTGCAGGTGAGCCCGCTTGAGCCCGCCCGCCCACCCGCCTGCCTCAGCGCTATACCATTCTATTTAGCCACATTTTCTAAGCCATATGCCTGCATGCAAGCTACGTGCAGGAACAAAGAACATGCATGGAAGACTGTGTGCCTGTGCGGAAGGTGCATGAGTGAAGGAAGCGGGCACACTCGCGCTCACATTTTCGGTGCGCTGCGAACCAGTGGTAAAATTATGTGAAAGTCACCTCTGTTCCTAGCCTTTAAAAGCCTCTAGTTTAAAATTGGCTTAAGAAATAAACTAATCCTTTTCTTTTCTTTCTCTTTATAAAATAGATCAGTTCACCTCTGGGTCAGCAGAGGGGAGTTTGTCCATGTATAATATAAATGAAATGTACTACCTTCAGCCTAGGTTTTTTTATTTAGACTAACCAAACTGCTTTGTTTCTCTTAAAAAATCATTTAAGCGCCATAGAATTTCTATAGTTCCATGAGTATTTCCAGAATTTATGAATGTTCAATGTCAGGTTTTTTTTTTCTCTTTTCCACATTTCACACGTTTTCATTCTACATACTGAATGTCACATCTTTTAATTACTGTACATATGGAAATTGCAACCTGGTGAGATGTATTACAAATGATCCATAATACGCTTAAGGAAAGAAAATTGATTCATAGCTAAACAGTTTTATTTTTAAGCCAACTGTGTATCCCATAAGTGGAAGAAGCATATGTTCTTGCAATCGTCTTGTACTATCCCTGATCAAATCTCCTGTCAATACATCTGCAAATTGATATTTGTTTTAGCGTGCAGCAGAATACTGAGAACCTGATTGATACTTTTCTCCCTTTTATTCTCCTTCTATTTACATTAAAAAAAAAAACAAAAAAACAGTATGGCCTGGAAAGTGTGGTTTGCTTTGTTTGAAAGATATATATTTCAGCAGAAATCAACAGGAATGCCATTAGAAGTAGAATTGAAAACCAGAAACATTTGACATTCATTATAATGTCAAAATGAAAATGTCCAGTGAATCAAAGCAATCTTGTAGCTCGTAATAGCCATTGCTAAAGTATATCCTACAAAAATGAGTTGGAGCTATAACTTATTTGCATTCACCTTTTCCTGTTTTCTTTGGGATGACAGATCCTAAAACTGGAAGTGCGACAGAAGCATGGTATCTGCAGAGTTATTATCTGAGCACAATAGGAAGGAAATCAGAATGTAGTTTTATAGAGACAAGCAATTTTAGTGAACTCTAAGTATGAAACAGAAAAACTAGAATGCTAGTTATGCCATCACCATTTGAAATGTACATGTTTCCTTTAGAAAAGCTCAGCAAAGTACACATTAGATCAGGGGTATCAAACTCAATTTCATTGAAGGCCACATCAGGGTTGTGTTTGACCTTGGGGGTCAGGGTGGGTGTGGCCAGCTCAATGTCCTTATGTCGGGGGCACCAGTGGCACCTGAACTCCATTTTTGACTGCAATGGTCTCCTGCAACCCTCTGCCAGAGGCCCTCCCAAGTTCTGTTTTTACTGGCAGAGGCACCGCTGTTCACTGTTTCGAGGGTCCCCGCGGACCCTTTGAAGCACCCCATGGGCCGGATCCAGCTCCTAGGCCTTGAGTTCATCCTCAAGGCCATAGCATGTCAGCCATAGCATGTCAGTGAATCTAAGAAAAAGGCACTGGTTCAAAGTCACCCATAGTTCAATAAAGTTTCAACAAACATCTCTCCAGTCTCTGCCCAACATAATTTTTTCATAGCTCTTTTTTTCCCTCAAGTGTGTGTACTTCCACCCCCCCCCCCCCCCCCCGCATATAATGATACCTCCTTATTTTTCTCCCTTAAGGCATTTATTCAAAGTTTGGTATTATACGAATAATACAATGAAGCAATATTCCATTATTGCTTGCTCCAGGTCACTGTTACCTGCGTGCGTGTGAGACTGTGTGTGTGTTTGTGTGTGTCTGTGGGTCATTTGTCAGAGAGGCTTATGATGTTGTTTTCCCATGCTCCTTTATCTAGTTGATTGTAATTTTAATTTCAATTATTTTAATCAGCAGATTTTTTTTTTAAAAAAAATGCAGATGACAAGCAGTGATCAATCATAGTTTGTAGCTGGGAGAGGTGTTTTGAACTATAACAATCACAATCAATTATTATTGACTGGAGTGTATGGGAATTGAAATATCCAGAAACCAGAATTTTGCTTGTTCTGCTATTGATAGTTTGAAATTTCAGAAACCACTTAACGTGGAGGAAAACTTGAGGAAGTAACACAATTTGATGTTCCCAGTCAAGATTTGCATAACAAAGGAATGTCTTGGCATGAATCTACTTATTAATAACAAACACCGGCATTTCAAAGAAATGTAGCTTATCATTCAGTCACTCAGCATATTTAAATCAGCAGGCTGATGCTCGAGATTTTGCCATGAAAAGAGGGATGAAATATGTAGCACTCCTATTCCATATACAGTAGTAGACCTATGTATTAAAAACAGATTTTCATCATTTAAACTTAAGAGCACTGCAAAAAACAGCAACAACAAAGCAACAGCAGGTAAACTGAACTGCTGGCCCCATTCCTCCCCTGCCCAATTTCATTGTTATACTTCATTGGTGCATAACAGATTTTTGGAATAAGTTTTAAGTTTACAGAAGGAGGTGGGACAATCTTCTAGAGCACTAGCTAAGTGCAAGCACTTCTCTTCTTATTTCCTGCCCATGAACAAAAATTGAAAATGCCATTTTGCTGTTATTTTATTATTGTACCTGGTATTGTGCGCTTACTTTTAAAATAGCTTTTTAAAAATTTTCTTCCCTAAAGAGTTGGGTGCACTCCTGGAAAAGGCGATGTGTGTTAAATTGTTCTGACATTAATTGGGCTTTTGATAAGCATCATAAAGGTCTCCTTTTGCCTTTCCTTAGTAAAGGCATTGAAATGAACAGATTTTGAAGTCAACTAGCAAATGGGAACATTCACAAAACTAATCTGAAAACAGCATGTGGCTGTTGCAAGTCATAGCACTCCTCGTCAAATGGCAGAATATCAAACGCAGAGATTAACAAATGAGTGTAAACCTTTCCCCTGCCCCCTGCCTCTTGTTCACAAATCAAGATACAACAGATAAAAGTAACTTCTAGAAAAATTGCACTATTAATCATCCCTGAAAAAGGTTTCTCCTAACGGTGGTCACGGCAGTCAGGCATGGGATTGACACTGTCTGCCTTCCAATAGAACCAAGTCTGCTGAATCTTTAAGCTCCGCCTCTTCCTGTCCTGCTTCAGTTTTTCGACTCGGTCTGGTCCAGGACAGACGTGTCTATAGTGCCTCTGAGTAACTTTCAGTTGGCTTTCAATATTTGCTGATCATTCTTTCTAAACATTGGAGTATACCACCATGAAGGGCTTGCCTGACTCCGCTGAAGGCCGTGTGGCAGCATTGGACTGCCAGCCAGCAGTTCCAATGGACAGCGTGCACGAGCTTGTTCCGCTGCGCTAGCCTGGGATCCCCGCTTGTTTCCAACAGCAGTGGTGGTTATTGCTGCCTTGAGCCATGCTTGGCAGTGAATTCGGCACAACGGTGAATTCCGCGCCAGAAAGTATCGTGCTTATGCCAGAATGCTAGCGATCATTATCGGGACCAGCAGCTGGTGGTTTCTGTGCCTCGGCAAGCAGCTTGCAAGTATTTAGGGGCCCTAACTTAACCTATGCGGGCTGGAGTTGGAGCAGATTGGAGTTTTAGTCTCCCCAGACAGCGGAGATCCTTATCTCAGCCACGTGGTTCAGCACACTAATTGCAAAATGGCGGATGCCAGAAATGCAAGGCCCTCCCGCATGGTTTCTATGAGAGGAAAGAGACATCAGGAGCCGACCTTGGAGAGGGCACATCAGGTGGCTATACCACCCTAGAAATCCAGAAATTTAGAGCCTCCAGCTCTATCTCACTCCAAAGTCTCCAAGGCTTCTAAGGATGAGGAGAGACACCATAAGACCATGGAGAAGGCCTTTCACAAGGCGCAACTGGAAGTGGCAAGGGAATCTCGACCTGCTCCTATAGCAGTCTCCCCTTCAACTTCCCCTCCCACAGAGCCAGTCACCTCTGCAGCTGCCAGCCAGGCTCTGCCTGTCCTGTCATTGTCTCCAGACAGATCGGTCCATGGGGACATACATTACCTGGCTGATGCTTTCTCAGTATTTCTTTCTATCTCCAATGAGCCTCCTCCTTTCCCGCCTACTCCATCTCCCTCACTCGGCTTGCCAGCGGAATCCTTTACACCTACTGCCATGGGTTTCAGGCAGGGCAACCAATTTATTCCCAAGATTCCGCCTGCTTCGGCTGGCCTCATTTCAGAGGCTATCCGCCAAGGCATAGCTCAAGGCCTCCAACAGCGGGCTCCTTCTGAGGTTTCGGCCTATGAGGGTCATCGGGGCCAGTCACAGAGGCCCCAACCAACAGAGGATTCCAGGGCGGACTGCGGCCATGCGGCTTTCCCTGATTCAGCCAGCCAGGAGAGAGAGCCCATATTAGATCAAGACCTCAGATAATGAGGGTCTGGAACCCCACCAGCCTTCGTTTGTCAGCCTTTTTAGACCCCAGATGTTCCGTTCCTTACTTTTTAAGGCACAAACTACCACTCGCTTAGGGGGTGCTCCCTTGAGGTCTGAGACTGTTTCAGTGGTGGTAGATCTTACTTTGTCCTTGTTTCAGGAACCCACAGTTCAAGCAGAAGTCGTTCCAGCCCCCAAGCTAATTGCAGACGTGGTTCAATGTCAGTGGTCCTTTTTCAGCTTGGGTCCTCTGCCAAACAACTTAGACAAACGTTTCTACAACATGGCGACTGACTTTACCAATTTGTTACAAGTCCCTTCTGTGGATGCTCCAGTGGTAGCACTCTCTTCCTCATCCCGCCCCTAACGGGGCCCTCTGAAGAATATTTGTGCTGGAGGATAAGAAAGCTGAGCGTGGTCTAATTAAGGGCCATCTAGCATCGGCTTGGTCTATACAGGCTGCATCTGCAGCTTCCTTTTTTAACAGAGCCTCAATCCTCTGGTTAAAGCAATTGCAGGAGAGGATTCCCACCACCGATGTCAGATCCCGTCAGGACATAAATAAAATTGTTGCAACAGTGGAATTTTCGGCGGATGCCATGCTCAACGCTGCCAGATTTTTGGCCAAGTCTATTGGCACTTCGGTTACTTCTCGCAGACTCCTGTGGCTTCGTAATTGGCAAGCCGATGCCAGGAATAAATGGCGCCTCGCTTCTTCCCCTTTCTCGGGGGGCAAGTTGTTTGGCTCTCAGCTTGACCCCTTCCTCATTGAAACTAAGGACCATCAAAAAAATTTACCTCCCCTGTCCAGACAGTCGAAAGCTCGCCAACAGGGCTATTTTCATCCCAGCTCCTTTCATGGATTGGAAGCAGGTATTATCACCAACGCTCTCAACATTCTTTCCATTCCAGAGGAACTCACCAGCAGGAGGGCCAGGTCAGACAGGGCCCCAGATTTGCCCCTAAGAGATCCTTTTGGGGTGGGAGAGGCTGTCCCTTCCAGGGGTCTCACTAGTTCCCCCCCCCCAAGACCTGATAGGAGGACAGTTGGCATTTTTCGCTGACCAGTGGGATTCCACTGTTTCAGACGCCTGGGTCAGGAATATCGTACAATTCGGCCTTTCTCTTGAATTTCACTCCACCCCCCCCCCCCGAAGTTTTTTCTGCGTTGTCCTATGTCTCACAACAGTTCTAAACGGGCTCAGGTCGACTTAGCTATCCAACATCTTTTGGCCATTGACGTCATTCAACCTGTTCCTCTGGCCCAGCACAGGCAGGGGTTTTATTCTCGGCTATTCCTTGTGCAGAAGTCTTCAGGGGGCTGAAGGGCTATTCTTGATCTTAAATCTTTGAACCAGCATATAGTCTATCGTTGGTTCAAAATGCAGTCCCTTCATACAATTTTAATGTCCATCAGGCAAGGGGATCTCCTGTTGTCCATTGATTTAACAGAAGCTTATCTCCACATCCCCATCCTCCCTGCCCACCGCAAGTTTCTCTGCTTTTGCCATTTTCTGCAGGCATTTTCAATACAAAGCCCTCCCCTTTGGCCTTTCCTCAGCCCCCAGGGTATTTACCAAAATTATGGCAGGTTTAATTAGGCATATTTGTTCCATTCCTGTGAGAACACTTTTTTATTTGGATGACATCCTCATCCTGTCCCAATCTGAAACCGAGGCTCGACGAGACTTCCGCACTTCTATTCAAATTTTACAAAATCATGGCTTCTCAATCAATTGGGTTGAAAGCCATTTAGTTCCCTCCACTCGTCTCCAACATCTTGGAGCCATGATTGATACAATCAGGTCAGAGGTCTTTCTATCGCAGGAATGCCAATCTAGCCTCATAGACATTGCAGCTCATTTTTGGAGGCAACGCTCAGCCTCTCTCCTGAGCCTGTCCCGCTTGCTAGGAAAAATGGTATCGGCTTATGGCATTGTACCCTGGTCTCATCTCCACAGCAGGGAGCTGCAATGGCTCCTCCTCCCATTCCAACGAGCTCTCACAAGCAATTTGCTGTCTCAGATCCTGCTTCCCTTGGTCGTGGTCAACTCCCTGCTATGGTGGACTTTGGATTCTGTGTCCAAGGACTGCAGGTTTTGGGAACCACACCGGATGGTCATCATGACGGATGCCAGCCTGTTCTGCTGGGGGCCCATCTCGGGCCTCACATGGCCCAGGGTCAATGGTCTCCACAGGAACAGACCCTCAACATCAATGTCTTGGAGCTGCAGGTGGTCTACCTAGCTCTACTGAGTTTCCAACATCATGTTTTCAACTGGGATGTTCTGTTTCTCATGGACAACGTGTCTGCCAAGGCTCATGTGAACCGGCTGGGGGGGACCAGATCTCGGGCCCTCATGCAGGAGACTCTCTGCTTGGGGCTGTGGGCAGAAGCTCATTTGACCTCCCTTTGGGTGGAGCATATCTCAGGGGCAGCAAATGTCCAGGCAGACTCCCTCAGCCGATCTCCCATCGACCAGGCAGAGTGGAGTCTGCATCCCCTTCTCTTCAAGGAACTCGTGGATCGCTTCAGCAGCCCCTTGGTGGATCTCTTCACTTCCGAGAGCAATCACCAGCTGCCCCGCTTCTTCACCCGCTTCCCCTCTCCAGGGGCAGAGGTGGTGGACGCCTTGTGCAGCCCGTGGCTTACAGGGCTTCTTCCTTACGCCTCCCCCCACCACTGGTACCTCAGGTGGTCCAGAAACTCCTGGAGGAGAAGGCGGAGCTGCTTCTTCTGGCCCCTCACTGGCCGCAAGCCCATGGTTTGCAGATCCCCCTGGAGGATCCCAGATGATCAGATTTCTTTGGTTCAGGGGCCCCTGGTTCACCCAGATCCCCAATCCTGCCAACTAGCCCTTTGGAGATTGAGCGGTTCCTCATGACCGAGGTCCTCATCTCTCCATCATTCAGGCTTCTCGCCAGGCTTCACAACCCAAATTTACAATGCGACATGGAAGACTTTTCCGTGTGGTGCAGGAGACACAACATCACGGCCACTACAGCTTCTATAGTTCAGGTTGTAGACTTCCTACATGAAGGCTTCGTCTCAGGCCTCGCTCCCAACACTCTCTGCCGGCAGGTGGCTGCTGTTTCATCAATCCTGACATGTGGTTCATCGGCTCCATCTCCTAGGACCCCTTCATTCGTAGCTTTTTGAGCGGCGCAACCAACCTGTGGACCCCGGTCATCCACCGATACCCAACATGGGATCTTAACAAAGTCCTAATGGCTCTCACCAGGGCTCCCTTCGAGCCATTGCAGGAAATTAACCTTCAGTTCCTATCCTTCAAGGTATCATTCCTGGTCGCTATCACTTCTGCCCATCAAATATCAGAACTGGCTTCATTGTCTGTCCAACACGATTTCTGTGTTTTCCACTCAGATAGAGTTGTACTCAGGTTGGACCCTACCTTCATCTTGAAGGTCAATTCCATCTTTCACCAGTCGCAGGGGTTCGTGCTCCTCAACTTTTGTCCTTCTCCTCAACATCATTTAGAGAAAATCTGGCATACCTTAGATGTTCGCAGGGTACTTAAAATTTATATTGCCTGCATGTCATCCTTTCAGTGAACTGAGGCCCTCTTCGTCTCATTCCAGCCATCCTCCATGGGCTCCAGACTCTCTGTTACTGCCATTGGGTGCTGGATTAGCGCTACTATTGCTACCACTTATGAGGCTCATGCCTTACCTGTTCCTCGACACATCACGGCTCACTCCACCAGGAGTGGGGCCACTTCCGTGGCCTGGTCCACTCAGGCTCCCTTGGAGGAAATCTGCCAGGCAGCCACCTGGACGTCTCCTATGCCATTCATCCAGCACTACAGGTTGGATTCCTTTTGCATCAGTGGATGCCACATTCGGCAGGAGGGTCCTCCAATGTGTCCATTCCACCAGCTCTTCGCAGGTTCAGCCTGCTCCCTCCCTATAGGACATCGAGCTTTGGTATGTTCCATGCCTGATTGCCATGACTGCTGTTAGGAGAATGGGCATTGGTCTTACCTGATATGCCCTTCCTCTATCAGGCAGGCACGGCAGTCAGCCACACCCTGGCTTTGGCCGTACCTGGGCGGTGTTGGGGTGGGAGGCTTCTTATTTCTTGTTTATTTCTATATAGATATGTCAGCACCCCAAGTTTCATTCGTCCCAGTGCTGACATCAAGAAAAAGAAAAGGAGAGAGAAGAAGCAGTTTGACTTTTCACCTATTTACTTAACCGGCAGATAATGTCACCTAGGAGATGGGATGGGAGGGGGACATTCCAGTGAGAGTGACTTGGAAGATAGCCAATGAGACGCTGAGAATTGAGGGATGGAAAGGGAAGGGTTTGGGGGTTAGCAGGTCAGTACTGGCACCGACGGAGTCGGGACCAGACATGTTTGTTCTTAATAAATGAAAGATTTCATCAAAGACTATTTGTTTGGAAAATGCTATTTATTTAAGACAAAGTCGGAACCTGACAAGATACATCCCTCTGCTGGACATCCTCACCTCAAAACTGAAGCAGGACAGGAAGAGGCATTGCTTAAAGATTCAGCAGACTCGGTCCTATTGGAAGGCAGAGAGTGCCTGACTGCCATGCCCGCCTGATAGAGAAAGGGCGTATCAGGTAAGACCAACGCCCATTCTCATTGAATATAATGGAAAGAAAGCTTGATCCTTGGAAAGAGACAGCTTTATAATCAATATTCATATTGTTGCTGATCAAAATAACCAAGATCAAGTCGTCTTCTTCATTCAAACGTATCCGACAGGCTTTACTGTAGCACCAAGGGTTGTGTAACACTCAGTATGGAATTGAAGATGGTATGGTTAAAATTTTAAGTCAGGTTCCCCCCCACCCCATTCCCCAAACTACATAACCTATATTCAATTTCACAATCAAGATTATTTTTGGTTTGAAAGAACTGGGCAGTACCATGAGAAACCCACCACTGTTACAGCCCCAATAGTTTTGGAGAATGCCAGGTCAAGAAGAATATAATGGACCTGATTGTTTATGTCATATTCAACTGTAAATCCTTTTATGCTTCCCTACATTGCTACTATTTGGAGTGAAATCACACTCCAAATAGTTTATTTGAGATTACTTCCTATCAGCATAGTTACAGATAGCTAAAAAGCCAGCATTCAATATTTCAAGATTTGTTAATTGATGAGGAAATGAGGAGCGAAACCAGAAAAGGATACAAGCCTTTCCAATTAAAAAGTGTTTGATTTTGCAGGATTAGGTTTGTTTTGAAACTTCTCAATACTTCCTGAGATTTCCAGCAGAAGATGTTTGATCAAAAATTTTATCAGTAAAAAGAAAGGAAAGATTTCTGCAGATACAACAGAACAACACTCAATACCTAATAGTTATCTGGATGACTTATCACTTATCTCTTTATTTCTTTGAATCATATTCCAGTGGTCTACAACACAGAAATAATTTATATTCAATACTTCATTCATCTCTCCCAGTCTGTTTTGTGACAGTTGACATAATAGAAAATTTTTACACCTAGATATTTTTTTAAAAAATTCTTTACTAATAATATTTGGTATCTGCAAATTAATTTAGATTTCTTTACAGTATATTGATTTTCCTGAAATTATAACAAGTTTAAAGTTATTTTTAAAATATATTTAGCTAAATGTCCCAAATTTAAAAGAGTAAGGACCATACTATCTCAAAATAAACTTAATAAAGAGTTCTTGCTTTCTGTATTTAATCTTCAGAAATGACTGTGTGTAATGCTATACTTTACAATTCTGTAAACTAAAACAAAATAAATTAAAAACACAAAAATAAAGCTCAGGAAGAAAAGCAAGAAATTCTAAAGAATTGGTAATTATTTGTATTTTGGATGAATTATATATCCAATCCATCATTTTCCAAAAATACAGTGAAAGTTAAATAATTGCAGAGTTTTGTTCAGAAATAGTCCTTTCCATATATTTGCTTTTGATATATTCAGAAAGTATCTAGACAGGAAAATTTAAAATACTTTTGAAAAAATATATTACACTAGCTGAATACCTGTGCTCTCCTACGAAACTATGTGATCGGGCTTGATAAATCGACATTTAGAATTTGAAAATTAATAGTAGTTATGATCAGCCTCTCCTCTCCCCTTCTCTCCCTCAGGCTTGCCCCATAGATCCTCTCCACTCCCCTCTCTCCCTCAGGCTGGCCCTACAGAAGCTTCTCCTGTCCTCTCCTCTCCCCTTCACTCCCTCAGGCTTGCCCCACAAAAGCCTCTCCTCTCCCTCAGGCTGGCCCCATAGATCCTCTCGTCTCCCCTTCTCTCCCTCAGGCTGGCCCCACAGAAGCCTCTCCTCTCCCTTTCTCTCCCTCAGTCTTGTCCCACAGAAAAGTCTTGTCTCCTATGCTATCCCCTTCTCTCCCTCAGGCTTTCTAGCTCCTTCTCTCCATGAAGCTTGCCCCACAGAAGCCTGTCCTATGCTATCCCATTCTCTCCAGAGTTATTTTCAAGTTGGGAAGGGAAGTAGAACATCTAACTAATTAGCATCAGAGCGTATTATAATAATATAGAAAATACTAATGACCTTATGGTCATTTCAAAAAATCCTTTCTTAGTGAGCATCTAGAAGCCAAGAGAAACATACGTGGCATATTTCAAGTTTGTAGGCTTTACGGTTTTGGAGATTTCGTGATTAATGTGTGAGTGGTTTTCGTTTTTATATATATATAGATTTAATAATTTTTCTGAATAAGAAAAACTATGTTTATTTTTGGAATTAATTACAAACTCATCCAGATATATATTATACTTAAGATATAGTGGAGTTATCTAGTCTTTATTCTTCCTTCAATTCACAGTGAAAGAAGTTTCAGTTTCAAGTATGTTCAGTAATGCATTCTTTTTTGTCTATCAATAGACATTTGCTGCAGGGCAGAGGCCAGTCAGCCAGATGTGAAACTATGTGCAAAGACATTGCAATTGCAGAAACCCATAATTAAAGGAGAAGTACAATTATGCAATTTATGTTAATATATTCAATCATGAAACATTGATTTATTGTTTTTACAGTTTATATGCTACCTCTGTGCCAATATACTTTTTGGGGATTTATTTAATCTCTTGGCACATTTTCTGAAAATATAATTACAGATTTGAAGAAACACAAAAAAAACAAAGTACAATGTGGAATTAAAAATGAAGTTGGCTACTACCGCACACTTAAAGAATTGCAAAGGTAAAATATTTCAAAACATAGCAAGGATTTTTCAATGGTAAACTCATACACTTGATCCATCCACTTTAGGTCAGCTTGACATAAATGTGTATCAATGCACTGTATGGTCCTCCTAGTTTGTGAGATGTAGGCAACCTTATACTGGCTTGCAAAACAGTTTCTAGGTTAGAGACCCTCATTTGTATAGGAAAAACATTTATGGCTAAATCTACAAGACTTGGCTTTTCCTCCAAGCTCTAGGTAGACTAGATAATCACAATCTAGGTAGACTAGATAAGCACGCTTTAGAACTCTGATTTGACACCAGGTTTTTATTGTTTTTAATAGTTTACTCTGTTTGGTTTTATAATTTTAATGGGATTTTATGTGTCTTTTAGTCTTTGATTGGAAGCTGCCCAGAGATGGTTGAAAGATGGAGTCTCTCTCCCTCTCTCTCTCTCTCTCTCTCTCCCTCCCTCCCTCCCTCCCTCCCTCCCTCCCTTCCTTCTTCCATCCCTCCCTCCCTCTCTCCCCCCTCTCTAAGCAAATTATGTGCTGCTCATCTCACAGATACATACATACATACATACATACATACATGCTGAAACTAACAGGTATATCCTTATTGTTGGCAGAGAATGCTGCAGGTGCAATGATTGAGGTAGCATCTAAGCTGGCAGCAACTTAAAAAGAAAAGCATTGGATGAAACACTCAAGTAAGCCAAACAATATTGGTGGCTGAAGTCAGTATTGCTAGGCCTACCTGGTGCTTGCTACTTCTTATTTCTTTTCTGCAAATTACATCATTTTGCTGTTATAAATCAATCAGATATTAATGGTTAAGCTTGAGCATTTCTTCTGGCCAAATATCAAACAAAAGGAATGAAGCAGTAACCAGGGTCACTGATTATGTATTTCTTTGAGCTTCAGCTCTGTGGCTGTCCACTTGATAGGGAAATGGTACTTGCAGTTTCAAAGATAGATTTTGCAGCTATAAAGTTTACAGAACAGAATAGAATAGAATAGAATAGAATAGAATAGAATAGAATAGAATAG
>WNWU01000001.1:20880981-20939281 GCA_012654045.1 Ptyas mucosa | reverse complement strand
AGAATAGAATAGAATAGAATAGAATAGAATAGAATAGAATAGAATAGAATAGAATAGAATAGAATAGAATAGAATAGGAAGGGACCTTGGACATCTTCTAGTCCAACCCTCTGCTTAGGCAGGAAACCCTACACAGCTTCAGACAAATGGTTATCCAATCTCCTCTTAAAAACTTCCAGTGTTGGAGCATTCACAACCTCTGGAGTTTTAGGAGTCAGGATTTTTTTCCATGCTAGGTGTACTTGGCATCCTGATAATTGGAATCCTCGTTAGAGAGAACCTTATCTGCATAGCATGACACTATAAGAAAACCATGACATCCTCAATATTTTGTGTTTAAGATACGTTAGGATCACAGTTTTCTGAATTCAAAACCAACAGGAGGAATCCCAATCTAATGATCTTCTTTCTTTTGTTGGATTGCAGAGTAAAACTCAGAATTCTTACTCCTGATTGTATTGATAGCTTCATATAGTTCTTCTGACAGCTTAAAAATGAGATATTGTTATTTAATAAACATTTTATGTTTCACATACTTACCATTTTAAATGTCAATATCACATATTTTGAGAAATTATGTATGTCATAGTCCTAATGATTGGAGAATGTGGGTCATGAAAGTCAAGGCAATTTTCCATCTAGTCATTCATGTACGAAATTCATTTAACATGAATCACCCATTGTAGAAGTTTAATACATCATTTGACCTGAACAACATTCCCAATCGCATTCAACATCATAAAACCTTGTAAAAAATTCAACATCATATTAGAGAAGAAGTTAATACAAATCCTTTCAGAACAGACAAGTAGGCCAGATGGGACATTAAAGAAAAGGCTATTGTAGGAGATTGCTTAATAAAGGTTGCATTTACAACCTGAAAATTAATTGTGTCTTCAAAAGAGATTCAAAACTGAATGTTGTTCAGATTAAAGAAGAGAGATATGTTAGCAAAAAAATAAAAAATAACACTGTAATGTAAAATAGCTTTCTTAAAAGTTTTCATTAAAGATAGTCATCTATGTTTATTTTCTAATTAATTCCAATTTAATTTTCTCATCCTATTTTTTTTAAAAGGATGCTTAGTTGCTTCTGAGAAGGGTAATCTTTTTATGCAGGTGCAAATGAATCTAAGTAATCTATCTGAACTAGAATAGGTACATTTATTTCAGAATTATGGATATTATATGGTCAATGCAACAAAAACAACACCAATGTTACACTATGAGTGACTGAAGCAGTGAGTAGCAGTGATTTTAGACTTAGCATGTAGATCGATGGTAGACTTGCTCTAGAGATAACTTCAATGGCTGAGATTTTGTCTCGCCATCTGATGATTGATATTCTGCAATGATAAGTCACGTGGAATTGGTTGAGCAATCTAGCATGCCTTTGATAGATAGTCCACATTTTAAAGCATATAGAAGGGTAGTGAGTACCATGGTTTTGTAGACCTTCAATTTGTTGCTGGAGTAATTCCTTGACATTCCCACACAGTAGAGTGCAACATGCCAAAAATAGAGTTTGCCTTTGCTACTCTGAAGTTAATGTCAATATCAATAGTCACTACTTGGGAGAGAGTGCTACCAAGGTAACTGAGTGGTCCACTGCCTGGAGTTTCTATCCTTTGATTGTGATTTTAAGTTCTATGTATGGTGCATGAGAAGCCAGTTGGTGCATGATGTCAGTTGTTTGAATATGGACGGTGAGTCCAAAGTTGTCACAAACCGTAGAGAATTTGTCCATACTGACTTGTATCTCTAGCTCTGAGCCAGCATTCAGGGCACAGTCATTAGCAAAGGAAAAGTCTCTAAAACAGTTGTCTTCATTTTGGTAATGGTTTCTCCTCAATTTGAAGAGCTTCCCATCGGCTCTGTACTTAAGGATGATTCCTGCATCGCTGTCCTTGAAGGCATCATTCAGCACGACAGTAAACATCAATATACTGCATAATAATTAAAATAAATTGGATGAGCCAGATGTACTCAATTAAATGTTAGAAATGTCAGAATCTTTCATGGTGACAATATCTATTGGCCAAAACACACACAAGTTGATTAATAAAATTATTTTAGAAAGATTGGTCTATGAACTGTCATATTCATTGTTCTTAATTATATGGATACCTTTCATACCTACAAGAGAATAATGCTGAGCCAGCATGATAATACTGTATATGAAAAGCAAATTTATTCCAAGGATAAACAACCAGAGGATAAATATCTGATTTTGCTTTTGTGATAAAATTTACACTTCGTTATCAGAACAACAAATAAGAAATAAATAAAGATAAATAGGTAATTGGCAGTACGTAAAGTAGTAAGCAAAATTATAAAACACTAGACACATTTTATTGATTTCTAAAATTAGAATTAATGAAATATAGTCAAACATTTGATTGTGTTTTAATTATTTATAGATACTTAACAAGGAGAAAATTAGTATATTATTAATGATTTGCATATGTATAACAGAGATATATGTAGAAATAGATTTAAATGGGTATGTATCATTTTCCTAGTAATAACTTATTGTAGTTTGTTTAATAACACAAGAAGGTTATAAATCTTCCCTGAAGAGCACAAAGAAGAAACAAGACAACTTTGAAGGGATAAGAAGGGAGAATTAAGGCACAATAACAGCAATTAAACCCAGTTCCCTACATTCTGTTGGGATGCTTCATTGAGGGCAGAGGTATTGGATGAATGAAGAATGCCAGGCCAAATGCCAAGAGTCTCTGCAGAGTCATCCAAGATGGGAGAGCCATCCCAACCACCCCAAAAAATAAGCAGTCATCTACTGTATGTTGAGCAGTGAGTAATATAGGGAGATATGAGAGGCAGATAATCATTTCAGTGACAAAGGGAAAGGCATAATTTAATTCGGTGTGAGAAAAGGCAATAGTAAACCCAGAAAAACCACATGGACAAAAAATAACAAAATGTTGGAGATATGCTGCCAGATGAAGGAGCACTCAGATCAGACAACACTCAACAAGTTACTGAGGCACAACTGAAGACCATTCACAGTAACAATAGCAATAGCACCAGTAGTGGGCTTCAATTTCGGCCGCTACCGGTTCGCTCATGGGCATGAACGTGCTTGTGCGTGCATGTGACACTTTTGCACATGCACAGAAGTTTCTGCGCACACGCATGCAGAGACAACTGGATGGGTGGGTGGAGCCTCCCGTTGCCACCACTACCGGTTTGCCCGATCCGGGGCGAACCGGTAGCAACCCACCACTGAATAGCACTTAGATTTATATACCCCTTCATAGCGATTTACATCACTGTAAGCGATTTACAGAGTCAGCATATGGAAAGCTGAGTCAACCATGAGCTTGTCAGGATCAAACTCCTAGCAGTCAGCAGAATTAACCTACAATACTGCATTCTAACCACTGCGCTACCACAGTACCACAGTATTAGTGGTATTGATGACATGATTAGATTAAAGTCTCCGGAGCATTTAGTTGCTGAGGTTGCCATGAAGCAAAAGAAACAAACAAACAAACAAATATGAAAAATACTTCGATCTGGATGACATAGGAAAGCTCAATACAGTGAAAGATGAACTTTCTTCTTTTTTATTTTGAAGACGTTTTGCTTCTCATCCAAGAAGCTTCTTCAGCTCTGACAAGATAGTGGGGAATGGAATGATTTAGATTCCTTGCAGACAGCTGGTAATTTGCATCCTTTTAGAAAATCATTGAAGCACTTGAAGGTTTATCTGTGTCCTTGGAGGTCACCTAAGTAGTGCTCCTAGTTCCTGTAGTCTGCATTTTTTCCTCTGGAAATCCATTTCTTCTCCCATACCATTCAAAGGGTGTTCATTCCAAATTGTATAGCTAAAAGTCTGTAGAGATTCTCAGTCATCCAGGTCATGGTTGCCCCAAAGGTGCTTTTTCAGGAGGCAAATGGACTTTCTTGTTTTTTCTTTTGAAGATGTTTCGCTGAGGACACTGATAAACCTCCAAGTGCTTCAACAACCCTCTAAAAGGATGCAAAGGAATATAAATCCTTTCATGCCCCACTATCCTGTCAGAACTAAAGAAGATTCTTGGATGAGAAGCAAAACATCTTCCCACACCCAAAGAATGAATGGATGACTGAGAATCTCTTTTAGTGAGAGATGATGTTTTAGGCATCAACAAATTGAGATGGACTGGGACATGAAAAACATAAACATTGCTTTCACAATTAAGAAGGTTATAGCGAGAATAACTACAATGCAATCAGTAACTGCATAGCATCAATTAGGCTTCAGGGACAACCCTTTAATATGATGACCATCCATGTTTATGCTTCAACCACTGAACCACAAAAGAAAAGGAGCTGGATGAGTTTTGCGATCAAGTTCCATTTGAAATGCACAGCACATGCAAGCAAATTGTGATACTGGCATGCCAAAGTGAGGGAAATTAAGGAGAAAAATGTAGTTGTATGATATGACCTATGAAACTGGAAGGAAGCAAGAGAATGCCTTATAAATTCTTGCCTATCCAGTGATTTCACAACAATGCCTATGTCAGGCTTCCGACAGATGCCCTAATTAAATCATGAGTCTCGAGCCAAGCTTCAAAAGAAATCCAGTCATTCATTAGGAGCTTCATGGTGGCACATTCCCAAGTGAAGCCAGCTCTGACCTGACTTAATTTACACTCCAGTTATGATTCTGTTTTCCCCCTCCCCCCCAGAGATGGGTTGTAGAGGTCAACTCCCCTTCGACTACTGTAAGTATCCCTAGGATACAGCCTTGAGGGAGATAAGCATGGAATGTGCATCTGTTTTTGGCTGCTGTACAGTTTTGTCAGTTCCCCATCTCCCCTGGCCTATGGAAACTCAAGAGCAGGCCAGGGATGCTTTGCGAGTCAACAGCCTATATACATGGACATCACCAGAGGAAGTACGTAGAAATAATATTGACCATAATATTGGTAGAAGGAGATATAAGACTTGCAACAGCAAACATGAACAGGGGATGACTGACACAGATTATGAACTGCTCATATTCAAGTTCTTAATTAAGCTAGAAATCAATTTCCATAATGTGATCATCAGCATATATAGTAGCCACTATTTACACCATTGCTTTGAAATCCTGACCTTGATTGACACATGTGATATTTCAGTTTTTTCTTTTTAATAAACTTACAGACATTTCTAAAATTCTGTTTTCACTTTGTCATTATGGGGTACCGAGTATAGGTTCATGAGGGGGAAAATGAATTTCAACAACTGTAGAATCAGGCTGCAGCACAACATTGACAAAAATGAAGGGGGTCTGAATACTTTCTGAACGCGCTGTCTGTATTTCATTGAACAGGACAAATTACTCAAAAGGCTTCCTTGAAAGTCTTATAAAAATCAAGCAAAATGATTTTGGGCTGAACTTAATGACTCTCACTGGAATTGTGCTGAATTCCTTTTGCATCTATTTTAATAAGTCATCAAAAACTGACTATAATTCAAAGCTGACATTACATTCTAAAATTGTAGCACAGAAATAATATACCTTCCAAGTTGTGCTGGTGGGATTATAAACAAATTGGAACACGTTATTGTCTTTAAAATGAGGCCTCGTCCAATTAACTGGTCCTTTTGATGGATTTTTTAAAAAAGAAATTGAGAAAATCATCCAACAGTTCCTTATCCTGAATATTGCAGTTAGTTTATTGTCCATATTTTTTTCCTGGGGCACATACATTGATGTAACTTAAGAAATTGGTTCAGTTCCTGCTGTTAGCTATTATTGCAAGGAAAAGGAAAAAAATTAAAATGCATCCTTCACTGAATCGGTGGTAGTGATACATGTAGGAAATTGTTTTGGTTGGTATATTAACAACAAAAAGGTTTAAATCCTGCAAGAAAGAATAAAGTTAGCCAACCCTAGTTACAACATGTTCACTAAATTATTTTACTTTCACAACAAATTATATTTTTCTCTAATATAAATTTATGTAGAAAAATTGAAAGTTGATGTTTAAATTCTTTTATCCATCTTTAAGATAAATAAATAGCCAAGGTGGTGTTAATGTGTTGCTCTGGGCAGTGGTGGGCTGCAACCAGTTTAACAACCGGCTCTGCGAATATGCGCTTCAGCAAATCAGCTGTCCCGCACGGATCAACTGAGTCAGAAAGAAGGAAATATAGGACAGGATCAGAGGTGGGTTTCAGCAGGTTCTGACCAGTTCTGGAGAACCGGTAGTGGAAATTTTAAGGAGTTCGGAGAACTGGTAGTAAAAATTCTGACTGTCCCTGTCCCCATCTATTCTCTGCCTCCCGAGTCCCAGCTGATCTGGAGGAAATGGGGATTTTGCAGTAACCTTCCCCTGGATTGGGGATGGAATGGAGATTTTGCAGTATCTTTCCCCTGGAGTGGTGTGGGAATGGAGATTTTACAGTATCTTTCCCCTGCCGCGCCCACCAAGCCATGCCTCGCTCACTAAGCCACACCCACAGAACCGGTAGTAAAAAAATTTGAAACTCACCACTGGGCAGGATAGGGCGGAGATGGGGACGGCTGATGTCAGAACTACCGGTTCACTAGAACCGGTCCGAACCGGCAGCAGCCCCTGGCTCTGGGTCTGGCTCTGGGACCGGAGAGACTGAAAACAGAAGTTTAGAGGAGCACGTTTGAACTAGTTCCTCTCTTTCTCCTCACCTACCTCACAGGTAGGTTGCTGCATTGTTTAAAAAAATCCTGATGTGAAGAACTTTGAGTTTTCCTGAAGGATATAAATAAATATTTTATTTACTAATATAGTACGAACTACAGATCCCATTCACTTTTTAAAAACTCTGAACAAACTGTTAAACTGTACTACTCATTAATAAAATGTGAAGTTTTAGAAACATGTAGTTTGGTGTAGGTCATCTCTAGAGGCATATCAAATTTTATGAAGATTAGATTAATTTTGCCCCAAATATTTCAGGTGTTTTTTTTTTTTTAAAGTCTGGGATTCGGAGAACTGAAGTGGGAAGAGGAAACAGATACTTATACATACTTTGCATAATTTAACTTCAACCATTCAAGGTAAAACTACTCTAGCCAGGTATGGTGTTTTGTTGTATTTCTGCAATTTACTAGGCAACTCCATCAATTCCTGCTATGTTGCTTTTCAATACTTTGAAAAGAAGTATTCAAAAACTTCTGATTCTTACCTGTTGTTGCAATCAACACAAAGCACTTACCGTCGGCCTCAACATACATTGTGAAAATTCTCTTGTACTAATCTGTGTTTCTGCAGTCCTGTGGAGTTTGGATGGGTTATTTTCTGCATTGGCTGGAAAGTTTATCTTCTGCTACTTCACATTAGATAAACCACATCTTCTCTGAAATGTTATAGTAAGCAATCTCACTGGTGAATTTACCTTTAACTTTTTAATAGTAATTTTATTAAGAATTACAATCACGAGAATTGTAATTGCAATTCCAATTAGGATTAGAATGTAATTAGAATTACAATTGCAAGAAAATGCAAGAAGTGTCCCATCACTGGAGGCTTTTGAAAAGAAATTGGGCAGCCATTTATCAAAAATTGGTTGGTGTCCTACAAGAGCAGGACATTGAACGATATGACTTCATAGGTTCATTCCGACTGTTGCTGTTACTGAATAAGCAGAAAGAGAAAAAATAGAAGTGCAAGAGAGTGAGGGGAGAGAGAGAGAGAGAGAGAGAGAGAGAGAATGAATACATGGATGCAGATCAGAGAACTATGGCCCTTTTATTACTGTGGACTTCAACTCCCAGCATTCCTGGCCCAGGAATTCTGGGAGTTGAATCAGTGGTGAAATCTATTTTTTTTTACTACTGGTTCTGTGGGTGTGGTTTGGTGGGCGTGGCAGGGGAAGGATACTGCAAAATCCCCCTTCCCTCCCTATTCCTGGGGGAACGATATTGCAAAATCCCCATTTCCACTCCACTCAGGGGCCAGCCAGAGGTGGTATTTGCCAGTTCTCCGAACTACTTAAAATTTCCGCTACCAGTTCTCTGAACTGCTCAAAATTTCCACTACTGGTTCTCCAGAACCTGTCAGGACCTGCTGGATTTCACCCCTGAGTTGAATCCACAAATCATAAGAGGCCATAGTTTTTTACTTCTGGTGTAAATGGAGTTAAGGATTTATTTTGTGTCCCTCTTTTTATGCTTAGCCTAATTTCTAATTGACTAATCACTAATTTCAGGTCCTGATTTCTGTGTTTCTGCCCAGGCCTACATATACAGAGGATCTGTTCTTGGTCTCTCCCGCTGATAGGATGGAGTTAATTGGGTTCCAGGCTTTGACTATTCCTTTCATGTATCTTCTAAAAATAAATCTCCTTTCTGTTATAAATCCTGCTTCACTAATCATTACTCAAGTCTGATTCCTGGTCTCTGAAAGCTCACAGGGACACTAAGAATGTTTAAACCTCCAACAAATATTTCAAGCTCCCTTTCCATAGGGGGGATATCAGTGAGTTGAATTTTATTGATGTATAGCGCTGAAACAGTGGCAATATATAACATTTTCAAATGATGAAAAAAATGGCAGTTTTATCAAGGTCCTAGAGGTCAGATTCTGAAGAAGAAAATTCCAAACTTTAAAAAGAGCCAAATGCTAGCTGGTGTCTTTATCCAAAAACTTTATCTTTTATTTTCAGCTGAGACCTTTTTTTTTTTTTTAGTAATTTTAATTAAAAAAGCTATAATTAGAAAGGTAAAAGCTAATGCAAAAAAAAAAAAGACAAAAGGAAAAGAAAGGAAAAATAAGAATATAGTAAAGAAAGAAAGAAAAATATATAAAGAAATTATTTTCCCTTTTATCACAACAAGTTATAATAACCACAACAAGATTATATGGATGAAATTGGAAAGATCTGACATTATCCACAATGGAGGAATGGATTCTGAAAATGATGGAATTGTTTGCAAACAGCTTGCAAATCCAGATAAAGGTCTAATGCACTGGGGTTTGCATGAATGTTTCTGTCTGCATCTTTCTCTGTGTGTTTTAATTCAGCAATTTGGCCAGCACAGGGACAAAACTGAACATATTTTAAAACATTTTTTTTCGTCTTTTGTTTAACATTGGGTTGGCAGGAACCACAATCATATGGCCTCTTCTAGGTAGCCAAAGTTTCAGCCCCCAGAAGCATAATCATTTCCCCTAAATAAGCAAATCTGGATTGTTTCATTATACATAACTCAACTGCATAATAATTTAGGCATAATCAACAGGAATAATGGATTCTGGGGATTGTAAAAGGAAACATTTTCTGTTTTCTCTCTTCAGAGGCTCTCCACAACCTTTTCTTGTTCATACACATTAAAAAGTTAATAATTATTTTTCAAACTACAGATAGCCCTTGACTTGCAATGGTTCATTTAGTGACCTTTCAAAGTTACAATGACACTGAAAAAAGTGACTTATGACTGTTTTTCACAGTTACAACCTTTGCAGCATTCCTATGATGATGTGATGCTTGGCAACTGATTCATACCTATTACTGTTGCTGTGTCCCAGGGCCATGCAATCACTTTTTGTGATTTTCTGACAAGCAAATTTAATGGGGAAACCAGATTCACTTAACAACCAGGTTACTAACTTTATCAACGGCAGTGATTCACTTAGCAACTGTGGCAAGAAATGTCGTAAAATGGGGCAAAACTCACGTAACAAATTCTCACTTACCAACATAAACATTTGGGCTCAATTGTGGTCGTAGGTTGAAGACTACCTGTAATAATATCTCTCGGTATGTGTGTCTTTCTCTTTCCCCCATAAGAAACATTTGGAAGTGTCATCAGATTAATTTATCTACAATATTCATTCCTACTCAAGGGACATACCCACCAAATGTGCTAATTTTAAAAAAGAAAAATATGGTCATGAACTATACAGAAACTATGTAACTGTATAACCAGAGGTGAAATCCAGCAGGTTCTGACAGGTTCTGGAGAACCAGTAGTGGAAATCTTGAGCAGTTCGGAGAACCGGTAGCAGAAATGTTGAGTAGTTTGGAGAACCGGCAAATACCACCTCTGGCTGGCCCCAGAGTGGGGTGGGAATGGAGATTTTGCAGTATCCTTCCCCTGCTACGCCCACCAAGGCACACCATGCCCACCAAGCCACGCCACAGAACTGGTAGTAAAAAAATTTGGATTTCACCAAATTTTCAATGTATTTGACATTGACTAGTTACACTCAGCTTTGCCCTATTGTTCTGACTCTTATCTTCTCCACTGCTGTTGCTGCTTACTTTTCATCTCCATCTTCAAACTGCTTCCCCTGTTTTCCACGTGCCTAGAGTCTTGCATTGTCATTTATTTGTATTTCCACAGAGTGGCTCCTCTTCCAGTCCCTGTTTTGGCATTTATGCTCCTCACTTATGAAATGTATTGCCTGAAACAGTTCTGAGATGATTATCGGAATAAAATACTAATATTCCTCAGGGAAGGTAATATTATTGCAATATTTAGCTGCTTGGTATAATGAGTTCTCCAGGAAAAGTATAAATCAGATTTCCCTTGAAACCTTTTCTATATAGAGTAATGATGTTATGTTAGTTATCTGGGGCTGCACAAATAACTAACAAGCTGAACTGGTCTTTCCATATGTCATCCTTAGTGAAGCGTGTAAACCAGCGTCTGCATTTCCTGCATCGGATGAGAATAGCACATCTTTCTCCTTCTGTCCTGGCCACTTTTTACAGAGGCACAATTGAGAGTGTTTTAACAAACTGTATCACTGTTTAGTTTGGTGGCAGCAGTGCCTCAGATAGAAAGTCCATACAGAGAGTGGTAAGGACAGCCGAGAAGATTATAGGAAGCTTGCTTCCTGTTATTCAGGAAACTGCTTATAAGTGTGATATGCTTAGAGCTCAAAGCATTGTTAGGGACCCCAGACACCCATTTTATGATCTGTTTCCGTTGCTCTCCTCTGGGAGGATGTTTCGAAGTATTTCTAGCAGGACTACCTGATTCTATAACAGCTTTGTTCCCTATGCTATCCGTCTGCTAAACTCCCTGTCAGCTTTGGAAACCATATTAAACCGGAAGCTCCAATGCTGCCACATTTTCATGATTAGGGAAAGTAGGAGGGAGGATTTAGGAGAGGGGGTTACTAGATATAATAGCATTCTTCCTGTTGGTCAAGGTCAGGGCAATCCAGCATCTGGAGAAGGAGTGGTCATGGGGCTGGATCGGGATGGAACAGATGTTGATTGGAGCATGTGACCGACTGGGTGGAAAAGGGGATGGTTTGGGGAGCTTTGACTTACTGAAGAAAAACCCGGGCTTTTCAGATTCGAGTTGCCCCAGATGTGCCAGTTTTCCTATTCTAGTAAAGAGAACTTTGGAAAATGCTTGGTTCCGCGTCTTTACTTGGAGTTGGGTTTTTTTCTGGAACACTGACACTCACAAGATTAGTTTTTCTTGCCATCCAAACTAGACTATGTTGTTTCTCTGTGTCATATTATATATGTGGGTATGGACATAATTGTGTGTGTGTGTGTGTGTGTGTGTGTGTGTGTGTGTGTGTGTGTGTTTATTTATTTATTTATTTATTTATTTGTTTGTTATTTTGTCATGTTTATGCAGTGTATATTGGAGGTGGTGACCCTTTGAGAGCTGTATGCAATGAAATTTCATTTTAATATATGCCGATTAGTGAACATTCAAAGTAACAATTAAATTATTCTATGTCTATATCTATGTTGCAAGGGACCATAGATGTTCTTTGTAATCCAACATCTGGATTAATTCCTTGGTCAAGATGCATAGAGCATCTCTGACAGAGGACCATCCATTTTAGTTGGAAGGCCTTGATGTGGGAGAACTCATTACTGTATATAGATAGCTTGAGAGTCAGGAAGTTTATACCGTTCATTGCTTAGACACCTTTAGGTTGGTTTTATTTTGTCTCTGAAGGAGTGAAATATAGTACACAATAGCGTGATGTAAAATAGTTGCACAGAAAGGTGGGGGGAGGATGATAAGAGTCGAAGTCCATTTACTGTGCATCAAGCTGGAGAAAGTTGAAAGCTGAAGTACAATTATTCCACAGCCACCCTGATGCATACAGAGGGCACCATTTGTCACAAACGTACATGCATCAATAAACTTCTAGTCCTCATTTTCACCTTTATTTACTTACTTTATTTTTCTGCCATCACATTCCCTACAGACTCCTGGCAATTTACAGCATAAAACCGCACACAGTAGTAAGACCCACTGTAGTATTAAACAGCAGATAACTTTAAATACACTCTTGAAGGCATCTGATTCTTTATTAAAATCTCATCTGCAGAGTTCTGTTTTAAAGTCTATCGAAATATCAGGAAGGAAAATGTCATACAGAAATCTGGGAGAAGCTATTCAGCATGTGGAGGCCATCACTAAAATTGGGGTGAAGGTTCATTGACATTTGGCTCAAATTGTTTGCAAAGGCTATCTCTCAGCATCACCATAAGGGCACATTCCAGGGGTGAAATGCTCCCGGTTCAGACCGGATCACCCGATCCGGTACTGTTGGCGGCAGGTGGTTCAGATGGTTCGGAGAACCGGTAGCAAAAATCCCTGCTCAGTTGAGCCGCATGATCATCAGAGGCTTTTTTTATTTTATTTTTAAAAGCATTTTTTCTACCACCTCTTCCGACGTAAAAATGCTTTTAAAACTGAAAAAAAAACACCCCTCTGATGATCGCACGGCTCAGCTGGGATCATCAGAGGCTTTTCAAAGCATTTTTTTCTGCAACCTCTTGGCCGAAGAGGTGGTAAAAAAATGCTTTCAAAAGTCTCTGACGATCCCAGCTGAGTTGCCTGATCGGCAGAGAGGTATTTTTTAAAACATACCTCTCTGCCGATCAGGCAACTCAGCTGGGATCATCAGAGAGGTATTTTTTAAAAAGCCTCTCTGACAATCCCAGCTGAGTTGCCTGATTGGCAGAGGCTTTTCAAAGCATTAGAAAAAATGCTTTGAAAAGTAAAAAAAAAAAAGTTGGCCACATTACCAGTCACATTACCCCTCCCCAAGCCATGCCCACAGAACCGGTAGTAACAAATTTTACATTTCACCCCTGGCACATTCTATTTGAGGCAGAGAATGCAGAAGACACTTAGACATTAAACCAAGGGTGTCAAATTTAATTTCATTGAGGGCTGCATTAGTGTTGTTTTTGACCTTGGGGGTGTGTGGACGTGGTCTGGGTGGATGTGGCCAGCTCAACCTCACTCGTGTCGGGGGGCCCTTTGGTGGACCAAACACTCTGCCAGCAAAAATGGAGCTCTGGAGGGCCAGCCCGAGGGCCTTAAGTTTGACACTCCTGCATTAAACCATATAAGGCTTTATAAATCAATGCCATTATTTTGAATTGTCCCAGAACCTGTTGTTAAACAAAGCAAAGCCTGTAACACTCGTGCCCATATGTGAAAAGCAATTTTCACCTACCAGCAAACAGTCTGCTGCATTTTGCACCAACTGTAACTTCTGAGGGGATCTTCAAAAGAATCCTTATGTAAAATACCTTGCAATAATGTACAGTATCCAGGAGGTGACGAGGGCATAAGTCATTGCCACCTTTGTCCAGGAAAGATTGCCTCTGCTACACCAGCTACATTTGAGCAATACAGGTAGTCCTCGACATACGACCACAACTGAGTCCAAAATTGCTAAGTGAGATAGATCGTGAGTTTTGACCCGCTTTATGACCTGTCTTGTGAGTTAATCCTTGCAGTTGTTAAATGACTAACACAGTTGTTTTGTGAATCTGGCTTCCCCATTGACTTTGCTTGTCAGAAGGTTGTAAAAGGTGATCATAAGACTCGGGGGCACTGCAACCATCATGAATATGAGCCAGTTGCCAAATGTTCAAATTTTGACCTTGTGACCATGGGGATGCTTCAATGCTCATAAGTATGACAAACAATCATAAGTCACTTTTTTCAGTATGTGGTAACTAAGAACAATCACTAAATGAATGGTTTTATGCCAAGGTCTACCTGTATCCTCTCTAGCCATGACCTCTACCTGCATGTCTAGCCACAAGTAATGAAGGATCCCCAGGCTGCAGATTTAGCTTACCCACAAGGGGTTCTACTCCGCTGATATTTACCACTGGAGCAGACAGAGAGTTCAGTCTTATTGGGATTGAACTTGAGCTTCTTTCTTTCCATAGAAAGAAACCCTAATGGCTTTCTAGACCTGGGTCAGGACTTTCATTTCATTTCTGGCCCAGCCTGAGATAAAGATGTATATCTAGAGAGCATCAACACACTGGTGATAACTCACCATTAATGTGCAGAGAACCTCTCCCTGCAACTTCATGTCAATGCTAAAGAGTATGGAAGAGAAAAAAACATCCTCTAGTATAACTCTTGTTTTATCTTCATTGACTGGAATCACCCACTCAAGAAGGAGCAGAACTACTGCAGGGTGTACCAGTAGTGGTATTCAGCTGGTTTTATCTGGTTTGGGTGAAATGGTAGTGGCAGCTGCGGGAGGCTCCACCCACCCGCCCAGAAATTATCACGTCTCGTTTTTGATGCTCTGCACATGTGCAGAAGGTCCTGCACATGTTTAGAGGTGTCATGCGAGCGAAGCGCATGCGCACAGATATGCATGCTTACATTTGCGAACTGGTAGCGAAGGTAAGTGAATACCACCACTGGGTGTGTACCAATTTGTAACCTTTGCTGCAGGTTCAGAAAGATGTCATGGTCATTGGATTTGAAGGTACTGCATGCTCTAAGAATTCCAAAAGGATCAAGAAAAGCCTCTTCCTGCACATTGTTCCTCCATCAGGTGTTCAGTCATCAGACAGCATGATCAATGCAGTTTTATGTTATAATGTTATACCTATGCTATTTCAGTATGTTGCAGGGGTAAAATCCAGCAGGTTCTGACAGGTTCTGGAGAACTGATGATGGAAATTTTGAGCAGTCAAAGAACTGGTAGTGGCAATTTTGTTCAGAGAACCGGCAAATACCACCTCTGGCTGGTGGGGAGTGCGGAAGAATGGGGATTTTGCAGTATTCTTCCCCCAGGAGTGGGGAGGGAATGGAGATTTTGCAGTATCCTTCCCCTGCCATGCCCACCAAGCCACACCCACCAAGCCACGCCCACAGAACCGGTTGTAAAAACATTTGGATTTCACCACTGGCATGTTGGCTTCTCTCCTTTCTTTCCAGCCGACCTGCATTGAATGATATGAAACAATACCTGGATGTCAATGTCTATTTAAGCTAAATAAATGAATTAATAAAATATTTAAGTGACTCCTCTTCTATGAATTGCTTCACCGGAAATAAAATTAGGAATGCAAAACAGCTACGCAGAGTGAGAGAAATTGATATTGCATTCGTTGCTGCAGTTATAGCAGACAAAATGCAGCATGGATAAAAAATGACAACATCAGATTCAGCATCTAAATCTGATGGGAGGGTAGTACAGTTGTATAAACAATGTTAATTGTATGAGTAAGTGTTGGGCACAAAGACTTATATTCTTCCCCTATGATATATTTTCAGGAACGAAATCCACAAATCCCGCTCTCACTTTTAGCATGTTACCCCAGCCCTTACATGCGGGTTCTACTTACGTTTGAAACAGTTTTGGGTTACCGTATTTTTTGGAGTATAAGACACACCTTTCCTCCCCTAAAAGGGGGTGAAAATTTACGTGCGTCTTATACACCTAATGTAGCCCTGCCCACCTACTGGCCCCCACCCTTTGGCCTCTGCCTCCCAGCAGTTACTTCCTTGCTGCAAGCAGCAAGAAGAAACAGCTCCTTTCAGCTTCAGCACAGCCTAATTAGCACAAGTTGATTGGATCAGCCTCCCAATTCTCAGCTGTTTTGCCCAGGCCTCTGCTGCTTGCTGCAAGGAGGTAAATTGCTGGAGCAGATTTTTTTTCTTCTTGTGCTAATCAAACTATGCTGAAAATGAAAATGAAAGTAAAGCAGGCTGTTTGCTGTTTGCTGCACCTAGGCAAAATTGCTGGGAGGCAGAGGCAGATTTCGTTTTCTTGTTTTCCTCACCCAAAAAGGTAGGTGCGTCTTATAGTCCAGTGCATTTTATACTCCGAAAAATACGGTAATCGTTAAATTGTTGATTAAACATTGCCTTGTTTGAGCTTTATAGCATTCCAGTTTGGTTTTAAATAAGGAGAAAGAAACACTCTTAACCTTATCATAATCAGGTAGAAAAATCATGACATCCAAACTCAGCTATGGTATTTCTTTTAGTTTTGCAAGTCATGCTAAATGTTATTTATCCTGGTATTTCAAAGAAAGAGGAAAAAAGTAATCTAGCAAGACAAAAAGACATAAACCAAACATAAAATGGTGGCTTTTCTTCTTTTGATTACTTTGTTTTACTGTGCTTTTCTTGTTCAAACAGTATATTCAACTGACCAGACCTGGTTGAGCAATAGTGTCTTTTGTTTACTTCAAATAAAAGAGTGTTGAGCATGACATTTTGTCCTGCCTGATTGAAGTGAATTTGTAGGAAAGCAATTTCAAGGCCTTGTTGAAAGAAACCATATTTCACCAGGAGAGGTTTGTAAAACTTTGTCTCTTTCTGTTTTAAAATGCTTGTTTTAAAACACCAGGAGAGAAATAATAATTATATCCACTTCTTCCCATTCAGTTCAACTTCATTAATCTATCACCAGAGGCCAATTTGATGGGAGGTAAGGAGGTCTAGGGATGTTACCTTTCTACACTGTCATATTTTTATGTGGTTGGTTGCACTTTTTAATATGACATCCCTTGATTTATTTTAGTTATTTTGGCTGTGCTTCAAAAGCAATGTGTGATTCATTCCAGTGCTATTTTTGTGAGGCATATCTCAAAATGGACATCTAAATCCTGATCATTCGATACCCAAGGTGCCAGAATGAGTGCCTCAACCTACTTTTATTACCTGAAAGAATCTGCTAAAGTTTTTCAAACTTTAATGAAAAGTCTTATACATTTGTACAGCTTTTTAAAAGCAAGTATCTCAAAGTAAAAGATCTGAAGCAAGGGGCTGGTAATAATTTGAAACTGTCACAGCTAGGTGCAGAAGCAATCTGCCAGTGAATACTAGTAACAAGACAGCGATGGGAATTGACAATTGCCTTCACATTTTCACCGTAGGCATCCCAAATTCATTTGTTCAGCCACTGTAGGATACATGAGGCTAAGCAAGGTAGGCCTTTAATCAGATCCAGGAGAACTCATGATATCTTCATAACTTTCTTTAAAAAACTTTATGTTCATGTCACACGGTGGCTCAGTGGCCCTGCCATTGACTATCAGTTGTTGAATCAGGCAGCATGAAAAATTGCAAATAAATAAATATGAATGTAATGAAGAGACAGTTAAATTTGCACAGTAGACCAATGCCGAATTGCTGATTCCTTTTGTTTTGTAATGATCATCCCAGTCATCTCCTGTGATACCTATCTTTGTCATTCACAGCTTTGTTAATTTGCCTCTAAGCCTTTCCAATATATTTTTTTTTAATTTTATTTATATGCCGCCCTTCTCCGGAGACTCAGGGCAGCTTACAATGCGTTAAGCAATAGCCTTCATACTTTTGTATATTTTATACAAAGTCAGCTTATTGCCCCCATAAACCGGGTCCTCATTTTACCCACCTTAGAAATGATGGAAGGCTGAGTCAACCTTGAGCCTGGTGAGAATTGAACTCGCAGTAATTTCAGGAAGCTGGATGTTAATTGCTGCCTTAGTAGGAGGCATTAGCCTCCTATGCCACTCAGGCTCTTTCAATATTGCAATCCAGCCAAAAAAGCTCCTCTGAAATATTCTTCCAATTAAGTTGCCCCATCACCACAAGCCATCCATAACATATGACCCTTCATATCAATTATGTCTCTTCTTAATCAACATCAATTTCCAACTTGAGCTTCAATGCACACACACACACACACGCACAAATGCACACGAACACACAAAAACCAAGACCAAGAATCCTATATTGGAAGGCAGGGCGGAGGATTTCGGACAATACCTGTATGACAAAATTGCTCAGATTCGGGGGGATTTGGACTCCGACTGGGTAGATCTGGGCGGGGTGACAAGGAATAGTCTTGAGAATGTTATCTGGGAAGAGTTTGACTTTGTGACTCCTGATGATGTGGACAGGATTTTGGGGAGACTTAGTGCGGCCACATGTTTACTGGACCCGTGTCCCTCCTGGTTGGTACTGGCCTCCCGGGAGGTTACACAAGGCTGGCTCCAGGGCATTATCAACGCTTCCTTGAGTGAGGGTCACTTCCCTGCCGCCTTGAAAGAGGCGGTGGTGAGGCCCCTCCTCAAGAAGCCTTCCCTGGACCCAGCAGTATTAGCTAACTATCGTCCTGTCTCCAACCTTCGCTTTATTGCGAAGGTTGTTGAGAGTGTGGTTGCGCAACAGTTTCCACAATTCCTGGAGGAAACATCTTATCTGGATCCGTTCCAGTCGGGTTTCAGGTCTGGGCACAGCACAGAGACGGCATTGGTCGCGTTGGTTGATGATCTCTGGAGGGCTCGGGACAGGGGATGTTCCTCTGTCCTAGCCCTATTAGATCTCTCAGCGGCTTTTGATACCATCGACCATGGTATCATGCTGCACCGGCTGGAAGAGTTGGGGGTGGGGGGCACTGTATTACAGTGGTTCTCCTCCTTTCTCTCCGACCGGTCGCAGTTTGTGTTGACAGGGGGGCAGAGGTCGACCTCGAGGCCTCTCGTTTGTGGAGTGCCGCAGGGGTCGGTCCTCTCGCCCCTTCTGTTCAACATTTATGTGAAGCCGCTGGGTGAGATCATCCGTGGCTTTGGGGTGAGATACCATCAGTACGCTGATGACACCCAGCTGTACATCTCCACCCCAGGCCACCCCAATGATGCCCTCGAAGTGATGTCCCAGTGCCTGGAAGCCGTGCGGATCTGGATGGGGAGAAACAAACTCAGGCTCAACCCGTCCAAGACGGAGTGGCTGTGGTTCCCGGCATCCCGATATAGTCAGTTGACTCCATCACTGACTATCGGGGGCGAGTCTTTAGCCCCCGCAGAAAGGGCTCGCAATCTGGGAGTCCTCCTGGATAGGCAGCTGTCCTTGGAGGAACATCTGACAGCTGTAGCCAGGGGGACCTTTTGTCAGGTTCGCCTGATTCGCCAGTTGCGGCCCTTTCTTGATCGGGATTCCCTGTGCACAGTCACTCACGCCCTTGTCACTTCCCGCCTAGACTACTGTAATGCTCTCTACATGGGGCTCCCCTTGAAGAGCACCCGGAGGCTCCAACTGGTCCAAAATGCGGCCGCGCGGGTAGTGACGGGAGCAGCGTGGCGCTCCCACATAACACCGCTCCTGCGTGAGCTGCACTGGCTTCCGGTGGTCTTCCGGGTGCGCTTCAAGGTGTTGGTGATCACCTTTAAAGCGCTCCATGGCATAGGGCCTAGTTATCTCCAAGACCGCCTGCTGTCACCAATGACCTCCCATCGACCCGTGCGCTCCCACAGAGAGGGCCTCCTCAGGGTGCCATCAGCCAAACAATGTAGGCTGGTGACTCCCAGGGGGAGAGCCTTCTCTGTGGGGGCACCCACCCTCTGGAACCAGTTGCCCCCGGAGATTAGGAGAATTCATGAACTCAGTGCCTTCCGCCGTGCCCTAAAAACACATTTTTTCCAACAAGCCGGGCTGGCTTAAGAAGAAATTTTAAATATTTTTAATATTTTAATTGGTCTGTGAGTTTTAAATTTTGTAGCCAAATTATATATATATTTTAAATGTCTTAATATTTATATTTTATGTTTTTTATGTCTGGCTGTACACCGCCCTGAGTCCTCAGGGAGAAGGGCGGTATATAAATTGGAAATAAAATAAAATAAAATAAATATGTCCTCCTTCCCTACTTTCTCTAGAAACCTATAGGTTTGGAAATGTTTTCCTTCCTGCTCTTTCAGTCTAGGTAAGTCCCGCTGCAACTCTGTCTCCCACCCAGAGAGTTATGTTCTTATAGCCTTCTCAAATTAGGGTTGGTCCTTTAATTTTTCAATGGTATTACCAATAAATAAAAGGGAGACAATGGCTAAGACACTGAGCTTGTCGATCAGAAAGGTTGGCAGTTCAGCAGTTCGAATCCCTAGTGCCGCGTAATGGGGTGAGCTCCTGTTACTTGTCCCAGCTTCTGCCAACCTAGTAGTTCGAAAGCATGTAAAAAATACAAGTAGAAAAATAGGGACCATCTTTGGTGAGAAGGTAACAGCGTTCCGTGCACCTTTGGCATTTAGTCATGCTGGCTACATGACCACAGAGACATCTTTGGACAGCACTGGCTCTTCGGTTTTGAAACGGAGATGAGCATCATCCCCTAGAGTCAGGAACGACTAGCACATATTTGTGAAGGGAACCTTTCCCTTTATCTTTAACTCTGGAAAAGCAAACCCATAAACTCTGTTTCATTCACAAGGACTGCACCAAAAACTTTTCTTCCCTATGCATTTTAATACACTTGAAAAGTAAATCAAATCAACCACCACTTACTGCTTAGCCTTAGCATGTTTCAGGCCTAATGTTTAACACAGTATTTCTCAGCCTTGGGAACTTGAAGATGTGTGGATTTTCTGGCTGGGGAATTCTGGGAGTTGAAGTCCACACATCTTCAAGATGTCAAGGTTGAGAAATACCAGTTTAATGTAATGTTTGGCATGAACTCCCACCTTCTCACAAAAAGATTTTCATTTGGGCCTTCCCAAAAGTAATCTTAACATACTGCTCTTATCCGAGACATGGTCTCATAAGAAAACACCACTCCATGTGATAGAAAAAACTCCAGCTATCAGCCTACGTGAGTGGCAATTGTAGGTCACTTTTTTTTCTTCCCCTAATGCTACTTCTGAGTTAGTAGTGGCTTGATTATTAGTGCAATCTCAGCTGGCGTCCAACAAAGTCAACAATAGAGGAAATCACATTCACTGAAGAACACATGGTTCACTTAAAAAACTGCAGTGATTCTCTTAATAACTTTTGCAAAGAAAAAAAGGTCATAAAACTTTGCCACTCACTTAATAACTGCTTTGCTTAGCAATGAAAAGTCTGGTGGTTCCAATGGCAGTCGCAAGTCAAGGACTACTTGAAGAAGATCTGTCTATTTCTGGAAAGGTCTGAAATCCAACTCTCTTTCACTGAAGGAATGAAAAAGGTGGTTCCTCCCATCCTCCTTTCCTTTGAAGATTTTATCAGGGGTGGGCTCCTGGGGGTTCACGGGTTTGGTAGAACCTCTAGCTAAGATTCTATGCAGTTCAGAGAACCCCCAAATCTCACTCCTGACTGGCCCTACCCTGCCATCCCCTTCCCTCCCAGAAGTCCCTACCCGGCCTGTTTTGGATGCAGATAAGTGCAGGGCATGAGAGGAGGCTCAGAGAGGGCAAAAAACAGGCCTACCAGAAGTTTGGGAAGGCCGGAAATGGCTTCTAGAAGGCCTCTGGAGTGTGGGGAGGCCGTTTTCACCCTCCAGGAGGCTTCAAGGAAAGCTTCCAGAACCTGGGGAGGGCAAAAACACACCCTCCCGCCATGGGGCAGGAGGCCAACTAGGCCACACCCACCATGGCCATGACCACTCAGCAACCAGGCAGAGAACCGCTTGCTAAAATTTTTGAAGCTCACCCCTGGATTTTATACTATATTTCATACTACTCCAGAAGTCCACTCGTTTATTATTAAATCCAAAATAACAGTAATTTCAGTAATTTCTAATTTAGTTTTCACACACAAGAAAACAGACACATAACTTCTGGTTCACAGACAGAGATAAAGAAATACTATTTCAGTTGACAGCACTGCCTTATTTTCAGAATTCCAAGAAGGTAACCAAAAAACACACTTCATTAACCTGTCCTGTTCTAGCTAGCTGTAGTCTCCCTGCGAAGATCATAATGAGAGAAAGATGCCTTATTGCGATACCAGTAGCATTTAGACTTATATCCCGCTTCATAGTGCTCTCTAAGCAGTTTACAGAGTCAGCATATTTCCCCCAAAAGTCTGGCTTTTAATTTTATCGATTTTGGAAGGCTAAAAGCTTGAGTCAACCTTGAGCCGGTGAGACTCAGATTGCCGAATTGCTGGCAACAGGCAAGTCAGCAGAAGTAGCTTGCAGTATTGCAGTCTAAACGCTGCGCCACCACAGCTTAAAAATTGCAACTGGTTATAACTGCGTTTTCTAAATAATGGCTGGGAGCAAATCACCACTCTAGATTTCAATTATAGTAGCCTACATTTATTTATTTATTTATTTATATAAATAAAATTGCAGGTCTAATTCAAGACAATTACAGTTGGACTTGTTCTGAAGCAATACCAAAATGCTGAAAGATAAATGCTCTGTAACAAATATCTGCCATGGTGACACAAGCCTTAAATACAAGTTATTTGTTTCTTGTTCTAAGCAGAGCTGTGTTTGAAAACAGACTGGCAATTTCAACCAGCTCAGCATGCAGCAGGTAGTCTATTGATTGAAGCCAATTAATAAGAGCATGTGATTCCCTTGAATAAATACTCTGTTTCTGGACACAATTCAAAGACTTTCTTAGAAAAAGTCTACTGGTGGTGAAATTATATTGGAAAGTTGCTTTCTACCATATGATCTTCCCTGACAGTAAAATCCTCAGATAAGCCTCTTTAAAAGTCCCACCATCTTCTGAAGTATAGTTGGTGGAAACAAGAGCTTCCTTGATATTTGCCCCCAAAGTTTGGGACAAAGGTTGTCTGTGAAGAAGAAACTTAGTCCCCCCCCCCATCTTACAAAATAGCAATAGCAATAGCACTTAGACGTATATACTGCTTCATAGTGCTTTTACAGCTCTCTCTAAGTGTCAGCATATTGCCCCCAACAATCCGAGTCCTCATTTTACCCACCTTGGAAGGATGGAAGGCTGAGTCAACCTTGAGCCTGGTGAGATCTGAACTGCCAAATTGCATGCAGCCGGCAGACAGCAGAAGTAGCCTGCAGTACTGCACTCTAACCAGTGCACCACTGCGGCTCATAACATATGCTTTCAGGGATATTCAGGGACCTATTTACATACAAAACAACTAGTCCATTCCATCAAGAGGTTTACCAGATTGGACTATAGTTTGTAGCTGTCTAAAATGCATGTGGACAATCTCTTATTGACTGTCTAGCTCTCCATTTGTTCCCCTCCATAAAATAGATCTTGACTCAAGGCTGACGTAGAGGCTCCTGAGGCTTTAAGTCTTAAGTGATGGATCCAATATTTATGGCTTCTATTGTGACCACGGACTTGTTGCAAGTAATTGGAAGACATTGGAAGATTTTTATTGGATCCTATCTTTATTCTGAAGCAGATCAGACAGAAAACAGTTTTTTCCCCGAACACCATCACTCTGCTAAACAAATAATTCCCTCAACACTGTCAAACTATTTACTAAGTCTGCACTACTATTAATTGTCTCATTGTTCCCATCACCCATCTTCTTCCACTTATGACTGTATGACTGTAACTTTGTTACTTGTATCCTTATGATTTATATTGATATTGATTGTTTCCTGATTGCTTATTTGTTCCCTATGACTATCATTAAGTGTTGTATCTTATGATTCTTGATGAATGTATCTTTTCTTTTATGTACCCCAATTTTCACTAGCAGAGGCACCGTGGGCTGGTCCTTTGCTATTTCCAGGCTGGCCCCACAGGCCAGATTTAAGCATCCCGCAGGCAGGATCCGGCCCATGGGCCTTGAGTTTGACACCCATGTCCTAAGGTGTTCTTCTCTACCTGAAATCATACAGCTTCAGACTAGAGTAACTGCCGCTTATAATATGATGGATACAATGTAAATATACAGATGGTATAAGTCTGTTGGAGTAACCATGCTACTATATAATCTGTAATGACAATTCTCAGATCTGGAAGAAAAACCATTTATTCAACTTGCACAGGATGCATTCATGCCTGCTTACATAATTTGGTGGTGGGTGGTGTCTGTATATGGTTTGTAACAATCCCTTCAGTTTTCTCAGCAACATTTTTAGAAGTGATTTGCTGCGTCTTTCTTTCTTGGAGAGAGTTTGGAGTCAGTGATTGGCCCAATGTAATGCAAATGCCTTCCATGATTAAGACAGGTCTAGAACTTTCAGTCTCCTAGTTTTAGCTTGGTACCTTGATTACTACACCAAACTGGCTGTCATGATGTATGTATCCAGTGGTGGGATTTAGCTGCTTTGAGATGGTCCGAATGAACTGGTAGTTAAATTGCTGGCTGGTCCCTCCCCTCCCCTTCCAGGAATCCACTTGTGCCCCATTCTGGATCTCAGGTAAGTGCGGGGAGGCCTACTAGGCCCAAATGGGGCACGGGGTGGGTAGTGGGTGTGGCGCACCCCGCTGCGGCCTATTTTCATTCCCAGGAGGTTGCAGGGAGGCCTCCTAGGCCCAAAATGGGGCACATGCGGCACATCCCCCACAGACCATTTTCGCTCCCAGGAGGCTTCAGGGAGGCTTCCTAGGCCCAAAATGGGGTGCAGTGAGGGGGTGCAGGAGATCGAGTGCTGCATGCCACACCCCCGGCCACGCCACCATGGCCACGTCCACCCAGCCGGTCATTAGGGCAGAGAACTGGTTGTTAAATTATTTGAATCCCACCACTATATGTATTTTATACATATTGTATACTCATATGCATAAACAAATACACACACAATACAGTGTGTCTCTGTGTGTTTGTGCATATGTATGTTATTTTTTAAAAAGTGTAAATTCTACAAAATCTGGCACTATCACTCTGGAAAGCTATGGACTGCAGCTGCAATAGTCCAGGGAGAAGTATCCATTATATTTACACAGAAACTGCCTTCTGGCTAGTTTTAATGTAGAGGTACCACACTGTCAGGTTACATGAATTTAAGAGCTAGTAAGAAATTTCTCATGACTAGCACTGCAGTTTCTTGGGCAAACATTAATGTATTCATTCATTTGCAACATTTGTGTACAGTTTTCATTTTTTTAAAACAAAAATATGCTTTGTGCCTTCATTTTTTCCCATCTATATTTAAAAGTCCAATTTCATTGATGCACTTAGGCAAAATGGGTATTCTATTTATTTTGCCTAAACAAAGCTAATTTGATACATTATGCTATTATGCATAGAAGGAAATAGGTCTATTAAACACAAACGTTGTTTTGCAAACATATATCCCAGACTCTCAGGGATTTTAGTAATAAAATATTTTGGAAAGCAGCAATAGGTCTTTCTGTTTTCCAGAATTCTTAGTAAGGGAAATAAAGCTGGGTAGGGATGATAGCTTCTCAGGGACTTGGAGTTGATAGTGTGAAACCATAACTCCCTACAGAATATATATTCATTTTCTATGTTTCACTATGGGCCAATCGAAGCAGCATGCAAGCACAGATAGATCTCCAAACCATATTTTGCAAACAACAGAAAGCAACTCATCACATGGTCAAGGACTGGTTTTCTTCATGTGATTTTTTTTTTTTTTAGAATTCTATACCAGGAAAAGAACATGTTATCCTGTTTTTACAGATAGCTTAGCAAAAGCAGCAGTCATACTAACATAGAATTACAAAATTGGAAAGAGCAATTTAGCCATCGAGTTCAAGCCCAACTCGCTGTAGGAGTCCAAATTAAAGCATGCTCAGCATTTAGTCGTCTAGATTCTCTTGAAAGGAAGCCAAGCCTATTTCTTGGGACAATTGCTACTGGTATTCAATTGCTCTGAAAATGTGTGTACTTTTCCTAAAGTTCTGTTGGAATTTGTTTTCCCATAACTGCCTAAGTTGCTATATGACATCCAGAAAAAAATGGAGAGTAGATCTCAAACTTCTAATTTCCTTTCAGATATTCAAATAACATTACTATTCCTCCATCTGCTCTTCTCAAGCTTAATAACCTTCCCTTCAATCTATCATTCCTGATCTCAGTTTCCGATCCCTTGATCATCCTTATCCCCCCTCCCATTTTCTAATCAGTCTTAAGATGGAGCACCCAGCACTGGATTCACTATCTGAAATGGGGTTTGACCCACACAGAATAAAATGGAGCTGTTATTTCCATGATTTAGAAAATATGCTTTCAGGGATTCTGCCTAAAATTGCAGTGACTGACATTTGATTTTCAGGGCCATCATACTGTAAATTCAAATTCCATCCTCTGTTAATATGTATGCAGCATATACATCAGGGGTGAAATCAGTGGTGGGATTCAAGTAATTTAACGGCCGGTTCTCTGCCCTAATGATTTCTTCCAACAACCAGTTTACCAAACTGTTCAAAAAGTTAACAACCTGTTCTCCTGAAGTGGTGCGAACTGGCTGAATCCCACCACTGGGTGAAATCCAATTTTTTTCCCTACCGGTTCTCTGGGTGTGGCTTGGTGGACTTGCAGGGGAAGGATATTGCAAAAACTCAATTCCTTCCCCCCTCCAGGGCAAGGATACTGCAAAATCCCCATTCTGTCCCACTCCTGAGGGAAAGATATTGCAAAATCTCCATTCCCACCCCACTCTGGGGCCAGCCAGAGGTGGCATTTGCTGGTTCTCCTAACTACTCAAAATTTCCGTTACCGATTCTCCAGAACCTGTTAGAACCTGCTGGATTTCACCCCGATATACATTGAAGATGTTTATAGCACATTGAAATCATAGGTCTACTACTTGAAATACCTGTCTGAAACTATTATCCAGCATGATTAGTTGAGAAGGAAAGAAATGAAGATATGCAAATCTTCCTTGCCACAGTCTAGTGACATCCAATAGTTTATCAAATAAACTCCCCTACTCCAATGTATAGAGTAGGGGATTGGAAATACATAATTTTCTATTCACCTAAAATAATACATTTAAAAGTTCTGTAATACATACAGAACTTTTTGGTTGGACCCCTATAGTTCTATCCTAATGGGGTTCTCCAGAATGACAAACTATATAACTTCTTATTTGTCTTATTTGTCTTCTATCATCTCCTCATCAACATTTTCCACATTAGAACCAGATTCCTTGCTTAATTTGGTCTCCATTGTTTAGTTCAGTGTAGCATTTCTCCAAAACCCATGTCTTAAATTTAAGTACCCAAACAATGTTGCCCAGGTATCTTCTGTGCTTTGTGAACCAAGCACATTGTATGAGGAGACTTCATCTACAATGGAATAACATAGACATTTCCAACAAGATACCATTCAAATGTGCCCAGTTAAAATATTTTGCTACATGCCATCAATCCCAAACACAATAGTTACTGATGAATTGTAGTCCAATACTAGGGTAAAACTCATGTTGGGAAAGGGTAATATATTCATTTATTGAAATGAACATTACATTTCTGCAATGCTAACATTTCTCAATTTAAAAAATAACAGTAGGCTTGATTGTGTAAGGTGTGCGTTTGTGTGTGTGAACATGTACTTTTGAGTCAGTTTCTGACAACTGGTAATTACCTGAACAAGTCCCTGCAGTTTTCTTGGCAAGATGTTTCAGAAATGGTTTGCCATTGCCTGCTTCAAAGGGCTCTGGAGGGTATGACTGGCCCAAGGTTACCCAACTGATTTTGTACATAAAGCATCACTTGAACTCACAGCCTCCCAGTTTCTAACCTGATGCCCTAATCAAACACTGCAAAGAAAATTTCGGTATGTTTTTCTTGTATATATTCAGTGGCTTCGGTCCCCTTATTTTTTTATGTTTGACTTTCTTAAGTAGTCTTTTTCAATTCACTGTTTATTTAGCATCTCTCTATAACAATTTGGATTCAAGATATAATTGTAAACCCAGATCTGAAAAAGGAATTATTTTGAGTAATGTCAATTTATTGACTTTTATTTTCTTTATTTCATTTCCTTGTAGCAATAGCACTTTAGAAATCTAGCTCCAGCGGTGGTGGAAAGCAGCACCATAATTTTGTGAAAACGGGGCACTTGTTTCTTGTTAGTATTATGATTGCTACAAATAAAATGGGAAGCTATTGTGCTATTTGTTTAAATCAGTGCAGCGGGGAATATTAGACAAGACCTTGGAGTTCAATAATGAATTTTAATGATGAATGAAGTACTAGAGTCTTAGAAAAGTGTGAAAAATCCGGGTGGATGAAATTTCTTCACTCAGAGTACCAAATCTCTCTCTCTCTCTCTGTGTCTCTGTCTCTGTATCTCTCTCTCCCCTTCTCCCCCTCTCCCCCTCTCTCTCCCCCCTCTCTCCCCCCTCCCTCTCTCTCCCCCCTCTCTCCCCCCTCTCTCCCTCTCCCTCCCTCTCCCCCCTCTCCCTTGCTCTTTTCCCCTCTCTCTTCCTCTCCCTCCCTCTCCCTCTCTTCTCTTCCCCCTCTCTCCCTCTCCCTCTCCCTTCATCTTTCTCTTTCCCTCTCTCTCCCTCCGTCATTCACTCTTGTTATCTAGCTGTGCAATTAGATAGCTATCTATCAAAATTCATACTTTGATATCCTCACCATGTTCATTCATGCAAATTTTCTATAATCAACTTAAATTGATACATAATGTCCTTGACATAATGTCATTTATCAACCAATCAAAGTTACAAAGGAAGTGAAAAAAAGGGATTCAAAGCCAGTCGTCCTCAGATCACCGTCACAGTATCCCCACTGTCATGTGATCAAAATTTGGGTGCATGCATTTGCAGTGTCCCAGGATGATATGATTGCCATTTGTGCCCTTTCCAACTGGCTTCTGACAAAAAACTCAATAGGAGGAACGTCATATTCACTTAATAACTGCAGTGAATCACTTAATAACCACTGCAAAAAAAATCACAAATCCAGTTGCAACCCAATAACTGCCTTGCTTAGCAGCTGTTTAGCAGAAATTCTGGTCCCAATTGTCATTGTACATCAAGGACTATCTGAAGAAGATCCACTTATTTCTGGAAAGGTCTGAAATCCAGCCCTTTCACTGAAGGAATGAAAAAAGTGGCTTTTCCCCATCACCCTTCCCTTTGGTTTTATATTACATCTTATACAACTCCAGAAGTTCCTCCACCCAAATTTTCTGGGGGGCAAATGTTCACAGTACAGAAATAGCAACAGCACATAGATGTCTATACCACTTCTAGTGTTTTACACTATGTGTTTTACACTCTCAGCAATCTGGCTCATTTTACTGGTCTCGGAAATATGGAAAGCTGAGTCATTCTTGAGCCAGTCAGGATTGAACTCCTGGCAGTGAGCAGTGAGTTAGCCTGTAGTACTGCATTTTAACCACTGCACCACCAAGGTTCAAATGCTGTTGAAGGAGAAAATCTAAAGGCACAGATTCTTCTGCACATCACGATCTACTAGTGAGAAGATGAGAGTAGCATGTAGAAGGGGTTAAGGATTTATTTTGTGTCTTTCTACATACACTTTGCCTATCTTAGTCTGAGAAACTGTTAATTTAAAGACATACCTTCTGTCTTTCTTCCCAGGATGTATACAATATACAGAGCATCTGTTCGTCTCCTTTATTGGTAAGTTCTTAAACTTGTATTTGAAACTTTTTTTTCCGCTAAAGATTGAAGGAAACTCACCAGGTGTTTTCAAACCTTTGTCAATCCAAAGGTTCCTAATAACTAAAAGGCAATTATTAGCAATTTATGAAAGTGATAAGAAAAGGAATTCTGTGAATCCTATGTCCTTAAAGATACCAATTGTAGTTTGAATAATATAGCTATTCCCCTTATCTCCCAGAGTTCTAAACCCAGAGGATGTACAAAGAGAAGTTCTAGTCACTGGTTAGTCACTCCATCATGATAATTAGCTCTGCTTTTATCAGAGCCATCTTCAGCTTGCCATTTCTTCCCCAGATGTCCATCTGAGACATTTTGCTAGAAGAACTGGAGTTAGCTCTTCTAGAGGTCCTCATGGAACTCAAGAGATTGCAATGTCAGCAATAGAGAAAACACAGTCATGCAATTGTTTTTTCTTCCCTCCTCTTCTTTAATTGTAGAGGGCTTGACATCTCAACTTTTTCACCATTAAGAAATCCCAATTGAGAATTTTGTTTTGAGTCCACAGAATTTATGTTACGTGCTTGAATCCTAAACTATCTATAGAAATAGCTGGGTAGCTGATGCCGTTCAGCTCCAATCAACACTGGGCAATTCCCAGCATAAAAACAAAACATCACATATACAATAAAAAATAGAGCACATAACGGTAAGCAAGATGGTGAATCTGACCATCCAACAGACATCTCATACATCCACCAAAGGAGATCCAATCACTCTAACCACAAGAATAGGGAAGTAGCTAGTTCTTTAAAACACTCCAGAACATCATTGAGGTGGGAGTTACCCAGATGTCAGAGGGCACCTCATTCCAGAGGTCAGATATGGCAACAGAAGACATGTTTCCAGACATTAATAAATTGCTTAATTAAAGAAACAAAAGAATGAGGAGAAGAAAGAATGAAGAGAAGAAAGAATAAATATTAGCCACTCTGAAGAAAGAAACAATCAGTACAGATGCCTCTTGACTTTAGATATTAACAAATATTTTGTAAGTGTGTATCTGATTTAACATTTCAAATCTTTATCTTTTCATCATCAATTCCTGCTTAAGATTTTGTCATCTGTAGAGGATAAGAATATTCATTTGGCCTGAAAATATAGATTAATCTCTTATTAGTAACTTTTAATAACTCTTACAAGAATAACTTCAGATTAGAAGTTCCTATCATCATTTTAGCCATTGTCTATTCACTGCAGGATGAAGGCCTCTTCTTCATGTTTCCAACATATACTGAGTTTTCTTTTGCCAACTGGCCCTGCAGTAGTTACTGATGTCACTGATCAAGCTTGGTTTAGGTCTCTTTTGTGGATGCTTTTCATTAAATGGGGTCCGTCCTTGGTCCACCTGTGGTCAGTTCTTCTTGCTATGTGACCAGCCCATTTCTATTTCAATTCTTTTACTCTCTTGATGATATCATATACTTTTGCTTATTTTGTAATCCAAGTGCAGGTCTTTCTATCTTGTCTTGTAATGGTGAGCATGTGTCTTTCTGTAGCTCTTTGCATCACTTGTAGCTTTTGTATTGATTGTGAGTTTAGTGTCCATGTTTCACTGGCATATGTTACAGCAGGTAGCACACACAGATCAAAAACTTTTTTCTTCAGGCATAGGACAGGTAGTTATTGAAAATTAGGCTTAGCTTGCCGAATGTCTGCCAACCACATCTAACACACCGTTCAATTTCCCTTATTGTATCACCTTCCATTGGACGTAAAACATAATAAATTCTCTTTTTCAGGTTTATTTTTAAGACAAATGGTTCTCCTGCTTCATGCAGCTTTTGTATGTGTCTTTGTAGCTCTTCTGGATCTTGTGAGAAGAGAAAAACATCATCTGCAAATCTTAAGTGATTTAAATAGGCACAACTGATTTTTATTCCATCTTTTGCTCAGTCTGGCTTGTGAAATACTTCTTCGATGCAGGCTGAGAAAAGGATAGGTGATATTGTATTCTTTTAACACTTTAAGACAATTAAGGCAAATTTTCACCATTGTTTTTTCACCAATGTCTATGCCCTAATTGAGCAATGCACTAATTATTGCTTGCTGGAATACTTAGTCAAATGCCTTTTCGTAGTCAATGAAAGCCATGCACAGAGGCATGGTATACTCATTGTGCCTGTCAATGACTTGCTGAACAACCTGGATGTGATCCATTATGCTATAGCCACTTCTGAACCCTGCCTGCTCCTTTGGCTGTGGATCGTTTAATGTTCTCAATATTCTTTTTGTATTATCTTGTTGAAAACCTTGTAGATGACTGAAATAAGGGTTATGGGGTGATAGTTCTTTAACTCATCTTGGGGTCCTTTCTTGTATAAGAATCACTTCAGCATTTTTCCATGCATCAGATATTTTTTCTTCTCTGAGGTATCTTGCATATAGTTTTGCTAGTATCTTATATAAACTGTGACCACCAGCTTTCGACATTTCGACCATATCATAGTCATTTCCTAAAGCTTTGGCATTTTTCATTGATTTTATGGAACTTGATATTTCCTCCACTAGGATATTTGGCATTGGTGTTGTTACTTTTGAGTGATCTTGATCTTTGTATAGCTTTGAATAGAATTTTCCAATTATTTTGTAACATTTCCTGTCATGTTCTACACACAGAACCATCTTCACATTTTAATGAAAAACCTTCTTTCTTATATTGATAAGCTTGCATGTTGCTCTATTAATCCCTTTGTTTCCTTCGATTGCCTTTTTCATAACCTTCACATTAAACTGACATGTTCATATATTGCATCTGAATTTATAATTCTGCCATAATGTTTCTTTCTTTGTGGGATAGCATGTGCTTTACATCTTGTTCTATAATATATTTTCCATTTTCAGGCAGAAGGATAATTAGTTTCTTCTCTATAAACTGTAGAATGGACTCCAGCATTAAAGGGTAAAATTCAGTATACACTGTTTCTCCTTTATTTCTCTGTTTGGTGCTTTTCAAAATCAGAGGAGGTAAGGACTGGGGCTTTGAAAAATGCTCGGTGCTTTCTATTTCCCTCAGTAGCTTCCCAAATCTAAAGTGGAAATAGTTGGTCTAGATATATTCCTTCTCATTCCATATATACTGAGAAGTTTGAGTTCTGTAGCATCATTCATCCTTTTCTAAAATCAATGTAGAATATGTCTTTATTTTTCTTTGCATTTCACATCCAGTATTCCAGGTCCAAACTATCTAGTTCCTGTTACATGCTTGCAGAAGCCTTCAGCATTGTGGATTCCATAAAAAGTGAATTGAAGCAGTGGGTGGTTGGCCCAGTTTTCCCAAATTAACAATGCACCAAGATGTTGTTCAAACTCAGGCAGGTTTGAGTTAACTTGGCCATATGCACTGCTGCTCATGCAGTTGATTCAGTTCACTATAACTACAAATACAATCCTCTCAGGAAAAGGCACACTTATCTGTATAAACAGAAACCAGTACTGATGAGCCTGTGACTTTCTCTGACAGGTACAATGAATGGCAAAATTATGGAGCAATGACATTCTGCCAAACTATAAACATAGGCAGTTATGAACCACATTTTCCAATTCATTTCATTGGGAGTATCATTGTGCTAACTCTTTCCAGCAAAGCAGCTGGTTTCAACAAAAGCACTAAGCATCTCTTGGCAGATCAAGATTAACACATTCATAATGGCATAAGCTTTTGTTCCCTTTGACTATTCTGATGCCACTGGATCACTGACCAAGTTTCAAGGGGCCCTCACCTTTTGTCTGTGAATCTCTCTGTATGTCTCTTTCCATCAGCGCAGAAGAACTGAAGCTATAGTTCTATCTGCAGTGACCAGAATATAAACTCTCCAGTTTATTCCTGGACAGATGTGTATATAATTGCACTGTCAGAGACCATTTCAAAGGAAGATAAGAATCAAAGGGGGAAAGTGCTAACTGTGGCAAGAAGGTGAAAGAAAACAAATCCTCAGGAGTCCCTGAGTTTATTGGACCCAATGCATTTTGGAAATGAAATTCCTTTCTTTAGGGAAAAATCTAAGGTCTGCTTTCTACTTCATGGGTTTGCTTATATAATAGTTTTCTTTTTCTATATAGCTTTTAGAGTGCCTGCAAAAGAGGAAATTGCAAGTTTGAAAGTTATTATGTTCAGCTAAATCCTTGCACTTCCATGAATTTAGTTCTCCACCTCCTTTTTATTCTAAAATAAGAAATCCATAAGAAAGAGTTCTGCTTTTGATATTGTACTTCTTACATTGTAAAGGTACTCACTAACAAATTCCATAACATTTTCTCAACAGTAATAATAGTGGAGCAGAATTTAAGAGGGGATCATAGTAACCTGAACTTATTTAAATCTTATTTTACAGAGTCCTGGAGGGAAATTACCAAGAGTGCTAACCTGAGAGTATGTCACTCTCTGATTCTGCCTGAAAACTAAACAGAGCTTAATATTTCAAGATAAATCTAAACCTTTAACTTGTGGCAGTTGGTCAGAATAACATTTAAGAACTTTCTCTGTAGCATACTTCTTTATCCCAGGCTAACATAACATGATGTTTGCATTCTCTAAAGTGAAGCATTTCCCTTCTCTCACGCACATTTTCTATGGTGTTTACAACCAGTCTGCTAAAAAGATTGTTACAGCTATAAAGTAGGAATCCACTTTCTATTTTTTTGCTCAATGTACTGTATCTTTTTTCAGGGTTTTTATCTGGACATTGTGATAGAAGATTGGAGAGAAATGGCACAGATTACCATTGTCCACTAGCAAGAATGTGATTGTGACTGCAGCATTTGGTCCCATGTGCAATTACTTCATGTAATAATTCCAATTTACTCAGATTGATAAAATATATGAAGAAACTATTATTTTGGAGTGAAGGATGCCAGGCCGTGAATTGTTGGTTCAGTTGTATCTCCAGGATTAGCTCGTTCATAGTTATTGTAAAGGATTTTCTGACAAAACTGCTTTTGAGTTATATAAATACTCTGTTTTGCTGGATGTGAAATAGCATTACCTATACATAGAATGTGCTTCATGAACAAAAGCAAAACTCAAGTTTTGGGTAAACTGGATGCAATAAATCACATATGCAAAAGCAAAAGCATCTGGCTACCTAGCGTTTCTACAGCAAATTCATTCATTTATAAACTAGATTCTAATTTTGTTTTTGCAGAAAAGGTTCTCCCAAATATATTTTGCATGAAACATTATGTACTTATTTATCCAATTTATATGGCTGCCCATTTATCCAAGAAACTCTGGCCAACTCTGGCCAGTTAAATCTTACCAAATAAAATTATGTTGGGAGTTAATAAAACTGCAGAATCACTAATCACAAGCACCCATGCCACAGCTCCCATGCTAGCATCCCAAAATCAATACCTGGAAGAAGCAAAAGGCCAATATAGCAGGTTAAAAAAAAATGTCCCTCTGGGTTTTATCCTGCTAGTTGTGATCAACTTTAGGGGATGATGCTCATCTCTGTTTCTTAAGCCAAAGAGCCAGTGATGTACAGAAATATTTCTGGAGTCACATGGCTGGCATCACATCACACATTGCACAGAGTACAATAAAACATGGAACACTATTACCTTCTCACATGTTAATATGCAGTACCTATTCATCCACTTGCATTTATATGCTTTCAAACTGCTAAGTTTCCATGAACTGGGACAAGTGACCGGAACTCATTCTGTCTTTTGGCATTTGGGTCTTGAACTGCCAAGCTATAGACCTTTAACAGTCTAAGATTCAGCGTCTTAACCACTCAGTCACCACGTCCCTAGAGTGGGGGCTAGAGTAGGGTTTCTAGAGTAGTGAGAGCCCATAATTTAGGAAAATGGCTGCTCCTTAGGGCAGGCACTAAAACAGAGAAGGCACACTTTCAGAGATCTGCCAGATGGCATCTGAAACATGCTCACTTTGTAAAATCTGCATTTTAAAGGCTTAGTAGAATATTATAATGTGTTAATTTCATGGTTGTCCTTGTTTTGCTAGTTAGAGCATTTTTTTCTTTTGTTCTTATGGGAGGAGGACATGAAATGACAAAGTAGTCAAACAAATGAGTAGTGAAATGACAAAGTAGTCAAACAAATCAAGTCAGGTCTGGTTTATTTGATGGTTTGTTTTATTCTGAATAAAAAAAAATAAGATGCAGTATCTGTAATCTTTGATAATCTTTCTTTAGCTCTTGTGATCTACCATCTTCAGAATATAGATGAGATGGGGCAAGCATCTTGTATGGGTCAATTTATTATCAACTGAGTATGCTATGCAGGAGCACCGATTAAGTCTATTTAACCAGAGAAAAGATAGTTTTTCTTTTTGATTGTGAACACAATCTATGATGCAGAACTTCACGTTTCTTCAGGGATTTCAGGTAAGTGATTCGATCTCTGGTAGCTATAATTGGTGCCCTGGTACAATCTGAGCTGAGTACCTTATCTATTTTTCATTGGGAAAATTTGCTTGTATGCACACTGGGTTGGATGTCATTTTGGCAGCATCATATCTAAGATGTTCAGAAAGCAGCTAATGATATCTGGGTCTGGTCTATTAAGGAGGTAAATAAGATATTTGGTCAGTTTTAATAACTTTTTAATATTTTATTATCCCCCAGGTTGGTTTGTAACATTCTTTGAGATCTGTTCCTCCAAATGATTTCTGATAGTAATTACACCACTCTAGCAGGACTTGTAAAATTTTAACCCATTTTTGATATCCATCAATGAATGGATGAATCAATCAATCAACTAGATTTTAAATATAAATAAAACAAATAATATGGCAGAATTTCACATGAAACATTAAAATACATTATACACTTGTCATCATAACATTTACTTCTACAATAAGAGGTTCATCACTCAGTGGCTTAATGATGTTGGATGATGTCTTTGCTCCAGCTGTTCAAGTCCTAGCACTGCATGGAGAAGTGAGCTCCCATCACTTGCCTCAGCTTCTGCCCACCTAGTAGTTCAGAAGCATGTTATATGCAAGTAGATAATTAGTGTGCAATCATGAACCAAACAGAGCTAGCAGTCTTAGACAGAGAAATTACTACTCTGTAGTAGCATTGTAGTTTTCTGGCTAATGTAGCATTGCCATACGGTAAATAAAATAAAAAGTTCAACAATAAAACTAGCCACAGACATAGCCTACAACATCAGCTTTGTTGTAGCATCTGAAGGTTCCTTCCAACAGCGCTTCACACTCTTTTGTTTTAATTTAATTTAATAAGATTAAATTTAATGAGTTTTTGTGATGAATTATATTAATATTGTTTCCGGATTGCTTATTTGTACCCTATGACTATCATTAAGTGTTGTACCTTATGATTCTTGATGAATGTATCTTTTCTTTTATGTACATTGAGAGCATATGCACCAAGACAAATTCCTTGTGTGTCCAATCATACTTGGCCAATAAAAAATTCTAATTCTAATTAAAGAGTACCTGGATAAACATGCATCTGTAGGCTTATTTTCTATAATTACAAATCAAAGACTCACAATTGGCTCCAGCTCTACAGTTAAAAATCCCTGTACACTGTGTGAAGTGATGCCCTCATTGACATATTTCAGACATAGAATAACCACTCCACACATACTGTACATACCTATCAAGTGAGATTGATTAATGAATTTTTCACTCCAGTATTATAAAACCACAGATGCAGCTTTCAAGCACTTTCATAAATCATCAGAAATGATTTCCTTCTGATAAGAATTGGTTTTTTTTTGTAATATATGCAATGAACTTACCATAGCAACCAGTGGAATTGAGTAAACTGTTCACAAAACTGTTCAATATAATTCCAAAAACTGCCAGCTTGTGTGGAATGGAAGTCTTCATGTGCCATCCAGAGTTCATCAACCACTAGACTAAACCCCGCTGAGCAGCTGTCAACAGTTCAGCCACTTATAGATTTCCTGCCAATTTTCTGTCATACAGAATTCATGTCATACTTACACGAATTTCAAAGAATAGCTAACAATTGTAAAGTTTCTGTATTACCTGAAGAGATGCAACAGCTATTTTGCCTTAATTTGGGCTAGAAATATTTTTGCCAAGGGGAGGACTTTACATTACATAGAAAGAAGACACTATTAATTAGGCCAGGTCATATTTTGATCACTTCAGCCCATATTGTATAATATTGGCATATTCACATAACCATATATGAATTCCAACTGATTAGAGTGGATGCAAATACTTTTCTCTTCAGTCTGAGTGGTTCTTCAAACAGATGGTAGCCTCTTTATAGTTAAGTATGCCCATGCAAATTTGGGGTGGCCATCATTTTGAGTTAGAAATAAATTCTTATTCGTTTCAAAATGCCAAGAGCCAGTTTGGTGTAGCAGTTCAGGAATCAGGCTAGATCATGCTTTCTAGTCCTGCTTTGGCACAAAGCCAGATGGGTTACTTTGGGCCAGTCACTTTCTTTTAGCCCTAGGAAGGAGGCAATGGCAAAGTAGTTCTGGAAAACCTTGCCCAGAAAAAAATTCAGTGACTTGTCTAGGCAATCTCTGAAAACCTGACAACTAATGACTAGTTAAAAAAAAAAGTTCCAAATTCCAGTTAGTTTTCACCAGAAATTGTAGTTATCTATGCAGAACAGCCAATTTAAAAATCTGCTGGGAACAGAATGAATGAGTAACCCTTATGATAGCGTTAACTATGTAGAAGGGTTTAACAAAATGATGAACAGAGAAATTCACCTGTACATTTTAAAAGCACTCTCATTCAGTTTGCTGAAAGCAAATGTAATATATAGTAGATATTTGGGAGAAATTTTCATGCTGATCTTGTGAAATGTGGAGAAATTTCCAACCAATTTATCTGACACAAACATAGTTGAGAATATCTAGGAACCAATTGTGTCCAGCACATGTCATATGAACATGCATTTGAATCACATTTTTTGACTTCGATTGAATGCAAAGTGTGAAGCCGCTGCGAGTCATTAGACAAAACATTAGGCAGTCCGTGACATGGAGTTTTATCCAAAATCCATGTTAAATAAACCATGACTTATCTGAATCCAGTATGAATATGTATGTATGTATGTATGTGTGTATGTATTTATTTATTTAATTAATGATATGCCAAACAGATGCCTATATAGAAAGATGGACTGGTGAGAGATTATGTTGCCTTTGGACATTGCGGGAAAGCTTTGCGTGTCCAGTAACAATAACAAATTGCATACATGTGCAGGATTTCCATATCCATATGCAAAATGAGCTTTAGTTGAATATGAAAATGAATTATGATGTATTTTTATAATTCACCTACCTTCACTACCACAAAGCTATCATAATGCTTGCATAATGTTTAACTAATCACGGTTTAATGTTCCTTAATCATTTCTTAAAACTGACCAGTTTAAGACCTATTGTTTTTGAAATTAAATCTGCTTTGTAGTTAAGATTAATTATGTTTGGGAGGTAATGAGATTAACTGTAAATGGAAGGGGGTGGGAAATCTATTTTCTGCGGCTGTGCTGGAAAAAGGAGATGAAAACCTGATATTAGAGATTCATTCAGGTAATTCCTAACAATATTTAGCTTTATAATCAACCACTGACATTCTGTTCAGTTCAGCAACAAAAACATACATCATTTATTATATATTTGTTTTTGATTTTTCTTTTTGATGCTCTAATAAAATTTATAAATATTTTTAAAAATATACATCATTTGAAAATACAGGTATTTTATTTTTACTTTGATTAAATAACAAAGGATTCTTGTTTTTCAAGATTATCTCAGCGCCCTGCCCCCTGTGCTATAATTTGGGGGAACCAATGGCGATATGAAATATAAGAGTCACTTTAATTTGAATACAAATCTCTTAACCACTGGATTGAATAGCTCCTTTCTTTCCTGCCACAGCATTTTATTAATAACTCCTTGCCTCATTTTTTTGTGAAGCTACTGTAATAGCTTCATTTTCCATAGTAAAGAGCCAAAGCCTCATGGAGGACATGTATTAGAAAAGGTGGTTTAGATCTAATCATTCTATCTCAATGACAGAAAATGTGACTTGATTTCTCCTAATCTGCTCTGAGATAAATTCATTCAGATGCAGATGTAGAGCCCTATTATTTGTAAAATTCAAGGTTGTTTTGGACATATTCAAGATATTTGAGCTTGAATCTAAATTCGGCACACTGCCAAAGGCTTCCCACTGGTGTCCTAACTTTTAATTAAAAGAAAAAAAATACTAAGGGCAAGCAATTTGGAACTGTCCTAGTTTTGAATTTACCTCAGATTATTACTTTCTGAGGAAAACAAAAGTTTAATATTTAGTCCTAAAGCTAGTTTCATCATCTTCTTATCGACTCTCTCAAGATTTTCTGAAACATAATCCCCTTTCAATTAATGAACTTTTGTCATGTGAACATGACACCATACTTGATAGTTTTACAAGAGGGGAATTTTGTTATTAATTTTCTTTTTTAATGGTTGGTTTTACTCTATTGCTAGAAGTATTCCTGAGTTACAGTACCTTTGGAGATAAAAATCACTCCCAAGAGGCTCAAAGTTTCAGTTTTATATTCAGACCTGCATAGTAATAACATTATATAAATTTATAGGCTATGACTTTTTAAGCATTTTCATGAGTCTGAATAATATGAACATTACTAATATTCTGTTCATGGATTTTAGAAAACAAACACAGAGACATAAATAAACACACAGACATAAACAAACACACAGACATAAACTACATTCACAAAAATAAATTAAAAATATTACTACCCAAGCCATACCGATTTTGGTGCTTTCCATATGGGTAGGTGTCCACATTGGAGAAGCCTCCTCCAAAATAAACTGACAGTGTAATTTCATAAATATTCATCAGTATCTCTAATGGGATTTGCTCTTAGGTAACTAAATGAGAATTGTAGCCTAAGTAAATAATGATCTGGGAGACATATGAACTTGATTAGCTCCTACATGAGAGGGAAATCACCTTTAGTTCAGTCAATCTTTTGACAGCTTTTAGAAAAGTATTTTTTTATCACTTGCATGATTATTGCTTGAACTTACATTTGATAGAAGGTATATAAAAAAAGATATGCACAAGAATGAATGTTGAAACTATTCAGCAAGCCTTCTCTTTCCCAACAATATATTTAGAATTGGATCTAAAAAAATGGCAGAAAATTAAAACGTGTACAAACAAAAAGCACATGAAAAATAAAATATAAAACATTGCATACCCATCCACTTTAAGCCAGATGCAAAAACCTTATAACATTTTCAAGATTATCACACCAAATTTTTCTAATAAATGATGTAAGTGAAACTGGTTGCTTAAACATCGCATGTAGGCATGAGTCTTGACTCAGTCGCACTCTTGATGTATTGTGATTAAGACAAAACATCTTCAGTCAACCAGAATCCTCGAATGTCTAAACTAGAATGTGTTTTACTATATTTAGAACATTTTTCTGATTTAGATGGATGAGGACAGTTAATTGAAAATTTCCTGGCTTCTTTATTGTTAACTAAGGTGTTGTATACCTAGGTTAAAAGACAGAATTTATCTTATTTTGCTAAACCAAGGTGATAAAACAAAAACAAGTGATAACAGAAAAGTGAGGATGCTATGATTTGGGACTTAGCCTTGGTTTCTACCATGCAGTTTTATTAATTAGACTTTCCATATCCAGGCCAATGGATGATGGCTAGATGGCGGCAAATAGAAACAGAAAATTATAAGGTTTTGCTTTGTCAACAAGATTTTTATAGTCCAGATCCTGTATTGATGTGAGGTGTAAAAAGAAAAATAAATTAGGTTGTATATCTTGTTCATCTTATTTAATTAGTACAGTGAATTAATCATAATGAACACTATCCTCAGGTTCAGATCAAGGGTGTGTTCTAAAAATTTTTTTACTACCAGTTCTCTGGGCATGGCTTATTTTGTGGGCATGGTTTGATGGTCATGTGACAATTCTTTAGGATTTAGCAGAGGTACTAGTCTACCAGGCTTTTAACTGCTTGCAGAGCCGTACCAGTCTACCCATTTGTTTTTGGAGCGTTCCAGTCTACCTATTTGTTTTTGGAGCACACTGGTCTACCACCACACTGCCTTTTACCGCTGATCAGCTGTAGGGCGGCCCTTTGAAGCGCCACGGCAAGAGTTTAAACAGTTTTTTTCCCTTCTAGCCAATCAGCTGGAACTCCAGAGGCAGCAAATAAATTGGGGGCGGGGCCAGGCAGAGGTGGTATTTACCAGTTCTCTGAACTACTCAAAATTTCCACTACCGGTTCGCAAGAACCGGGGAGAACTGGTAGCAACCCACCACTGGTTCAGATTTAGTTCAACTTGGCGGAGCTGTATTTTTGGGCTGGAAAAATCTCCCAAATATTTCCAAAGGAACCCTTTAGTTCTTTACTTAGCTTTGTTTGAGAATAAATAAAGCAATTCCATGTCCTTTAGCAATATATTTCATTTGGCCAAATAAATGTTTGTGGTTTCTTCATAAGAAAAGTTAATGCAACAACAGCTAAAACTCTTTCTCTTTAGCAATCAACATCTTCACCTGACACAAACTCCAATTATAGACACAAGAAGAATTGTGTGTGCTTGGCAAAAATACCAAGTTCTTCATATTGGAACTATTTACTGACAAGCTTGTGCTAGCTTTGTTTTCACACTGATAACATTCAGGTAAGGAGGTGTTCAGCATGACATGAAGATACAAGAAAGGGCTATAAACCCAAATCTATATCTCACAACTTCTAAGTTGCTCTGGCTAGTATGATTGCAAAAGATACAAAGTGAGAAATGAGTCCAAAACAACAACAACAACATTATTGTTGTCATAAGTTAGTCCTTAAACATTATTTTAAGGACTATTTTGGAAGGTACAAGTAGAAGAGGCTTTTATTTTTTAGTTCATGGATAACTTCATTTGTACTTCCAAAATGATTATTTGAATTCAAATTCAGATGCTATAACCAGTCTATAACTAAGTGATATGTACAGGTAGTTCTCAATTTACGACCATAATAGAACCCAAAATTTTTGTTGCTAAGTGAGACATCTGTTTTTTTTCTCAGTTCTCAGATTAATAGTAACAAATCTACATCAGAAAAATCATATGGTCTGCATAATGCCTATCTTCATTCTGTTTCCAAAAATCCAGAATATGGGATTCATCAAATATGACAATATGTAAATTCAGCTAGGGCTGGAGTGAATTAATGACTTAATTAATAACTTGTTAATAATAACTATGTATCCAAAAATGGCAAAGATATTTAATTTTGATTAACAGTGTTGTCCATTAGCAGAAGTTTGACTAGTGGAAGGGAAACAAGAAAACACATAAACATACTCCACAGTTCTTACAGAGACAACTTCTATAAAGAAGCCTCAATGTCCCTCCCCAAAGGGCTATGATTAACAGTGTAATTATTTATAATATGAACCTATGACAATTCAAAAACTGTCTTCTCTCCTACATGTCCCACCTCTAACATTTTTTATTTAATAGAAAAAAAATAGAAAAGAAGGTGCAGAAAAGAAAATAGAAAAAATAGAAAAGAAAGAAAAAATAAGAATATGGTGAAGAAAAAGAAAAAAAGATGAAAAAGATTTCCCCTTCATCTCAAGTATAAATAATTTTATTTATACTTGAGATAAAGAATTTTAACTTATCTCTTTCTCTTGAAATGCAAGAAATGATCTCTTCTTCCCGTATTCAAACTTCTCTGTGAACAAATCCAAAACCTCATCATTTCAGTCTTCATTAGCAAAAATCCATTAATTTCCAGAGATAACAACAAACCTATTTTAACCTTTATCAAATAAGCCAACTTTATAATCCTTTCTTTTATTTTTACACAATCTTTATCTTTAATCCCTTCAAATAATGTTCTAGAATTTGATTTCTTTTCATTTTTTGTCCCTTCTCACAAAATTCTTCAAAGCTTGAACCAACTTCTTTTGTAAATCCAATGTAGGAAAATTATCCAGCTCATTCTCATAATTGGTTATTTGTTTATTAAGAAATAAAGTGGTTTCTTTTGTTATATTCACTGTACCATTTTGTATATTCACTGTACCATACCATTCTTGTAGTGATACTCAGTGTGTAGAATTTTAAATCCATCTTCAGATCAGTCTGTGTCTTCTCTGGTAAAACGTATTCCACTTCCATGCCATTTTAAAAACACATTCTACCTGTTAGGGTAAACTCTCTTGAAATTAACTTCTTGATTTTTGCTCAAAAGTATTGTTCAATATTCAATAAAAGTTCAATAAAAGTTAAAATATTTTACTCCATTTTATATTCGTAAGTCAAAGTTAAATGTTCTTCTTTTATTGTTATCTTTAGTTTCTTCTATTTCCTTCCTTCCTTCTGCCATGATTTTTGAAAGAATTCATTTTTTCATGGGAAGCAGTCTTATAATAGAATCTAAAATCCTATTTCATACCCATCTGGACCCTTTGCTCATTTTTTAGCTTTCCAAAATAAAGTTCTAATTATTCTTTTCCTCCTTATTCCAACAACAACAAAAGAATTGTTAAACTTTAATAATAAACTTGCATTAAACTACAATTAAACTTTAAAACTTATTTCATTAAGATCTGAAAAAACTCATATTTTCATACCTGTCAATCCAAAGGTTCAACTGTAGGAAGTTAGCACCAACCCCTTTCCTAGAAGAATGAAATATTTTAGGAAATATTAAAAATTTCCTAAAGAATATTATGTTTCCCTGGATGAGAAATGGAGAAGCATGTTTTAAAGATGAAGCAGCTCCCACCTTCCTGCTCCCCACACCCTTTGTCAATGGGCCAGATGTAGAAACTCAATTCCCACCCATCTTTGTCAATGGACCATCATCTGCAACACGATAGGATCCATCTAGCAACAGAAACTAACACAATAGGACCCATCTAGCAACAGAAACTCACCACATGGCACCTGGGAAGATTACATCAGCCAGCAAGGCTAGCTAAGACCCCCACCCTCTGGGAGTCTGACAACCAATCAGGATACTCTTCCTGTGCCCCAGGAAGTTCAAAGCCTGAGAGGGCATAAAACCCAGGGACTCGCAGCATCTCTGCCTTTTTCAGGAACTCAAAACATGTGATCCTGTCCACCATTAAAACATCTTTCCAAGCAGTCTCCAGGTTTCCAGTGTCTTTTTCCCCACTTGGAGCTGAACCCAGAAGATATTTCTTCCTACAATTTGGCACCCAGATAGGACTCCAAGCTAACCTAACCAATTGACCTGGCCCAGGTAAGCTTCCCTTGCTAGCAGCAGACCCATTGAGTCTATGGGTAAGTTTTCCTGGACCTTGGCCATTTGGAACTAGGTTTTAAAGGGGTTTTGAGTGTTGAGCTCAAAGACTGCTTGGAAAGAAGGTGAATACCTCTAAATTTTAATTTTAAAGCATGGAAAAGCGTGAGAAATATGTGTATGCCTGCATGTGCGAAAGGGCCCTTCTCCCAATTGCAGCTGGATCTTGCTTCCTCTGTGCATTTCCTAACCGCAGAAAGACCAACAGTCTAGAGAGCATGGGGGTTTTGCCAGAGCACAGGACCTTCTGTTAGGGAAGGAGGAAGTGTGTGTGTGGGATTCCACCCGGAAAATAGTCTGATTTCACCTCTTTGAGCGACCTCTAGCCACACCTCTGCCTACCACTAGCTCCATTGAGCCATGACTGGTAGGATAGAGAAAGCAGGGGGGGGGGGTGGCACCGAACATGGAACTTTGTGTTTAAAAGGAACAGAAGCCAAGCGAATGCCAGGCAAAAGTGAAATGGGTAATAAAAAGTAAAGGGAGTCCCCGGTGTATCCCAAGAAAGCAGCCCCAGTGTATCTGTATTGAGTAGGGAGGTGCTAGTACTAGCTGTAGGGGCAGTGAAGTCCTCCCGGATCTTTTTTTCTTTTTTTTCTTTTTTGTTATAAAGTTTTTATTAGTTAAAAATAAACAATATTATCGCTTACAATATGTGGAATTTTCATTATCCTTTTACAAAGATAATATATATTTTCTTTTTTTTCACATACAGCAGATCTTCCCTTATTAAAATTTCAAATTTAACAACCGGATTTATACAAAAATATCAGTTCGGTATCCAGAGTAATATTAAAGTTTACAAAAATAAGAGATATCATAAAAGGCACAAAGTAATAGATTCCTCCCACTTCGTCATTTCTTAATTCTAGATCTCAAGGTTCTGGCCTTAGCACCCCCCTCCTCCTGGACTGCCACAGCCTCGCCCGCCCCCGTTCCTTGATCTTCTGCTACCTCCCCTTCCTCGGTTCCTGTATCTTCCCCCTCTAGAAGGGTCTTATGTTGCTCCAGATAGGCCTGAGCCTCCGCCACACTATTAATTTTCTTCCTACTGCCCTCCCAGAAAATCATCAAACCTTCCGGCATCAACCACCTGAAGCCAATTCCCTTAAGGTACAATTTATTTGATAAAAAATAATAATTTCTTCTTAATTCTTGTACCTGTCTAGGGATCTGCTTCAGAATGGTGACCTCCTTGCCCCTGTATTTCACCGCCCCTGATCTTTGAATTCTCAGTATTTCATCTCTCGTTTCCCTTCTCACAAATTTAATGTGGACCTCTCTTGGGACACTATGTAAAATTGCATATTGTGAGTTTACTCTATAAACTAGATCCATACCCCATCTCATAAAGTCCAAACCTCTTTCAGTAAATTCGCCCAACAATTTAACCATCACTTCTCGCAGATCTTCCTGGTCCACCTCTTCCACATTTTGAAACCTGAGAAAATAAGACATTCTATCCAGCTGCAAAGTTAAGATTACATTTCCTCTCATTTCTTCCCTCTTCTGGATTGCCCGCACCTCCCCCTCCAAATCTCCCACCTTTTTCTTATTTTCCTCTGCCACCTGTTGAACAGCAATTAAATCTTTTTTCATAACTACAATTTCAGATTTTATTTCCAGTTGCCCTTTTTGCAGGTCATCAAGTTTATCAAGTTTCTCATCCAATTTTGCCAATTTCTCCAAAGTTTTTTCCATGTCACCTGCAGCTGGTCTTTGTCCTTTTGCCATCTTGCAGTAATAAGGAATGAGAGGTCCTCAGGTAGGCACAAGCATCCAGAGAGAAGAAGATTCTCTTAAAAGTCAGCACTATTTCCTCACGATCCACCAGAGGGTGCTCACAGGAGCAACGAGTCCGGCTTGTAGAGTAGGTCAAACAGGAAACCAGAGGTGGGTGATGTCATCAATTGTGCACAAAGAAGCAGGAAATCAGGCCCCGGCCATGACTCTCCAGCAAAGAGAGAGGCCTCCAGCCTCCCTTCCCGAATTCCGCCTCCACCATTCTCCACGAAAAATCAGCGAGGTAAGAGGTCTCCTTCTTTTTTCCTCCTCTTTCTTGTCAGCCATGGTGCCCTTCCCAGCTACAAGGGGGGGGAAAACTTTGCCCCCCCTCTCACTCGCAGGACGCCTCGTTGCTTCGCCAATCAAGGTCTCTCCTTTTCTACTTATTCTCCGGCCTGCATCCCTTCCTCTTCCGATCGCCTCTTTACCTGCTGCCTTAATTTCGATATACACCGGGTCCTACAGGCACATGGGCACGGAACAGCCTTGGGAATGGCCGCTGCGTGCCGCCCACACTCGCCGGAGCCTCGGGCGTGCCAGCATTGGCTGCCCAGCCCCTGGAATTGAGGCAGGGGACCCCTGGCGAGCCGCCCTTAACGGCGGATACCCCAAAACCAGGGCATCCATCCCCGAGGGGCCTCCAGGCAGGGGGGTTCAGACGCTGGGGCAAGAGCTTACCCAGGCAGCATCCGTTGCCATCCGGAACCAGAAGTCGAGCCCGGATCTTTTTTTCTGATCCAAAAACCTAACTAGGAAGGAGCCCGTACTTCATGACGGAATCGAAGTCCTTTTCAGAACCTTTTTTTCTGAAAACTGAAGGAGTGTCACCCTGCTAAGCCAAAGTAAACCTTACATTTCAAGGATTATGGGAAGAGGTAGCTCGACGGTGATGGAAAATCCCCTGGAAGAGTTGATCGTGGCCTGGGATGCCAGGCGGATGCCAGTGTTACCTGGCATGCGCAAAAGGAAAGCTCAGAAGTGCAGAAAATGGGCTATGTTAAGAGATAACACCGGGAGACAAATTTGGCTAAATAAAAGTAGTTAAAAGAAAAGGGAAATATATAAATAGGAATGTTGGGGTTTTTGTTTGTTTTGTTTGTTTGTCTCTTTCTCTGTCTTCTATGCAACCACGTGGTATGTTTAAGATTTGTGCCTTCCCTAATTTAACTGAGATTTATGGCGGGAATGATTAGTGTGTGTGTAAATCTCAGAGTTCTGCTTTCCTCCTTGTTTTTATGTGTGTATGTCTAAGTCTTTGTGCGCCCTTGAGCTAATTGTAACTGTAAAATGTATATGATCGCTAGAGACAAGAATTTGAAATTGTTAGAAAAAAAAGGTTGAAGCAATGAAAAATGGGGGAGAGAGAGAAAAAAAGAAAGAAAGAGCCTTTGCCCTGTGTTTGTCTGGCCAACAAGAACAAAATAAAGAGAACTTTTCATTTTATTTCTATTTCTTTTCTCCTTCCCTCTCTGTATCTTAAAGTAACAACTCAAGTTTATGAGGAAATGTTTTAAGTTCATTTACAAGAAAAATAAATCAGTCTTGCACTCACTTATGTGTTTAAATGGTTTTACCTGTTTATTTCTTTCCCGAAGTATGTGAATCCAGTTTTTTCTTTCTCATCTCTTGTATCTCCATTTTGTTGAAACTGCATTATCTGTTTAGTAATTGCAATACTGTTGTGTTGTTGTTTTTTCAAACTCTGCCTGCCAGCTATCTACCCCCCCACACCATCTCTAATCCTGTTACAATGCCTTTCCTGGGAAGATTACCCACAAAAGGGGGGGGGACCTTGTTCTCATGTCTTTCAGCCCTGCACAGATGACTCTGCAACTGTGGAAGCAGAGCACATGAATCCAGGTGCTGCCTCCAGAGGAGACCTTCCATCTATTTGAGCCAGGAATTGGGTTTGAATACAGCCTCCACTGAAAGTCATTACAGCAACCAGAGTGGAGCAGACCTTCCCAAGCCTGACTGACCAGCCTTACCACCAAGCACATCACCCAGCAGACATGAAAGAAAAGACCCTGAGATGTACACATAAAGACAAAAAGACTCCTTTCAATCCCCAGAAGACAGCCTAGAGAGACAATGGGGGACAGTGGAAATTCATTGTAAAGTTCTCTTTCTTGTCTCATTTATATTGTAATCAGTTTATTGTAAGGATTATATTTGAGAGTGGTTGTCACAGCAAGTTCTGTACAGCTTAGAATTCTGTCTGGTGGGGAGGAGAAATATGTCCAAAATGTTTGTATTGCCTGTATTGTAAAAGTAGCTGTATACACATGCACACACAGAGAGACACACCATTCAGAATTAGACTGAAACTATTTCCTTCACTTACCTCCACACAAAGCTTCTCCTAGGTTGATTTTTGCTCTGTGGCATTAAAAGCTCGAGGAGTCATATCTCCCTGCTAATTCCATGGGGGAGAGGACAATCCTCCTCAGGAAATTCCCCCACTTGAAGAGATAGCAGAAAAAGTGATACCAAAACCCAAGCCCTGACCGTGACTCACAAATGATGCTGCCCAGTTGCCCAGTAAAGAAAGATATGTTGCACTGGTGGTCTCATAGTAGAAGTCCCATAGCTTGTTGTGTGTAAATACTAAAAAAAAAAAAAAAGCCTGGATTGCACACTGACTAACCTTAATTTGGACTCACAAATCCTGGATGCACTAAAGTAAGAGCTAGGGCAGGTTCAGTAACCAACCCTTGGAAATGGGCAGTCTGTAATTTAAAGGGAAACCATGGCTGTGAAAAATTTTGGGACATATGCTTGCTTGAAACCTGACTGGAAGCTCACAGAAAGTGATATCTGAAATCTAAAATAAATTGGCATAGAAATTGGATACTGTAAAATTCTTACAGTAAAATTTTCTCCTGGCTGCTAGATCTTCATGGTTGAAAGCATTTGGGAGCCACTGAAGGAATCCTTTTCTGTTGCCTCTGTCAATGCCTTCCCCTTTGCATCAGAACAATTAAAAGCACCCATCAAGCCTCCCTGACCTGATCAATTTTAATCTTTTGCCAAGAACATGTTTCAAAACTCACCTTTTTTTGGGGGGGGAGGAGGGATATTGTAGGAAGTTAGCACCCACCCCTTTCCTAGAAGAATGAAATATTTTAGGAAATATTAAAAAGGCAAATATTATGTTTCCCTGGATGAGAAATGGAGAAGCATGTTTTAAAGACGAAGCAGCTCCCACCTTCCTGTCAATGGGCCAGAGGAAGAAACTCAATTCCCCCCCATCTTTGTCAATGGACCATCATTTGCAACACAATAGGACCCATCTAGCAACAGAAACTCACCACATGACACCTGGGAAGATTACATCAGCCAGCAAGGCTAGCTAAGACCCCCACCCTCTGGGAGTCTGACAACCAATCAGGATACTCTTCCTGTGCCCCAGGAAGTTGGCCCCAAAGCCAGAGAGGGCATAAAACCCAGGGACTCACAGCATCTCTGCCTTTTTCTGTTCAGGAACTCAACCCATGTGATCCTGTCCACCGTTAAACCATCTTTCCAAGCAGTTTCCATGTTTCTAGTGTCTTTTTTCCCACTTGGAGCTGAACCCAGAAGGATATTTCTTCCTACACAACTATAGCTTAAAATTAGTTAACAAGCAATTTCTGAATGTGATTAAAAAAGGAATACACAACTCCAGTGATATTAATTGTAGTTTGAGTAAGATAGTTATTTCCTCATCTCCCAGTTCTCTATCTTGGACATGTTTTAGTTAGTTATCCTTTGCATTTTCTGCTATTTATTTATTAGACTTACAAACACATGTGTGTTTTCTTTATCTGCCCTTTTCTGCTCTACTTTATTAAGCAGAATATATTTTGTCACTTGAGAAGGGAACAGAGGCCATATAGCTTGCTGTATGGAAATGGAATGCATTTTAGTCAGTCTGCAACCTGCTGCTGAAGCCTGAATGAGGAATAGCAGTAATCAAATTTTGCTTATCAGTGTCAAAACACCACCTCTCTCCTGTCTGCTCTGTCACCTCTTGTTAACTCCTGTGCCCTGCTTTTCCTTGCCTTATTATTCTCAGTTTTCTCTTTTTCTCAATAGCTTTGTTCCTCAGCCCTCCTCTCTCAAGTCTCTCATCAACATTTCTGTTCATTCTGCATTGTTTCTCAAGACTCATCAGTCTTTCCTTGCTCCTTCTTCTACCTCTTACAAATGTCTCATTCTTTCTTCCTTAAAGTAAAAAAGAAGAAGAAGAAGAAGAATCCTATTCAGTTTATTTATTTACTTATGGAATGCCGTTCAAAGAGTACTCTTAAATGTTTTTGTGACCCTGAACATAGCAAAAATTCTATATTTTGATGTACCAAGGCAGATATTATGACAAATGGATATGATACTTATTGCAAATGAGGAATATAATACATAGTTTGAGTATACACTATGCTGATTATTTCATACTTGTAAAACTCTGATTTTAAGATGGAGAAAAGCCACTACGGATTTGAAACATTTGTTTGAAATTCACAGCACCAAGCTGGCACTAATTTCTGGTAAAGCATAACAAGCATAAAGCATTCTGATTAACAATGCTGAAATGAATACAATTATGTGTCATTTTAGAAGTACAATATAATTAACACAATGGAGGCTTGACCTGAAAGAAAAATGAGAAATATCTACAGCAGAAAAAAAAATACATAAACAAGATCAACCAAGAGTCACAATCATTTGTTCTGATTGCTCATGACTGATCAATGAATGAAATATGTCACCATTTATTGCTGGTTTTAAATCCTTAATGAGAAAAAGAAATAGACACAAGGGTGTTTATTAAACATTACTGAGCTGACTTGATTAATGTCCATTATTTTAAACTCTTTTCAGTGGAGCCTCTGATGTGTCTTCTCTAGAGACAGATTTCTATCTTCAAACACCTTCCCTTATGACACAGCCAGGTGACAGGTCTATAATGGAAGTTCCCATGTTCCCATTCAGCAAATTCGGCTTATGATGATTGATAATCTTTAAGACAGAGCCAGGCTTTTTTATAAGGAGCACTGAAATGAAGTTATAAAACTGATTATATATGATGTCAACACGTACTAGAGGTATACAATAAGCCATGATTTAATTCGAACTGAATATTCAAGGGCATGATTAAATTCAAGGCCGTGCAGGATTTGAATTATTTTTAAAGTTCATTGTAGGTTATCAAAAAGAAACATCAAAACACTTGAAACTCTTTGGGGATTTTTATTAGAATGGGATAAAATGGCAAAAATATCAAATCTTAGAGGAAAATAACAGCCATGTTCAGCTACATGTTTTCAAGGGATTCACTGAAATAAAACCTTGAAATAATCTCTCTGCATCTCTTTTAGCACAAGGCAAATATTCAGGAGAAAAAGATAGGGAACAGTCTCCAATTGTGTTAAAATTTTGCTATATAAATGCAGTGCAATTAAATAGAAGTTAAATACAAGATAGTTCACAAACCATTTGAAAAGAAAGCTCTTACTTTGGAATGTCATGATTGGCAAAACATTGAAGAATAATTATTAATAATTATTCTCTGCTTCCCTTCCCTGCTTCTGATTGATGTGCTTTCAACCATGCCATGACAATTTTCATAGTAATCAATAAGCTTGGTCCTACATATGCTGTATTTAGTTGTGTCATAATTGTGGTAATACTGTGGTAATTACCATAATTGCTGGTAATACTGAACAGCAAGTGTAGTATAGTTATTAGGATTGATGAATACTAGTTTGAAGTCCAGCTTCATCCATGGAACTCACTAGAAGTCTTCCAACTGATAACTGTTGCTAACCACTATTTTATCTAGTTGGGGTTTTTATTTTTATTTTATTTTTTATTTTTATTTGATTTATATGCCGCCCTTCTCTGGAGACTCAGGGCGGCTTACAGTGCGTTAAGCAATAGCCTTCATACTTTTGTATATTTATACAAAGTCAGCTTATTGCCCCCACAATCTGGGTCCTCATTTTACCCACCTTAGAAAGGATGGAAGGCTGAGTCAACCTTGAGCCTGGTGGGATTCGAACTTGCAGTAATTGCAAGCAGCAGATGTTCATAGATGTTAATAACAGGGTGCTTTAAACCACTGTACTACAGGCTCTGTTGAGGGTTGAGGGGAAGGGGAAATGGAAAAGGGAATTCTATGTACTAAATTTTAAAATAAGAAAAATCAGATTATAAACCTAATAATAATAATAGTCTGTTAGTTATTTCCATAAAAACACCAACTTATTAAAATGACACAGTGAGACACAATAGTACAGAAATAAACAGGACACACACAAAAAAAGAGATTGGCACAGAAAAGGTGACATTGCCCTTCTACCATTTTTAAAAAAGGTGAACGTTTGGGACAGCATCTAAATATTTCAGCTTGATCTCCATGAAGTCATTAAATCTTCTCAGAATTTCAAAGAAAAGTTTGGTTATGAATTGGACTACTCAGCTTTGAGCCCATATCCCGAGTGCTGAAGTGGATCCCCAGGAACATTGGCAGGATCAGTGCAAAAGTTAGTCATTTTTGTTGCAAAGTTAAGTGTCAGCCCTTTGAAATAGGCCATGTCAAGAAATGGATTCAGCAGGATTTTAGTCATGTTACTTTATTATGGTAAGGGTATATTAGCAAAATTTAGAAAAGCTATCCAAAACCTTGACTGCCTCTTCTTAAGGAGAGAACATCCTCAAATGAGTTTCTTTCTCCTGGTCTACTTTCCAGGACCAAGAAATTGTTTTTCTTAGTTGTCTTAGTTCTCTTTCTTAATTGTTTTTGCTGTTGTTTAATTGGCCAGCTCAAGGCCAGATCTAAACCCCTTTATGTTAACATTGTGACTAGCCATATTAAAGAAGCTGAAATCTGACAAAATAAATGACTCTGAAGCAATGTTGACTTTGCATCTGAAGAACTAGGAATAAAATTTAACATGATGGAATTCATAGGCCAATGACTCCTTTTTGTGACATATCATGCCATTCAGACTTACCCAGTGGTGGAATTCAAATTTTTTACTACTGGTTCTGTGGGCGTGGCTTGGTGGGCATGGTGTGGCTTGGTGGGCATGGCAGGGGAAGGATACTGCAAAATCTCCATTCCCACCCCACCCCAGGGGAAGCATACTACAAAATCCCCATTCCCACCCCACTCTGGGGCCAGCCAGAGGTCGTATTTGCTGGTTCTCCAAACTACTCAAAATTTCCACTACTGGTTCTTCAGAACCTGTCAGAACCTGCTGAATAGCACCCCTGGACTTACCTCAGCATTTTCCAGATAAGGATATGATTTGGCCCCTTCTACTGAATATTGTCCACAACAACCTCCGAACTGAGACATCATCAAATCTGCCAAAATGCCTGAAAGATAACAAAATGCTTTGAGAGGGTCCCTGCTTTGATTAATGAATCTGCTTCAGTGAGGTGATTTGATTGAAGCTTCATGAAACCAAACCACTCCTTTGAGGCTTTGCACAGCTGTAATGCTTCCACCTTAAGCCTTAGGAAATTGAAAAGAACAATTCTGTGGCATTTAAAATTTCTGGAATTCTACTGCTGGAGTATTACTGGAGTATCCAATATCCTGTGAGAACTATTCCTGTTTTATTATAATGTGAAGTCTCATTGCTAGAAGATAGGAGGACAAGCTAACTTTTGAATAGAAGATAAAAGATAAAAGGGTAATATAAGGAAAAAGAGATAAAAGGAACTTAAGTTTTTTGCCTGCTTGGTCTTTTGTACAGCTTTTGTTTCACAGCTTTTGGGAAGCTATTATTCCGCTTGCTTTGTTTTGGATTACCTAACTAACTGATTTGCCTGTTTTGTTTGGTACATATAATAGGAGAACTGAATTCACATTGACTAAACAATACTTTCAGCTGGAGTTTCCATCTATCAGAGTAAGGCTTCAGGCCTTTGAAAGACTTTAGGAGGCACATCAAGGACACACATAAGGTTTTTTGTTCAGAGAAGTTCTTTATCCATATGACAGTATCACCTGAACAAATGTCCAAGCAACAGAGATTTTGCTTTTATCATTTAGGAGTTAGCGACTTCTGCCTCACTGCTAATATGACTAAAGACCAGAAAACAGAAATGCTTGAATATTTCCTATTGTGAAATGTACATGAAATTCTTTTCCAGGCAGTCAGCTTTTCCTGTGTTTTTCTGCCTGCCTTTTAAGAATTTGCCATTTTCATCTTCCTTTCTGTCCCCATTTGAAAAGCAATTTTAAAGTGGATCCTTGATGTGATGAGCATGGGCATAAATATCAAAATTGGTAAAATGAGAAGCCAATGATACAATGACTATGACGACTTTTAAACTGAAGATGAACAAGTTTGAGAACAATGAATCCGTATGCCAAAAGAAGCACGTCGAGTAAATGAAGGCAAAGGTTATTATGGGATAATGATGGTTGAGTCATTTCATTAGTTACTGCAATGGGAAGCTTCTATTGTGTGTGACATTCAGAATATTGTCGCTCTGCAGAAACTTACTTTTTAAAGTCCAATGTAGCCTTTCAGCAGGTGACCTATTACAGTAGTTAGTGAAATATGTCTCTTTAGATCTTTCTTCTTTGTTACCACAGCAGTTATGGAATATATTAAATGTGCAGCCCCAGGAGGCTTAATCAACACTACAGCAGCAGTGTACAGTTGTTCCGAGTGTGGCTTTTATTCATGGCAGCTTCCTTTTATTTAAAAAAAAAAATCACAGCATTCTCCTTCCAAACAACTTCTTCCCTAGAAATATCACACCATCCTTTAAACTCTATCCTCTAGATTTCATTCCCTAATCTCTGCCAAAAGAGGGGAAAGAGACAAATCAAACTCAGGATGCGGTGTTCTATTGCACTGCAAGTTATGTAAAAGGATTGCCTCATTTTAACCCCTACCCTCCTTAGGTGGAAGGATAATGATGCTTTTCTGGGCTTTGTCTTTAGAAGATGGATTCTATTGGGAAAAGGATCTGCCTGATTATTCCTAATCCTCTTTTGAGGGTCTGCAGCTCACTTTTTATCGTCTCCCCCCCATGAGGGGCACAATAAGGTGGATATAAAGAAAGCAGGATGTTACATATGCCATGCTGTTTCTTTTAGTCTTTTGTCATGGGGAGAAAAATGGAGAGAAGACAATATATCATTTTCAGAATTCAGCCTTATTTCAAATTCCAGAAGCGGCTTATTTGTGTGTCCATTCCACCATGCTGAGCATGCAGCAGCCATCAAAATGAAATCTTATCTGAAATACCGAGCTGCATTCTGAAGGCAACAGACAACTCTATCCCTCAGAGGGAAAGTGAGATGCCTACATTAGGTTTTATACCAGATTGGTTTGTTTAGTTATCTAGAGGTAATTTTGCTTGTTTCAACTGAGGATCTGTTTTAACAACTTCTGTTTCCATCTGTATGTATGGTTCCATGATCCTATAGAACAGTGGTTCTCAACCTTCCTAATGCCGCAACCCTTTAGTACAGTTCCTCGTGTTGTGGTGACCCCCAACCATAAAATTATTTTCGTCGTACTTCATAACTGTAATTTTTTACTACCGGTTCTGTGGGCATGGCTTATTTTGTGGGTGTGGCTTGGAGGTCATGTGACTGGGTGGGCATGGCTAGCTGGTCATGTGACCGGGTGGCCATGGCTATGTGTATAGGGACTACTCAGAGGGCTGAAAAAAGTGATTTCTGACGGGTCCTTGCACTTTTGACTGGTCCTCACACTTATGGCCATCCTCACATTTATGCCGGTGCAGCATTCTTAACAACCATGTCACTCATTTCACAACTGCTTCTCTTCAGCATGGTGACAAGATAGGGCAAAAACGTAAAATGTGAGGACAGTCGTAAGTTCAAGGACTGGTCAAAAGTGCGAGGACCAGTCAAAAATAACTTTTTCAGCCCTCTGAGTAGTCCATGTGCACAAAAGGACTACCCAGAGGGCTGAATAAAGTGATTTCTGACAGGTCCTCGCACTTTGACTGGTCTTCGCACTTATGACTGGTCATCATTTATGCCCATTGTAGCATTCTTAACAACCATGTCACTCATTTCACAACTGCTTCTCTTCACCATGGTGACAAGATAGGGCAAAAACGTAAAATGTGAGGACAGTTGTAAGTTCAAGGACTGGTCAAAAGTGCGAGGACCAGTCAAAAATAACTTTTTCAGCCCTCTGAGTAGTCCATGTGCATAAAAGGATACAGCAATAGAGAGGGATGAAGGAAGGGAAGGGAAATTAGAGTAGGAGTGAGGGTAAGAGAGGGAGGAAGAGAGGAGGAGAAGGAGAAAGGAAGAGGAAGTAGGGAGGAGAAGGGGGGAAGAGAAAGTAAGAAGGAAAGAAAAGAGAGAGGTGGTAGGTTTGAGGAGAAAGATTGCTGTACAATAAAAAAGATGAAAGGGAAGAAAACCAACCCCAAACAAATATAAAGATATTAAGATAAAGAATGAATTGTTAAACTTTAAAGAATAAAAGAGAACAATATGAATAAATAGCAATAATTAGAAACACACATACAAACATACAATGCATTTTCTTTGAACAGAGTATTTGGCCGGTTCACAAATTTAAACAGTGTTTAGTCATTTCAATTAAATTTACAATTTCTATATTTCCTTTTTGCCATATTTATTCCTCATCTATTTTTTAAAAAACCAATATTACCCTTCATCCTCATCTCTAATCTTAACCAATTTCAATTTTTCCCTTCTATATTATACCCCTTCCCATTGTCATCTATTTTTATATCCATCCTCACATTAGTTAATTATGTAATTATGTAATACAGTTGTTTAATACAAATTCAACATTTTAATATAAATCAATTAGTTATATAACTATCTTTTTTGTATATTAATAAATATGAACATGAATATTCCAATTATTTCCATGAAATCTAATTTCTTACAAATCCATTAATTATATTTACCAATAATAATAAAGCAAATAATTTCCCCTATATATTCCTCCAAACCACAACTTAACCATTTCTGTTTTCAACACAATATACAATTAATACTATCTCAATTATTACAATTCCCTAGCTAAATAGAGCTTTTTTTCTTTTGTGTTTTAAAATCTTAAACCTCCTCTTTTGCCCTAAATTTCCCATTGTTTTCAGTTTTCCACCTACCTTTTTTGGTGAGGAAAAATAAAAATAAATCTCTCTCTGCCTCATTTTGTCACGTTGCAGCAAAGACCCTGCTTTACTTTCAATTTCGGTTTTCAGCATGGCTTGGGGGAAAAAAATCTGCACCTCTTTGCAGCTAGCAAAACAGCTGAGAGCAAATCAGCTGAGAGTCGGGAGGCCGATCTAATCAATTTATGGTAATTAACCTATGCTGGAACTGAAAGGGGCTGTTTTTTCTATTTTTGCAGGCACAGGTCTACTCATTTGTTTTCTCTTAACACTGATCAGCTGTAGGGTGGCCCTTTGAAGCCCTGCGGCAAGAATTTAAACAGTTTTTGTCCCTCTAGCCATCAGCTGGGACTCAGGAGGCAGCAATAGATTGGGAGTGGGCGGGGTAAGCGACCGGCGACTGGTGATCCAACAGAGGCAGAGGGTGAGGGTGAGTGAAGGCGTGGGTGGGGGTGAGAGAGGGCTTTGGTGACCCCTGTGAAATGGCCGTTCGACCCCCAAAGGGGTCACGACCCCCAGGTTGAGAACCACTGCTACAGAACATGAGTGTCAAACTAGCCACGCTGCCGTCATGTGATGTTTCAC
>WNWU01000001.1:20861892-20874872 GCA_012654045.1 Ptyas mucosa | reverse complement strand
AATAATAATAATAATAATAATAATAATAATAATAATAATAATAATAATAATAATAGTTCCCTACCTCTGATTTAGAGGAATGTGAATTCTAAATCCTGCTTAGAGGAATGAGAACTCACATATTGACAATTGTTAATAATTTGTTAAATAAAAATAATAGTACATCTGAGAAATCAAAGGTGCTTTTTATATGAAGACAATCACATCTGTTTTTTTCTGAAAATCAGAAAAATGAATGGGAACAATAAAAATCACAGAATTAAAATTCTTAGCTTATATGTTACTCAATTCAATAAAAGCACTATTAGAATTACTTTAATTATACATTATACCTATTACATTTAATTGATTTCAATTTCTCCATTTCTTTTTGTGTGTGGAAAATATAGGTTTTCAGTCATTTCTGCTTTTCTTTTGTCCTCAAGTCCCTGATGGGATTTATGATGAAGAATGCATATTGAAAAGGGAAATTGATTCTGTTGGAAATAATGAGTATCAAGAATACTTGTTGACATGATTGTATTCTATTATATAAATACAAAGGATAACTAGAGAGCTTGGGTTGCTAAGTGTTGCTGGGCAACAGGATTCATACTGAGCATGTGCCATGACAAACTGATGACCCACCATTGATTAAAATAGGGAGGAAATATTCAGTTTAAAGAAACAACAAATATGAGGAATACAACAAATATTTTCTTTATTGAATACAAAATATTCTATCTAAGAGACATAAGAATTGAGAGCTTAGGAATATAATGCAAAATATTTATAGAAACTCTTTTGTCAACTCTTAAATTACTTATTAAATATAAACCAGTATCAAACAACTATTTAATTTCCTATCTACTTTAAAATGATTGAGACTATCCTCAAATGATTATCTTCTATCTTGATCTGAAAAGATAAATTACTCCTGTTCTTTTTAAGCTTCATTTTAAGAGTTTATTTTTTATCCAACTTTTAGTAGCATTGATTAAACAATTACAGAAATCCTTTATGCTTTGAAATCATACTAGGAAGATCGCTTTAAAATTATACAATTTTTTTCCTCTCTCATATTTCTCTCTCTCTCTCTCTCTCTCTCTCTCTCTCTCTCTCTCTCTCTCTGTCTATCTATCATTTTTCACCTATCTAATCAATCATCACATTTACATGTACCAAAGGAAAAAAAAAAGGATTTTCAAGTTCCAAGCGTATATGAATTTACTAATTCAGTCATATAAAGTTTATAAATACATAGCATAATTGGAATTAGATCTTCCAATTGTCCAGCAACCTAAGACTAGTTTTTTATATCTTATGTTCACTATGTTCTTCAAGGTACTCATAAGAGTATTCTTGTGAGGAATGCTAACTTTGACAAATCAACAGGCAATTTCTTCTTCTAGAAAAATCAGATATATTGTTTAGTTCAGTTTCTCTACTTTTAATGTGCTCCTTGGGCTGACCTATAAATACAGGAGAGTATTGGTTATAAAGAGTTTTTTTTTTTTAAAGTGGCAATGAAATGACAAGAGTGAGCATGGAAGTAAATCTGGTATTTTTTTGAATCTGGAATTTTCACTTCTGCTGCCTTTTTATTTCTGGACTGCATTCTTGGACTCTAGGATTGTTTGTGAATCAGGGATGGGTTCTACTTATCTTTACTACCGGTTTGCAACGGGGCCACGTGCAAGTGCAGAAGCTTCTGCGCATCCGCAGAAGCATTTTCATGACCTCAGGGTCAGTGGGAGGGGCCTCCCGCCGGTTTTACTACTAGTTCTATAGAACCGGTGCGAGCCGGAGGGCAACCCACCACTGTTGTGAATACTGTATATACTTTTGAGGGTTTCCTAATTGCTTTTTGAATGCTTACGAAAGCATTCAACATAGATGTCAAGGAAAAGGAAGACATGTTTTATTTATGATTTTTTCTGCCACATTTTCCTTTACACTGAGGAAAATGTTGCCATAGGCCCCAATGCTGTGTATGACAAAGGAAGTAGTGCATGTTAACAACGAATTCAGGAATTCTGGGAGTTGTAGTCCCAAAACATTTGAATTATGCCAGACTGGGGAAAGTTACATTAGGCATATAGCAACGTATTTCTTTTTTGGCCAGCCATGAATGAAATGCATGTGAGAAATGATTGGCATATCTTGAAAAGCTGATTTAAACACATTTACACCTCTCACCATCTGTGAGTGAATATTCTGAAATTATTCCCTTTATTGTTTTTGTTCTGCTTTGCACCAAGTACAGCAGCCTCAAAGCTATTCTTTGCACTCCTTAGAGAAAGAAAGAAAGCATGACATGCAATACTGGTGTTGATTATTCATATGTTCAGCTAGAAGGTGTTTGCATAACAAACTTCATTGTTCATTAAGTGTCACAAATTTCTGTTATAGTAAAACTAATTGAGAAGAAGTAAACTGCTATTCTTTATTCCACAAAAGCACTTCCTTCCATTTCAATCCAGCAGTTTCATAACACTATTTATTAGCATTCATCTTGTGCTTACAGAGGAGGAAAGGAACTTTAATTCATGAAAGCACACCAGAATATTCATATTATGCTATCAGAAGGTCTTATGTACACTTCAGCCATGATATTCTTTTCCTTTTTGGTACCTGAAAGGTTATCGTTCCCAATTAACTTAGACATCTTTTAGGCCTTGGAGATCTTTCAGTCTTCATTTTACAACTGATTAAACATGTTCTAATAGAAAATTCCAGTGGCAAACGGAGCTAAGAAAACTGCAAATTGTAGAGTTTGCAAAAGTAGGAAACAAATATGGCTAAAATCTTGTCTAGATAGATAGATGAATATATACACACACATATATAACATATATATAGAAATAAAGGGAGATTAGTATAGATCTATTTCAAGCTATTTAGCTCTCATCAGCTAGCTATACCCTTACTCAGATTCAAACTTGGGCTGCCTGCATATTAGGCAGTTGTATTAACCTCTGAGCCACAAGTTCTCCTCCCTTTATCAACCACAGGATCCTAAAACACACACACACACACACACACACACACACAAACCCAAACAAACAAACCCCACACATGGCTGTTTTAAGAATCACCAATAGGTGCCACTTTCAGATTCCTAAGTATTTTAGAAGTGCCTTTTAGGAATCAAATGTGAAGCACTGTACAGATCTAATGATCTAATGATTAGGACAATTGTAAGTAAGAAGGCTGTGCATACTTAAAACTGAATTATTTCTGATCCTTAATGAGCATGGCAATTCTCATTAAAGCAGTCTGTCTTTCTCAGTGCCTGCAAAAAAATACATGATACTGCCCTAAGGCACTGTTAATCTGATTCTTAAAACAGAAGCTTTTTTCTGAGGCTGCTGAATTGCAAAGATATCCTCATGCTTGGAATATGTCTGAAATGCTTCTGAATAATTTTTGAGATGTTCACCTTAGCCTTAGGAGGTAACTTTCATGAGTAGAATTATATACTTAAAAGAAAATAATTTTGTTTTTTCTTTCTAAGGAAAACTCGTAAATAGTTGATGTTAGGTGATACGTTGTTAACATGTACTCCTAAATCACATAAATTGTTATAACACAACAACCTAGACTTAGCAGATATGTAGGTTTTATCAGAAATAAAAATGTAATAGATCAAGAAATAGAATTAAAGTAGTTGCAGAGTAGGAAAAGTATTTGAAATGTCACAAAAGTGATATGAATGTTACATTTTTTACACAGAAAACAAATGTGCTTATTTTACGAAATGTGTCAAAAAGTCATTCCCCTCCATCTGAATTTATGTTATTTATCATCTCTGCTTTGACTGCATTCCACATATAAGTGTTGTAAAGGCCTGTTTGACAAATACATTCTAGCATACAACAGTACAAAAATAATCACAACCCTTGGAAATGTCACACAGCAATGTCAGTAAGTACAAGGATATGGCACAATTGTGTGCTGAATAAGCTTTTGCATATATATGAAGTCTTTCCTAAATTAAACTCCAGGTAATACAGAATTCCAGCTAACAAGCATTCATCTCTACAGAAAAACTCCTTGCAATAGACAATTATGTACGGTGGTGCACAATCAACTCCTCAGTAACATGATTTAAAGACAAACTGCCCACAACTCCTCAATACTTAAGCATATCATTTGAACAGGTTTCCTCATTTTTTACCCTCCCCAGGCTCCAGAGGCTTTCTAGGAGCCTGGGGAGGGTGAAAATGGCCTTCCCCACTGAGAAATGGCCCATTTCTCGACTTCTGGTGGGCCCGAAAAGCTTGAAAAGCTGAGCTAGGGCAACGCTTGCGTGCCCACAGATATGGCTCTGTGTGCCACCTGTGGCAAGCGTGCCATAGGTTCGCCATCATGGGTATGGACTGACAGAATCTTGAAAGCCTGCCTCACCTTATGCTAAACAAAATCTAGGTGGAGATTGCTCTCGATTTTTTTTTGCAAACTTCTCTCTTTCTCAGAATTATCAATTCTGATCAATTATCAATTATTAAGGCCCTCCCTTAATAATAATCTCATACCTTCCCCAAGGTCAGCTCTACATTTTTTTTTACATGTTTATGAATAAGTTGCTGAACTATTGCCAACAAAACCACAGATATCTTTGGAGGGTTGCTTTGTTGCTTCTTTCCCTGATTCTGATTTTTTTTTTACCTTAATGATGTTACTTAAGTAAGACTATGGTCTGCTGTTTACTGAGAAAGTTTCATATCATATGCTTTCTACAGTATATACTGCAAAATGGACACAATGACTAGAAAGGGGGAAAGAGAAGAGCTGAAATAACACCACAATGATTGCTTGAGCCGTATTCCTTTGATGTCACAATTTTCCGTTTCATAAGATGTTCATTTTATTGCAACTTAAAAGCTATCCGAGTTCTTTTTTCTACTCAGACCAGTTCATCTGTGCCATATATTTCTACTTTTTATATCCTTTCAATTTTTAAATTAACATCTTTAACATCAACAAAATCAATACCAGGTATCTTTTTATCTTTCATTTCCTTTCTGTAAATCAGCAATATCATGCTGGAGACAGCGAAAGAACACATCGTGTAAAATGCAATGGGTTTGAAGACATATTAGGACTACTCAAAAACCTGTTGGATATTTGTATGTGTTAAAAGTGTGAGGTTATTTCTTCTGAAGACAAGACTAAAGCTATTGACAACAATTATATTTCAATGGTACTTTGTTTTATCAACCTAGGGAATTGCTCGGTATGTTAGCCTACTAGCAAACTAAGTCCTGAGGAAAAGGCATGCCTTATGTCACAGCTGTGTCAGAGGCATGACTGAGAGGAACAAGGGAAAAAATCTCCTCAATGGAACTCTCTGCCTACAGGGTAGCATGCTCTATGATTGCCTTTGATTGGTTAAGACTTTCCTATTTAAGATGGCCTTCTTTCCATGGGCAGCATCCATTTTATTTGAATAAATCTTTGTAGTGACGGCCTGTTTTTATTAGAAAACATACTTTGGTCTGTTTGCTTTGGTGTTCTTTTTTAGACCCCATACAACTCCTTGAAACTTGCTCACATGGCACAGGATGAGTTTTATGAGACAATCTGCTCATATAAAGATATAAGTGCTTTGTAAATAAATAAAAATAAATATATTTATTGATACACGTACAAGTCACTCATTGCTTTGCCCCTTTTTCAGTAGGGAGTTTGCAATTATACTTTTCTAGTTGCAATCAGAAATGAAAGTGACACAATATTAGATCCCAGAGATAATGCCATCCACAGGGACCTCATGTTTGAATCATTTTGTTGATATTCACTTTCCTCTGCATCAGCCTACTCTCACCTCCACTTCCTGCTTCTTTTCTGGCCCATCCTCTTACATTTATATTTTCAAAGAGATGCAAAAGCATGGTTCTTGAAGGCATTTGGGAATGATTAAGATCATCTTAACACTCAATGGTGACATATAAATTTGACTGCATTTTTCATGAGAATTTCTACTTTTTAGTGTATTCTGAGTTACTCAAAGTCTCTGAAATATAAGGGAAATGCAATCATTAGTTACAAAGCTTACAAAATCCACTACATCGCTTAACCTTGTATATTTAAAAGGCCATTTCAGCAAATATCTCATGTTTCACATTTAATTATATGAAAATTAAAGGTGTTACATTAAAAAAACATACTAATTATTAGTTTAGTTTTTTTTAATTACTTAATGACAAGCTGCCCTTTATGAATAAAGATTGTGATTCCATTTTGGGCTTATGAGTTATTCATTCCCAGACATTTGTAATTCTTTCTTCAGAATTAGATCTTGCCATTAGACAATAACTCTGAACACATGGACTTGTAAGTAATGGATGCAACCTGAAGGTGGAAATCTTTTCAAAGAAGTGTTTTAACTGATCTTATAATAAAAATGTGATATTAAGTACTATACCAGTTATGGCGAGCCTATGGAATGCATGCCAGAAGTGGCACACAGAGCCATCTCTCTGGGCCCGCCAGCCATCGCCTGTTGCTCTTCCTGTTGTTCTAGTGTGCACATGTGCGCTGGCCAGCTGGTCTTCGCATGTGCATGCATGGCAGAAGCCAGAACAGCAGCTCCCCAGCTCTCATGTGTGCACTGGGAAGCTGAACTCCCGCATGCCGGCCAGCTGGTCTTCGCACGTATGTGCACACCAGAAACCGGAAAACCAGGTGACCGGTGTTCATGCACATGCTGGAAACCAGAACCTCAGCCTCCCAACATGTGCATGCATGCTGCGGAACTGCTCTTTTGGTTTCTGGTGCTCCCACGTGTACGCACCGGAGAGCTGCTCTTCCGGTTTCCAGCATTCCCCCGCTCGAGCACTCCTGTTGTGCCACTCGGTTCGCCAACACTGTACCTTACTGTGTTACTCTTCAATGGCAGGGGAGAAAAGATGTAGTACACTGTTCCCAAAATGGTAGAAAGATAGCCAAGAAAACAACAATGACAAAAAGCTGATTCCTGAGAAAGACAAAAGATTCATAAAGATGATTTGTAGGACTATATATAGAATATGACAGTCTGCGACAGATATTTACTAAATACGTTCATTACTTGTCATGTTCATTACTTAAATAAGGGGTCAGCAACTATTTATGGGGTAAGAACTACACTTAATCCCCACCACCCTGAGAGCCATACAGGAAAATGGGTGAAATCAGTGTACTTGCTTAGATATTTTTTGACATTTTGTAGCTTATTAACCTATTATCTTGGGACCTCATTACTAAAAAAAAATCAGTGATAGAAAAGAGGGGGATGATAAAGCTTCTTTTTCAGCTTCATATCTTGGCACAAATGAAAACTTCCCTTGCAATCAGAGAGCGGCTGAGAAGACTCTAATATTGGGAAAAGTGGAAGGAAATAAAGTAGTGGCCAAAATTGTGGAAACCTTTTGGGAAAAGTGTATTTTCTAAAACTAGCTAATAACACCACTTTTTTTTTTTGGAGTAGTACCATAAAATTATATATCAATGGAAAGATAATTTAATCAAGAACACAATACAATAACTTTTATGAAGGATTTGGTATTAGAATACAGTATAAAGAAAAAAAGTGAAACATATACGAAAAATATCACAATAGAAAAAATGAGATATACAAAAATTATCATGTCAGTTAATACTTAGTTGGGTAATCTTTAGTATGAATTACCACCTTACAACATCTTCCCATGGAGTGAAACAAGTCTTTTAGTTCTGCAGCTGTTATAATGTGAAACCAAGATTGAATGATTGCTTCTATTAACTAGGTTTTATTGCTGGGTCGCTTCTGACTAACAAGTTTCTTTAGTCGGCTCGAGTGATGGGTTGCTCATGGTTCGCCTCGGCTCTGCCCACCCACCCAGATATCATCAAAAATGCTCTGCACATGCTCAGAAGCGCTGCACGCTCGTGCTACTGATAGCAAACTGGTAGCCCCAGGATTTGAAACCCACTACTGGTTGGTTCCATAGTTTTTCAATTGGGTTAAGGTCTGGGCTATTCCCAGGCCATTCCAGCAGTGGAATATGATTATCTTGAAACTCCAAAAAAAAAAAGTAGTGTTATTAGCCATCAAACCTCAAAAATACACTTTTTCCAAAAGATTTTCACAATTTAGGCTACTACTGTAGAAGAAGAATGGCAATGGGTTTCTGTTGGGAGAAGTGAAGGACCAGGTAAGGGCAGATTTTAACAGAGAAAAATCTATCCATGTAACAGCTGTGAGTTGATACTCATAATGACACATAACCAATCAGGCTGATTAAGGACACTAAATATAATTTAATTATTGATGGCAACTATAGTGAACTAAACCTTGCTAATAGAAATGAAAAAAACCAACAATTGTGTTTGGTTTGCATGTTTAAGCAAAGGAATCTGATTTTTGACTTCTGCAGATTAGAACATAATTGACTTCTGCAGATCAGAACATAATAATCTTTAAATTCTGTACTTTTTCAAATATTGTGATGCTCTTGGCTCAAAAATAGTGCTTAAATCTTGGTGCTGTATAATTTATTTTTGAAAAGCTTATGTTGGGGAGCACTTAATAAAAATTAAATATGGATAATATTTCATGTATGATAAGAAAATCATATTTTGATTGAACAAGTATACCTTCTGGTCTAAACCAAATTGTTACATCTTTAATGCAAAAGCTTGTGATCTGGTTTTATGAAAAATGACTAATAGCATTGTATGAAATCATAAGGAAAAAAATAAAGTTGGAGGATTTATACATCTCTGAAGTGATTGAGAACACAGCATTTTTTTTCAAAGTTTATTTTCATTTTTAAAAATACAATACTTTACATATATACATATGTAAAGGTTATTGCAACTAACATACACAAATCTGCGCCTATACCACTAATGCAATCCATTTCATTTCCCTCTCTTTTCTTTCACTCAATTATACCATGAATTCCAACATTTGTAATAATCAGAATCTTTTTGGTTCCTAAATAATTTCAGTAACTGGTCTGCCTCTGCACATTCTGTAATTTTCCAAATCAATTTATTTTCTGTGGGTATTAATTCGTTTTTCCATTCTTGCGCGTATAGTATCCTAGTTGCAGTAGTGATGTGGAGGATCAAGTACCATTTTTCCTTAGTTATTTTTTCTGGTTTCATTCCTAATAAAAAAATATCTGGTTTAAGCTCTATGTTATATCCTGTAATTTCCACTATCCAGTTCCGAACCTTAGCCCAATATTTGCCTACTTTGGGACACATCCACCATTGGTGGTACATCCCAATACCATTCCCACACTTCCAGCATGCCGGAGAAACTTCCGGGAACATTCTTGCGATTCTTGCCGGGGGGGGGGGGATATGCCAGCGATAGACCATTTGCTTGAGTCACTCAACATTCTTCTAGGCAAACCCCTGTGGTTTGATTGACTACTGCACTGAGACAGGAACATCCTTTGACTTAAGTCAATGGTTGTAAATCTGTAATCCCCACTGCAGCTATTATAAAATAGATGCAGTGGGGGAAAAAAGAGTCTCAAAAGCCTAGTGGTTATATCAGTGAGCTGTCATGTAGAACATCACTCATTTCAAACCAGGCTGAATAAAACAAAATGAAACAGAACAATATCTTTATTTTCTCTTTGGACTACCCACTTCTTCAATAAGCATTTGTTTTTTAGTCCACAGTGCACTAGTTTTTAATCATTTCAGATAGAAGGATTTTCCAGTGTCACTATGAAACAGCATTCTATGCCTCACAACCTTTTTTTTTTTAAAAAAATTTTTTTTTAGTACATATCCCAGATTGCTACTTCTGATCCCTAGCTACAGGCAACATTGAACATTATGAAAAGGATTGGTCATCACTTGTGCACAGCATGCCTACTGCAGTCAATCCAGGCTTACATTGTCACGGGGACAAATTCTTTGCGGTAACAGTATTGTTATTCCAGCTGTGACATGAGAAGAAGTACTGAAAAAAACTTCATGAAGGCAATCTAGAAAATATATTCTGTGGCCATGGCTGAGTCAAAATATTTCTATCAGGCTGTGAATTTTGTCAGAGAACCCGGGGTGAAATGCTCCCAGTTCGGACCAGATCGCCCGATCCGGTAGCGATGGAGGCGGGTGATTCGGAGAACCGGTAACAAAAATCTCTGCCCCCCCTCCCATTGCCCAGCTGAGCCGCGCTATCATCGGAGGCTTTTTAAAAAAAAAAATTTAAAAGTATTTTTTCTACAACCTCTTTGGCCGAAAAAATGCTTTTAAAAGTTTTTTTTAAAAAGCCTCTGATGACCATGCAGCTCAGCTGGGATCATCAAAAGCTTTTAAAAGAAAAAAACCCCTTTTTTCTTTTAAATGCCTCTGATGATCCAAGCTGAGTTGCCTGATCGTCAGAGGCATTTAAAAGAAAAAAAAGGGGGTTTTCTTTTAAATGCCTCTGACAATCCAAGCTGAGTTGCCTGATCGTCAAAGGCATTTAAAAGAAAAAAAAAGGGGGGGGGGTTTCTTTTAAATGCCTCTGACAATCCAAGCTGAGTTGCCTGATCATCAGAGGCATTTAAAAGAAAAAGAGTCTCTGCCGATCAGGCAACTCAGCTGGGATCATCAGAGCCTTTTGAAAGCATTTTTTTAAACAACCTCTTCGCTGAAGAGATTGTAGAAAAAATGGTTTTAAAAGTTTTTTTAAAAAACTGGCCACACCCACCCAATCACATTAACCCCCCACACACACCAAGCCATGCCCACAGAACCGGTAGTAACAAATTTTAGATTTCACCCCTGCAGAGAACTATAACTTTTGTTTTTTGAAAAAGAGAATTGTTGTTGTTGTTGTTGCTAGTTGCGAAGTCATGTCCGACCCATTGCAACCCCATGGACAACGTTACTCCAGGCCTTCCTGTCCTCTACTATCCTCTGGAGTCCATTTAAGCTCACACCTACTGCTTCAGTGACTCCATCCAGCCACCTCGTTCCCTGTTGTCCCCTTCTTCTTTTGCCCTCAATCTTTCCCAGCATTAGGCTCTTCTCCAGTGAGTCCTTCCTTTTCATTAGGTGGCCAAAGTATTTGAGTTTCATCTTCAGGATCTGGCCTTCTAAAAAGCAGTCAGGGTTGATCTCCTCTAGGACTGACCAGTTTGTTCGCCTTGCAGTCCTGCAACACAGATTACAGAAGTGAATTGAAGCTGATATTTGTGAAGTTGAATATCATAAATACTTCATGTTACAAAAAATTCTTTCAGATATCTAGAGATCTACTGCCATTAATTGCTTAAAAATATAATGGATATCCTGATTAATTGGTAATACCACAGATAAAGATACCTCTTTCTCTAGGAACTGTGGCACATTATTTGTAGAGAAGTAGAGTACAGGTTCCTACATATTACAATCAGCCATCATTATCCACATCAATAAGGAAACATACTAAATATATCCATATTAAATCAGAATACAGCATATGGCTTTATTGAACATTTGTAAATAATGTGTAAATAAGTATTCTAGAAAGTGCCTTTTTCCCTAATCAGTTTTGCTGTATTGACTGTTCAGTGTTATGGTATAATCTGCATGTTTTCAAGGAAAACTGCTTTGCATTTTAAGAGGTATTATAATATATATATAAGGTACAGATCTTGAAACTACTGGAATTGGTCACAAAATATTAGAAATTACATTTTGAGTTTACTGACATGATTCACAAAAATAGGATCAATTGCCTGAATGTAATTTTAATATGGAAGATTCTCATAGATAAGAAACAGAAAGACGAGTGGAATACAATAGTCCTCATTTAGCACCTGCATTATACAGCAACTGCTTACAGTTGCAACCATGATAAAAAAAAAACTGTGACCAATCCTCATATTTATGACCTTCCCAGATTTGTAAAGCAAAGGAAACCATTCACATGGTTTCCATTTCAGTTAACAACTGTTTCTCTTAATGACCGACTTGTCCATCATAATTGGGGTCACTAAATGAGAACTACCTATAACAAAATATACCTCTGTAGATTAGAAAATAAATTAGACACAAACAAAAGCTGATCAATTCCAAATTATTGCAACTTTGTTAACTGGGTGAATGGGGCATTTGTTTAAACTACCTTTCACATACCAAATAAAAATACTAGATATTAAAAATATAATCTGTGATACTGAAAGTGATGGAGCAATTCAAATGACAAAATAAATTCTAACACAGGAAGATCCATTCATAGTGACAGAATAACCCTTATCTAGGTTATTAAATGTGGGCCAGCCTGCTGATCATGGAATTGATAGCAATGAATTTCTTTTCCAAATTTTGAAGCAAGTCTATGTATCAGAGTCAACACCAACCTTCAAATAGCAATTTGATCATTATCACGGAGACCATCCTTTGCCAGAATTGTATTCAGGATATGAAGCCGAAATCAAATTGGATACTTAGAAGCATCTGTGCAGGAACTGTATTCAACAAGTTGATCCTAGAGGGTTAAAACAGATGAGACACAATCAGGAGCAGCAGAAGGCTCTGAGGGTTAAATCCAGTAAAGCAGCAAAACTGTATTTCATCACTTGAAGAAGGGGAAATATTGTGAGTTATGATTCGGATAATTGAACAGGAGGCAGAGAAAGACCCTGGAAGGAAAAGAAACAGGAGTTAATTGTGAAGTGAGGCTTCTACTGGGAAAGCAAGCTAACTCTTATAAACGGATTATCAATAACTCAGAATTATTTTTAACTGAAAAACTCAGTCCCTATAATAAAGAGCCAACAGATGCCAGTCACAGCTTCTGGTGACTGATTAAGGATCCAGATCATGAAAACTGTGCAGTTTAATTAAAATGACTTAGTGTTAAAGGATGGTGCTCTGCTAAGCAATTAGGCATTATGATGATAGTCAACAAAAGCAGACTGCTTTACAAAAATAAAGTGTGATTTATCTCTTAGTTGGAAACCACTAAGTTCCTACTAAGTCTCTCTCTCCCTCTCTCTCTCTCTCTCTCTCTCTCTCTCTCTCTCTCTCTCTCTCTC
>WNWU01000001.1:20849010-20861882 GCA_012654045.1 Ptyas mucosa | reverse complement strand
CTCTCTCTCTCTCTCTCTCTCTCTCTCTCTCTCTCTCTCTCTCTCTCTCCCACCCTCTCTCTGTAAGCCTCCACCTCTTTCAGTTCAAGATCCTGGTAGGAACTTACTTGCCAGCAGGAGATGAAGAAAAAAGGATGTGATAAGAAGAGAACAGGAAGGAATAGGCAAAGAAAGCAATGCATTTCTCTAAAAATGGAGCCAATTAACAAACAAATACAACTTAGTCTTATTTTAGAATTTGTGAGAGGAAAAACCTCTCAGCATATTGCTGCAGCTAATTGATTGATTGGTTTGAACAGTTTGAATGAACCAATCAGAGCATAGCTTCCCGGCTCTGAGTTTCCTGCACTTTCCAACGGACAGTTGATCAGTATATAAGCAGCACCAGCGTTGGCTGCTGTCCGTTCCTACTGCAGAGCCCAGCAGAGAGCAGCAGATCATGGCCACAGACCTCACCTGAGACCTTTACTCCAGAACTGAAGTTGCTACAAAGAGCTGAGTCACTGCCTTGCTCCTGAGAAGACTGACAAAGAACGCAGAGAGCCTCCCACGCTTGGGAAGAAGATTAGAGCTAATGGACTTTGCTAGGAGAATCTTTTAGGCCGTTGGTGCCTTCTTATAGGTTTTATTTTTTATGTGTTTTTATTAAACAAAGTAATTTCTCAAGACTCCTCTATCAACTTCCATGCTTTAGTGCGTTTGTGTGCGTATCGGGTCACGGTCCATTCAAATACATAACCTTTCCTTCACAGAATTTCATGTCACATTGTACTTTGCATATTTGTCAGGATCTTAGGGGTCATTGATATCATTAGGTTGGTTAAATAAAGGAACAAACTGCTAATGTGTAGGGATTTAAGGTTCCTTTGGTAATTGTGAAGAATTCCTCATATTTCACATTTCCCTCAAGGATTTCTAGCTCGTGGCCCACTTTAGTTGCCTTTAATAATGAAATGTGTAAGTGATGTGAGACCTGCTGTGAGCTTCCTGTAAGTTTGTGGTCAGCATTTTCCACTGTCTGAGTCCAAGAAATATCTCTTTCAAATCACAGACAACAGCAAAAGTAAGAAAACATGGTTCTGTCTTGTATGGAGTTTCATTGGTAACCATATAATTATCTCCCAACCACCATCAAAGCAAATTGCCATTTTTGAACAGCTTGTTAATTTTTCCCTACAGTTTTACTATACAACTGTCTTGTAGCCTATTTTTAATTTGAACAAAAATGCAATTGTACTATAAATTACAACTGCAGCATAGAACTGAGCATTCCCCAGCAATAACAGTTTATATGTAACGCCACAAGAGTAGGTAATACCTTATCTATTTACCTCTATTTCCCTTTAAAAGAAAATGAAGCCTCCACAAAACAAATCAAAATATTTTCTATTTTGTTTAAAGCATTCATAAAATGCTTCCCGCCAGGTAGAAAATGAAGACAAATGGGAACAGCCTACAGGAAAGCAGGTAGCAGGCCTGTCAACAAAGCATTATGTCGTATTGACTTTAAAAAAAAGAAAGCAAACTGTGCTGAGCATTTGCTGCTGATTCAAATATCTGGACTGCATCCCCTTGTTTTTCTTCTTATTCAGACTTCCCTTCTGTTTCCTCCCTGCTACCTCTGAAATACAATGAATAACTCTTGTCAAAAACATGTGTTTTGGTAAGAGGAGATTTTAAACCTGAAATTAATTTTAATCCCATTACAGGCTGTTACAAGGGAACTGGAAAATCATTCCCATGCGGTCCACGGATGTGGAACATGTCAAGTAAGAGTGAAATTCTCTTCCTGATACTGAAGTCTATTTTATTTATCTGTATCTTGCCTTGGTTGTTTTAATAAATAATTCAAGGCAGTGAACATACACACTAATATTCCTTCCTCCTCCTATTTCCCCCACAACAATAATCCAATGCAAGAGAGAATGATTCACCCAAAGTCACCCAGCCAGCTTTCATGCCTAAAATGGGACTAGAACTCACCGTCTCCTGGTTTGTAGCCTGATGCTTAGTCCAAACTGGCTCTCATGGTATTGCTTCACTAGGACAAGTAAATAGCCTTTCAGTTTGTTTTGCAACTGCAAATTTCAAATTTTCAAACGATACCTTGCATACTTTTTCTCCAGTGGTGAAATCCAAATTTTTTTACTACCGGTTCTCTGGGTGTGGCTTGGTGGGCATGGTATGGCTTGGTGGGCATGGCAGGGGAAGGATACTGCAAAATCTCTATTCTTACCCCACTCCAGGGGAAGGATACTACAAAATCCCCATTCCAATCCCACTCCTAGAGGACGGATATTGCAAAATCCCCATTCCCACCCCACTCTGGGGCCAGACAGAGGTGGTATTTGCCAGTTCTCCGAACTACTCAAAATTTCCGCTAATTTCTCCAGAACCTGTCAGAACCTGCTGGATTTCACCCCTGTTTTTCTCTCAATATTATTTGGAGAAGGAAAGATTGGGAAGAAATTGCTTAAAATGTTAAAGCTCACTCAAGTAGCTGTTGTCGAGCAAACATTCTGACCAAATGGTTGGTACAAGGAAAACACTAGGATAATGCTGTTCTTTATCAGACTATAGAGTCACAGAAGGCAATCTAGAAGCTACAGCTGGTACAAAATGCACTATGCACTAGGGATACAGAATAACATCACTACACTGGCAGCTGCATGGTCTGACAGTTAGCTTCCAGGTCCAATTCAAGATGCCATAAACCCCTTTTGTGGCTTGTTTACTGGTTACTGGCAGAACTGAATTACATCTGTAGATTCTGATGAACCTTCACCCTGGCTGAATAAGCAACCACAGTATTTCTCCTCAAGATGTAAAAGGGGGAAGCCTATCCTAAAACAAGCCCTTTTGGCAAGAAATCCTTTGTCTAGACCAATTTCCCTTCCTAGGTTAGGACAGTTCCTTCTTTGTTAATATTCTGGAAATCAGTGGAAAAAATAAAATATTTATTCAAATACTTTTGTATTTGTATTTTGTATTCAAGTATTGGAATAAATACTTCTGAAAAGTATTGGAATAAAGATATTTCTTCATATGATACATTTTGTAGATACAACCCCTGAAATGCCTTCATATTATAAGTTTTACAGATAAAAGAATGTTCCCTGAAGAAGTTACAAAATGAAATAAAAGAAGTCACTCAGTTTCACTATATTTAACAATATCTTCTTAAACAGAGATAAGTTGTATTCAATATATTCATTAGCTGAAAAGGAATATGGGAAAGACCTTGGGAGAAGGATGGAGAGATGCTACCTAAGAAATGTTCAGATAAGAGAGTATAGTCTGCAATTGGATAACGGATGGAGAAAGAGGCTCAGAAAGGACCTTCCCTAGGTTTGCAAGCTATAAAAATAAGATTGCTCTTTCAGACTTGCAAGATTCTGTTAATGTAGCTTTGCAATAAAGTAGAATTCATTTATCTGATTCTGCTTAGTGTTTGGTCTATTCGGTAAGCTGACACTGGTTTATTGAGCTCCTGGGTCCAAGTTGGACCTAGCTAGTATTTGGATGAAAAATCATTAGAAAACAGTAGGATTGTAAACTAAATTTAAAAGTTGGGGGTAGGGGAATCAACTTTCAACCATTTTGTGTTGTTGCATTAGTGGTGGGTTGCCCCCAGTTTGAACTGGTTCACAAGAACCAGTAGTAAAACCGCCGGGAGGCTCCATCCACTGACCCGGACATCATCATATGTGATCTGTACATGTGCAGAAGAGCGCGTGGGCGCGATGCAAATTGGTAGTAAAGGTAAGTAGAGCCACCCCTGTGTTGTATGTACATGTATAGGTCTATGAAATCATGAGGAGTTGATTCATCTTTGGAATTTTGTCATTGCTGTTATGTTTGTTGAATATAGAACAAATATTGCAGTTGTAGCAGTAATTAAGATACCAAATGAAGCACCAAGAGGTGAAAATGATTAAGTTAACTCACATTAAAAAAATGATTGTGCCATAGAATTTTTAATACACAAATAGATGGACTTCTACTAGTGTTATAAGTCAGTAATACATTTATATGTAATATATATGCAGAAAATCTGCCTACTGCAGAACCAAGGGGTATAAATACACACACATATGCATATACATACACAAACACATTCCCAATGCCTATAAGATTTATGTTCTAGGCCTATTTTTCTGTTATCCTTTCAACTTAATAAACTTTGAGCTGTTCTTTTCCTAGCCTTAAATGTTGGAGTCACTTGGACCACGTTTACATAACAGTTCCACCTGGCTGGGTAATTGCTGATTCTTACCTAGTCAGCATTCTAAACAGCTTTGTAAACGTTATAAGTCAGCGACCTCAAATGAATTGGATTCTCAGTCCAATTCAATAAACCACTATATCTGATCCCTTCGATATAAGGTAGATATAACTGGCACAATTTCTAAGTCCATAAACCAGAAACACAGTTATTCTATGGCAATTAAGAGTATCGCCAGCAACCTGCACAAATAAATGAGGTACCTATTGCTGCCAGAGCTTGATAAAACAAATATGCTTGTGCAAATGTTATTCAGAAAGTTGTAACAAGGAATTCTGCAGGACAGCGCATCCCTGCCTGAATTCATAATAAAATCTCATTAAACTCAATGGGCCAAATCCATCTGTTGAAATATACTGCCTGCACAACAGCAGAACCAATGAACTTAATGCCAAGCAGTGGTTAGGCATCGTTATGGTGCAATGAAACTACACTGGAATAGTGTGGAAAAACTGTATATGTCATGGTAAATTGATTTGAGCTTCTCTGAATGACTCTGTGCCTGCAAGCTAAACATCTTTAAACTATATTTGAGGTGACTAACTAAGAAATGGGTAGTGTACCAGCCAGTCCCTCCAGTGTCATACTAGGGACAATCTCTCCTGATGGTTTACTGTGTTAAGAATAAAAGATATATTGCTCATGTGCCAAGCTATTCTTTTACTTCTGGGTGCTTTTGATTCTGTATGGCAGGAATAAAACTGCTGACATGCTTTTCACTTGTTTATTCTGAGCACAGGGGAAATTTAGATCTCCTAAATCAGAGTTTCTTTACACTGAGCACAAATATTTTCATGGTGATCACAGTTGACAAAATATTTTTCTTACAAAAAAAATATGTTTAATAAAATGATTTATATTAAATATTATTAAATGATGACTTAATGTCATTATCCCAGTACTAAAATCCCAGTACAGGAAATCCATATAATGCTGTTATAATTTTGATTACACTATAAAAATTGCAATGATTACATATGAATAGCAAAGCAAACAACAAAAAACAACAGGTATATTCCTGAAAAACAAAACAAAACAGATATTCGTTGAAACTATTCTCTCTGGAGAAAATCCAAAGTGGTCAAAGAGTCAGCTTTAATTGCTGATGACTGCTTTAAAATAGAATTTCTGGGAAATACAGTATAATATAGAGAAAGATTTATTCTATCAAAACAATTGGGCGGGGGGGGGGGAATGAACAAGTAAAGTTATACTATACCAGTCGTGAGAGTAGAGCTGCTTCTCATCAATTGTTAAGAAGAATGCTAGAAGACAGAGGGGTAAACATCTTCATTTAAATTCATTAATAGATTACTTGGATGGATCTTCCTGAGCTTTGCCTTTGTCTTTTAGCAGTCTTCAGAAGGTGGGTAAGTTATCTTACCCACCTATGCAATGTACCTATGCAAATAGCCTGTCTTCAGAATTTCTTTGCATCCTCTGTCATTGATTTTGAATCCTACGAGAATGACATAATTAATTTTCACTCTGTGATGTCCTTAATCCCACTAGGCAGTACCTAATGCAAAAAATAATAATAAATAAATAAATACATGAATGCTATTTTTAGGAAGAGCCCAGAGAGATAAATAATTTATTTTAAAAATTAAGTTATAAAGGACATCAAAAATAAAGCTCAGTCCAATCATTCTGTTAGAATTATGTGCCAAAAACCAACCAAAAGCCCTATATGAATACTCTAAAATCAAAGCCCATGTTTGAAATCCACATTTTGACCTGATGGAATATGGAATAGAGCTTCACCAGCTAAAAAAAGTTCTAAGGGAATACATAGAGGCGCATTTCTACAGAGGTAACCAGTTCAGACTCTCATCTTTTAAATAGGATATGTAGATGGAAGTATGTAATCCCATGCCTTCTGCCCAGTAATTTCTCTCTAGCACAATTTTTTTTTCAATCTTATCAATTTTAAGATGTGTGGATTTCAACTCCCAGAATTCCCCAGCCAGCCTTACTCTTGGACAAAATTCAAGATACCCAGCAGAGCCTATAAATATAGCTAGCTTTTACCTATTCTCATATCACTCAGGGTGGCTAGAGCTAGTCTGAGAATGTGTTACATTACTGCTTTCATGGAATAACATGATTTGTGCTGCTTTTAAATACTAGCATCAAACTGGATTAATATAATATGCTTTTCATCTTAGCTTCAGCTACTATAGTACTGAAAAGAGTCTCTAGAAAGACAACTTAAAAGTTCAAGTGCTGCTGTCTAAGTCTGGAGATGGGGATCTATCTTCAATCTCTTGAAATGAAGAAATTGACAGGACTTCCCACAGAGATCTGCGGCCTGACAAGAAGAGTTTAGCATAGGCTGAACAGCACAGGCAGAACATGTCTATCTTTTTAAAAAAATGGAACAGGAGCATCTGGAATTGTGCTGGCATCTGCAAACTATCTGAATCTTATTGTCATAAACACTGATACCCAAGTTCAGTTTACACATTATTTGAATGAAGCTATCGCCACCTTTGCGGAATTATCCATATCACTTCATTAAAGTACAATCCAGAATTATTGTGAGTTGAACGGTGATAAATTTGAATTGTAAACGGATAAATAAAGTAAGTAATAGATATACAAATTAGTCCAAGGGAAAAACTACCCCTAAGTCTTGGTATAAATGCACAGATGTGTATTGTATTAATAGAGTAGCAAAAACTAGAATCACAAAGAAAAAGAAATATTTTTTTACCACCAATGAAATTACTTAGCTTACAAGGGTAGCACCTTCAATAACTACTGTACTGTGTCAATATGCATAATTCCCGTGTTTCATAATAAGATACATTATGTTATCCCTCCTCCCTTTTCTTGGTCATTATGAATCCATTTGAAGAAATGTAGATGAAAGAGAACAGTTGCTACTAAAATAAGAGCAAATAGAATATGTTGTTAAGTTGAGGGCTGATTAAAAGGGTTTCTATTGATTACACTTAAGAACAGGTTGCTTAAACGTGTAAGTAAGAATGCTAATACCTGAAAATAACTTAGGAATGGAGTCCAGGGTAATTCAAGGATGGAAATCAGTCAATAAAAAAAGAAAGGGACAATGCACAGAAAACATTCTCATCATCTGAGTTGTGCAGCTATTTCAGAAGTTATTTATAGCACACAGTCTCATCTATAATAGTAGCAGATGACCAGTGATCAATCTATTGAATAGATCTTTGCAAAGTCTCTAGAAGAAGAACCTGATGTACAAACAGCAGACAATTTATGACTTTAGCTCAGCCAAATATTGAATTAGCCATATAATATACATGTATTAAACATAACATTAAAGGTTAAAAATATACTCAAGAGGGGGAAAGGGGAGGATTTTTACAGATGAAAGACAGAAAGAACGATACTGAACTTTCTGTGTGAATTCCTAACATTGAGCTATAAGAAATGGTCTGCAATCAGCTGGATGCCACTAGATGTCAGCAAAGGGTTACATTTTTCTGAGTCATATTGCTGCCACCTGGCTACTACCCATACACAGTTTTTGGTGCACAAATCTGGTAGCTATACACCAAATAACTACAGAATTAAAGCCTTGCTTAAAAAAATATTGTTAAAACTGATGGCACAGCTTATATAGTCAAGAAAATAAATGTTTTAATACAGGCAATGCCAAAACACATTACAACTTTAAACAGAAGTGGAAGAGTTCAAGAAATTGAAATTGAATGTACAATCTTTCTATGAGCAGGAAATGGGAAGCTTAATTCTCCCAAACCAGACTTCTAATCCTGTCAGTTGCATATCTGATAACACATCAAAGAGTACTTAGTTGGAAGCTAAGGGTTAGGATTGTAGGCAAAAGCTTAGCTGGAACTGGCCATATCTGGAATCCTGTAATGAATTAAACAGACAGACAGACAGACAGACAGACAGACAGACAGACAGACAGACAGACAGACAGATGGCTCTGTTGAACCTGTTCCCAACAAACAGGATTATAAAGATGGGATTGCATTTGCTTCAATTTATTCTTGACTCAGATGGTTCATGAAATAATAGCTTTAAATTACAAGAAGACAGATACCCTGTATAATATGTTTGCTGCAGATTCCACTTGGATAGGTGTGTTTTACAATATTGAATAGGATAAAATCCCCAAAGAAGAAAATAATGCAATATGTGTTCTTTGATCTTCATTGTAAACGTAGCAAACAGGCACTAGAGTAATGGCTCCTGATACTGACATAAGGCAGAGTAAGAGAAAAAAAATATTTTACTGTCTCACTGTCTAGAACATTAAAAAACTCATTTGAACTATCTAATATTCTATAACTGTTGGGTTTTCCAGAAGGAAAGATAACGGAATCAAAACTGCCAGTTATTTAAACTACAGAGATGCTCTAGGCTGAAACTTTGTGTCAAACCTTGGATGCTGATAATCCAGGAGGAAGGAAGAGGAGGGAGGGAAGGAAAAGCTTTAATTCATATTATTGCTGTGACATCAAGCTGGGATTTTAAACTGTTTGGACTGTAAGTTTAAGTTTGTAAAAGAAGGGGAGTTCTAATTCATTTGCAAATATCTTTAAAAATACTGCAGTTCAGCTTGAATTTGGAAAATTATGGAACAGTTCTAACCCATTGAGAACTGGAATATCTTAATACTAAACACATGAATTAGAAATTTCAATAGAGATCAGAAAAAGTTACTTCTACCAATGATGGATACCTGTGCCATGGTGGCACAATGGCTAGAATGCAGTACTGCAGGCTACTTCTGCTGACTGCCAGCTGTCAGCATTTCAGCAGTTCAAGTCTCACTGGCTCAAGGTTGACTCAGTCTTCCATCCTTCTGAGGTTGGTAAAATGAGGCCCCAGATTGTTTGGGGCAATATGCTGACTCTGTAAACTGCTTAGAGAGGGCTGTAAATCACTGTGAAGCGGTATGTGTCTAAGTGCTATTGCTATTGCTATACCTTTATGGTCTTCCATATTTGGAAATACATCAGTTCCCAAAACAAAAAGCATATTCTTGTTGGAATAAAAACAATAAAGCATCTTTAATTATAAGTGCAAAAGCACTTTGTAGCTTTTTGGCAAATTCTGCTTTTTTGACATCTCCAAAGATATTCCCCAAATGATTAAATTTGGCAGATCACTAACAATGGCAAATGTAATTTCCTGCTAGTTTTGCTGGTAAATTAAACAAATGAAATGAACAAATACCTTGGGATGGGTTCAACTGTCAAGCTCTGGGGAAATCAGGAAAACCAGGTAGTTCAATGAGTACAAAGATTTATCGCAAGCTGAAGCTCTCTACAAGAATCTGAGCTACTAATGATCAAGGAAAATTAGCAGGAGTTAAGAAGCCTTGGATAGTACAGTGGTCTAAAGCCCTGTTATTAACATCAGCTGCCTGCAATTATTGCAGGTTCGAATCTCACCAAGGCTCAAGGTTGACTCAGCCTTCCATGCTTTCTAAGATAGGTAAAATGAGGACCCAGATTGTGGGGGCAATAAGCTGACTTTGTATAAATATACAAAAGTAGGAAGGCTATTGCTTAGCGCATTGTAAGCCGCCCTGAGTCTCTGGAGAAGGACGGCATATAAATCAAATTTTTTAAAAAAATGTATTCAAGGTAGGCTGAACTTAGATCTCTTGTGGTCACACAGGGACTCATGATTTATGATGCACTTGACCCATCCTTTGGGGTCGGCCTGGTCATCTCTTACATCAATACAATGAAACACCAAGATCTCCAAAATCTCTACGTAACAAAAAATTCATCCAAGGAGAAAATTAAGCAGTTGTATAAAGAAAAGCTGACCTCCATTTTTCTAAAGACTATCACAATTATTTTTACACAGAAATATATAAGGCCATGGTTGCTTCTTTTATTGAAACTCTTTTTAAAAAAATATTTCAGCCTTATGGGCACTATTGACTAATAATTCATTTTGTCCTGAAACTACTTATGGAAATGAAAGCAAACTATTTATTTTGTATTTGCATAAAAAAAAAAAGCTCTGAGACTGTTCTGAGTACTCTAGACAAATATAGGAAAAAACCCCAACAACAATCACATGTTATTTCCTTAAAAATGATTCGTATTGTTTCATAGATATGCATTTATTTGTAGCTCAGGGCCTTTCCATGTATAAAACCTGTGCTGATTGGCTCAGTCTTTGTTTGACCCCATAATATTTTGGCACTTCTAGCAATGAAGCTGAATAACTATAAAAATCATTCAGTGTTGCAACTATTTCAGAAGACAGACAGAATCACTGCATTTCTTCTAAAAATGTGAATGGATAGATCCTAATTAATGGGGAATAACTACTTGCAATTCTCCCAACTCTTAGATTCAGGGTTTCAGAGTTTCTACTCTCTCCTTTATTAAAGGTCTTATGGTTCCTTGTTTAAACTTTTATTTATACGTGTGTGTGTGTATCTGTGCCCACGTGTGCCTGCTTGTAATTTTTGCTGCTCTGAAGGACCGAATTGTTTGCTTGCTTGACCTTTTTCTTGACCCCTGAATGAAAATGCAGCAGAACACATCAGTTAACTGCTGCTTTAAGTGCTCACCCACTGGGGAGTTTACAGCAACATTGGTTGGATCAACAAGGAGAAAATGAGGACTGTTAAAGAGAATTTCACAGCCATTTGAATATTTTTCTGATAGCTTTGGATGGGGGAGAAGCTCAGGGTTGTGTAGAGCTGGCCTTGATTAGGAACTGGAGGTTCTGTCTGATGAATCCAACCAAGCAATCATTTTCATTTTATGATTGACACACTCATGCTCAATTGCATATCATCTTCTTGAGAAGAAGGAATAGCTGATGAATGTTGATCAATTGTTGTATACTAGCAGGTAACCCTTCGTCCGATTTTAAGTAGACATTAATCTGCCCCTCCCCTGATAAAGGAGGAGGAGGAGGAGAAGGAGGAAGAAGAAACAAGGGAGGAGGGTAAGAAGGGGAAGTCTATTACTTGTGCATATGCCATTTGGAATATACCGTTATGTGCATTAAAAGCTGGAATGTCATTGAAAAATTATGTGGGTGAACACATACAAAGAATTTGGCAGATAGCTCTTTGAAACTGATTTGGCTGACAGCACATAAAAACAAAATGGAAGAACTGTCTTATTAAATTTACCAATCCAGAGTATCCACCTTTCCTCTTCCACTTAACAATTCTGGTCCCCAAAGGGTTAGTTTATAGAGATTTGCTTTTCAGAAGCTGTTTCTTTTGTGCTTAATAAAGCACCCACACAATGTTTGAATACTAAAACAGCCGGCTCAAACAGTTTCCTTACACCTTTTGCATGGAATAAAAGTCATATGAATAAAGAGGTTAGAAATAAAAACAAAATATAAAAGCCCTATTTTTTCTTTCTTTTCCCCATCACATGCTGTGAATATATAACTTATTGATATTCTTTTTATATGTTTTTCCCTACCTTTTTCCTTACGAACTTTGAATCCTCTGCCCTTATTTTATTGAACTGTAAAATAAATAGAGAACTGTGGGATTCCTTATAATGGAATGAAGTTCTCAAATCTGTTTCAAACTTATTGCAAATATTTGCACAAGAAAAAAAATGTACTGAAACATAATGAGGCCCTCTTGCTTTCCAGAGAAATAATTCCTATATGTCTGCCTAAAATAATTCTTGATTGATCAGGAGTGACTTCAGTGACTGGACTGAGTGGACTGAGAAAATTTTTCCTGACTAACCACAGAAACCTGGCTCTAATGGTTGGCATATGCACCAACTTAAGAATCTCTTGGGTAACCCCGTATCCAGTGGTGAAATACAATTTTTTATTACTGGTTCTGTGGGCATGATTTGGTGGACATGGCTTGGTGGACTTGCAGGGGAAGGATACTGCAAAATTTCCATTCTCACCCCACTCCAGGGGAAGCATACTGCAAAATCTCCATTCCCTCCCCAATCTGGGGCCAGCCTGAGGTACTCAAAATTTCCGCTACCGGTTCTCCAGAACCTGTCAGAACCTGCTGGATTTCGCCTCTGTCTGTATCTTACTATGACAGTTATAACCACCTACACCACTGGTGGGTTGCCCCCGGTTCAGACTGGTTCTATAGAACCAGTAGTAAAACCGGCAGGAGGCTCCATCCACTGACCCTGACATCATCAGCAAGCTTCTGCGCATGCACAGAAGTGTGCACAGCTCCGTTGTGAACCGGTAGTAAAGGTAAGTAGAACCCACCCCTGACCTACACAACAGAGTGAAAGGAGTTTGTCAGTGTCAGCTGATGCTTAAAGCTTCTAGTTCTGGAACACATTATAACTGCATGTTTTGAAAGCCTTCAGAAAAGCTGCCTGACTTTCTTCATGCTTCACCTGAGCATTGCAAACAAAATGGTGATGCTTTAAGAAATCTGTTCATTAAAGTTTAGTCAGTTTTCAAACAGTAGCATGTTTTGTTTTTCAAGCTCACACATAACTTTGAACTTTGATTAATATTGGATGCATGATCCAATAGTGAAAAGAAAAGAAGGAAGGAAGGAAGGGAGGGAGGGAGGGAGGGAGGGAGGAAGGAAAGAAGGAAGGAAGGAAGGAAGGAAGGAAGGAAGGAAGGAAGGAAGGAA
>WNWU01000001.1:20835661-20849000 GCA_012654045.1 Ptyas mucosa | reverse complement strand
GAAGGAAGGAAGGAAGGAAGGAAGGAAGGAAGGAAGGAAGGAAGGAAGGAAGGAAGGAAGGAAGACTTTATTCAAAGATAAAATAGATTGTGACAAATTGGAGGATGGGCTATATACCAATGTTGCACTCACCATGGATGGAAAAGTTTATGTTGGAAAGAGTATAGCACTTATGAAGCCATCCCTCAAAACCCATCCAACTACCCAAGAATGTCCAAAATTGAAGCTTCCTATCTAATTCTCTTCTGCTATGATCAATAGACAGGAAAACCATATTTTAAAACGGAAGAAAGATATATCAAAAGGAGAGAGGAAGAGAGGGAGAGAAGGTAATCGTCACAACTTCCCAATGTTATTTAATTTCTCTTGCAAAGTTTTAGAAGTGACCGGTGTTCCACCACAAAACTAGATTTCCCCCCTCATCTTCCCTGCATGAAAACATGAGAATATTTAGCCATCTGCTGAATGTATGTTGAAGGAAAGCTAACCTATTTCAGGTTTTTTCCCCACGATAATCTGAATGCACCTATACAAGGTATAGATTACCTATCATGATCAGTTTCTACTGCATCATGTTGTATGCAAGTCTGATTCTTAAGATTTGATACTTAAGATTATAAGTGGCTTGATATATCCCTAGGAGGCTCTGGGATAATGACTAGGGAAACTTAAGTTAGTTGCCAAGGAGAAGAGATTTCCATAAACAGGTAGAGTAGGAAATAATTGCAAAACTCAAATTATATAAAGATTCCAGTAACTGCAGATACCGGTAACTGCAAAGAAATGCAAAAGCCTTTTTATTGTTATCTGATGGTCTTTGGGATATTTTAAGCTCCAAACCAAATGCCTAATCTTTCTTTAAAAATGTTTTTTTTATTAAATATAATGTTACACAAATGGAAAAAACATAGAAATGTTGGAAGAAATATCCTTCTTGGGGGGGGGGGGGAGAGAGAGAGAGAGATTAATTTATACTCTCTTTTCAGCTTTGAATTTGAGCTTGTATTCTGATTGGTTGTCAGACTCCCATGCAGCTACACGGGGGTAACTTCGTAGATTGTGTTTTGAGTCCCAAGCTTGGTTGAGTCTTGCTGGGTGATGATGTAATGAAAGGGCTTTGGGAAATGGCTCCGCCTAAAGGAGGTAGATCTTTCTTATGTAGAATAGACTGGCCCAGGCCTTAATGGCCCATTGACAAAAGTTGTGTGAGGCTGAGTTTCTGCCTTCCTTTTAGGGGAAATATTCTGCCCTTTTAATATTTCCTAAAATATCTCATTTTCCTAGGAAAGAGGTGGGTGCTAACTTCCCACAGAAACATAGAAGAAGAAACAGGAGAAAATATTATAAAAGATAAAAAGATAAAGTGAAGATTAGCAAAAAGTAAGAAAAAGAAAAATACCTAAAGAAACAACTCCCTTGGAGCAGTTACAAACATAGCAGTTACTATTTCCACCCTCCTTCATTGCATAAAATAATTTTCTTCCCACAAACAAACCTTTTTAATTAATAAATTCCCAAGTCACCAGTTAATTTTTACCCATTTTCAGCAAAAGCCTGTAAAAGGTTTCCCATTTTTTATAAAAAATAATTGTAGTTTCCTACAAATAAGTCAATTTTGCCATTTCTGTAAACCCTCTTTGTGCATTTAAGAACCTCACTGTAGTTACCATATATAAGTCTAATTGTTCATGAGCTTTTTCTAGCTGAGTGTCCATAAATTCTAATAAGAAAGTTTTGGTTTTATCTCAATATAAATATTTAAAACTCTCTGCATCACTTTTCACAAGTCCACCATGTGTGATAAAATCTCCGTTCATGTTTTTCACATTTTCGTGTTTAACATTTTTCTTATCCTCCCTCACTTCTCTTCCCCCTCTTCCTCCCCATTTTCCTTTTTTAAAAAAAACAAACTTTATTAAACATAAAAATATCAAATATCAAATCAAGTACATACAAAATACATTTATATTCACCCCATAAAATAGAAAAACAATACAAAACGAAACAAACTAAGTATATATATCTATATATAGAAAGTGACCTATTATGTCGTTTATCTTATTGACGGTGCTTATCGTTAATTTTATTTTCTTCTTTTCTTGTGGAATTTTACTCCCCATTTTCCTATTTACTTTCCTATTTTGTATCTTATTTTATTTTATAACCCATGTTTTTCACATTTTCAGCAGTGGTTACAAGTATTTTTTATAAAAGTTAAACAACTTCTCTGGTATCAGAAACCAACAGCATATCATTTTTAAAAAATTTTCTTTTAAATTGTAAAACAATGGGAATTTCAGATCTTTTCAGACCTATTTTTCTTCTATCGATACATTTGAACACTATAATCCAATCTTTGTTTTTTCCTTATTAATGCAGTGCACCAAGACACCAAATTATCTCCATTAATACACTCTCCCTCCTCAAGAGTTCTCCAAAATTAGGACCAAGTCATTGGTGAATGTCCTTCATTTATAGACTTCTTTTTTTAATTTTCATTTCAGCAATTCTTTGGTCTTGGTCCCATATCTCTGTTCATAACAATGAGAAAATGGGCATCTCTTCCTGTTCCTTTCTGCATTTTACAGGGCTTGATCATTTCCCTATTCACAATTATTTATGCTTTTTGAGAAGTATATATCAATTTCACCCATGTAATAACATTCGTATTCCAAAATGGAACATCTTTCAGAATCCATACTTTTCAAATTTTCAACAGAGCAGTTCAGTTGAAATTGTTAAAAGCTTTCTCTGCATCAAGAAATATTAAGACAATTTGTTTCTTATCCTGATGTTCCAAGTACTTTAATAAAAACATTTCTAATATTAGTTCTTAGATTAACCCCTCCACACACACACACACATTGGTCTTCATAGATAAAATCTTGTAAAATATTTTCTGCTTTTTAGCTAAAACTGTCATAAATATTTTACAGTATTCAGTAATAATATTGGCTTGTTATTATTTAAGATTTAATCTTCAGTAGAATTCACAGTCTGGGACTGATAAAAATGTAACAGTTCAAGTCCTAACCAACGACCTAAGAGCTGTTAAGGTAAAGTCTGAGTATATAGGCAGTTCCGAGTAAGGGTGGGGGGGGGGGGTGTTGGATTTTTTTTTGCAAAATCAGAATATTCAGGTATGATAAATTCAAAATTTCCATGTATCTAGCCTTTGGGTATTGCTCCAAGGGTTTCTATTAATATTGGTACAACCATTGACTTCTTCCTCCACAATCATTCAACTTCAATTTGCAGATTGTAATATTTCGTTATTTCAATTCTTGTATCACCTGGTATTTCAATATCAATGAACCAGACTTTTTTCTTTTCCACAATAGTGATGTCAGACATGTTGTGGGCCAGATGTCTGTCAGTTTGGATTCGAAAGTCCCACAAGAGCATGACCTGTTCATTTTCAAGAACTTTGTCAATTTACTGTTCCCAGTAATTTTTGCTGCATTAGAACCCAAACTTCTGGCAAAGCTTCCAATGTATGATTTTAGAAACTCGATCATGATGTTGTAGATAATCAGTTTGTGAGATTTTGCTGCAGCCACCAATAAGGTGATCCACTGTTTAATGTTTCTCATTAAGCGACATTTGCTGTTGTTACTGACATGTTGAATTTTTGCTTTCATGGAATTGGTCTGCAGGGCTCGTTCTTGGGCAGCCAAAATAAAGCCTTCATTTTCTTTCTTCTGCATCTGTGATCTCAACCACCTCCATATTAGCTTTTGTGTCTACCTTTCCTTCAGTGTACTTCAGGCATTGACTGTGCATAGGTTTCTTTTTCCATTTAGAAACTGGATGCTCAATTGTTTCCTTTAGATATTCTGCTTTCAATCTCATCGTTTTCAAGAGATTTCCCTTGTTTACCTCCTTCATCAGAGGTATTTGCTTTTTTATGTAGTTATTTAAGCTGTGTTTTTCCTCTTTCACAGTTGGTTTCACCAATAAGTTTCACCCTGAGATCTAGGCACATACAATCAATTAATATCACTTTTTGGGTGCAGAACATGATCCATTGTCATTAGTTTTTTTTTGTCTTTTGATCCAAGTTATCAAGTTCTAGCTGAATTCAATCAATTATTCCAGTATGATACAGGCAGTGCCTGTATCATATTACAGGCACTGCCCATGTGTTAATTGCCTTTCAGATATTTCCTCCACTTAGCTTTTGATCGCAAGACTTGTTTTATGTATTTTGTTGAAGTAGCTTCCTTGACTTGGTTATGCAACAGGTCAGAGGCTTCCAATGCTCCTAAGTTCATGTCCTTCTTTAAGTTTCATTATTATATGTACCCCTGTCAACCATCCAGTAACTTTCTATTACCTAAAATGAACTATATGCCTATTATTGTATAGTATGATTTACGCTTGAATAAACCACTTTATGGAGAAAAGAAGTAGTAATTTTAAGAGTTTTTGGATCATATAAGATGATGATGCAAACAAGAAGGGATCATTTCATAAAAAGAGGAGCCTGGGAAGCTTTATTGTTTTCTTTTACCTATATTAATTCTACTTTCAGGGTTTATCCCTATATGATTTTAATCTCAAAATGGTAACAAGATACCTTGATAGTCTTTATTACAGAAGATCTGATGAGCTTCCTAGAAAAATTTCCACATGGGGCTGGATATGGTTCTGGACTATGGATTGCCTCATAATCAAATTAATAAACATTTATAACCATAAAAGATAAAGGTAAAGGTTCCCCTTGCACATATGTGCTAGTCATTCCTGACTCTAGGGAGCGGTGCTCATCTCCATTTCAAAGTCAGATTGAGGACCCAGATTGTGGGGACAATAAGCTGACTTTGTATAAATATATACAAAAGTATGAAGGCTACTGCTTAACGCATTGTAAGCCACCCTGAGTCTCTGGAGAAGGGCGGCATATAAATCAAATAAAAAAAAAAAAGCCTAAGAGCCAGCGTTGTCCGAAGACATCATGGTCTTGTGGCTGGCATGACTAAATGCCAAAGGTGCACAGAACGCTATTACCTTCCCACCAAAGGTGGTTCCTATTTTTCTACTTGCATTTTTTACGTGCTTTCGAACTCTTAGGTTGGTAGAAGCTAGGACAAGTAACGGGAGCTCACCCCGTTACACAGCACTAGGGATTCAAACTGCTGAACTGCCAACCTTTCGATCGACAAACTCAGGGTCTTAGCCACTGAGCCACCACGTCCCTTCTATAACCATAGAAATGGTTAAATACAGTATAACTGGAAGTTAAATAAGATCAGTTCTGAACATATAAAGTACTTAAAATAGGAGTTATTTTCTTATTTTTCTTAATACGAAAGTACCAAATAATGTCATTGATTAATGCCTTAAACACATCCTATCAACAGGTCTATTTACTTGCTGCAGAGGCAATATTTTCTTTCTTCTGCAGCAATAAACCTCTTTAAGGCCAAGGTATCGAGCCTTTGCCTTCTGGCACACAGCATTACTTGTACAAGGACTTAAGAGGTTACAGATTAAGAACAATATCAGTTGGATAAGGAAAACATGTGCTTTCTGCTAACAGTCTTTTTTCTGAGATAATCAGGAAAATTGCTAAATTCTATTCAGGAGCAATTGTTGCATAGTCTTAAGTTTGAGGCTGGAATTGTTAAATAGGAATCTGTATTGCTGTTAGATTAGGTATTTGGTATATATTCTGTTATTTTATCTTTTATTAATATTCCTTTGTATTTATTTTTCAATCTTGTAATGATTGTCGTCATTGACCATAAATTTGTATTAAACTGTGCAAAAAAGATGGGGTCATTTTATAAATAGAGGAGTTTGGGATGTGTCCATGGTTTTGCTTTTTAAAACAATTACATTAAGCCCATTTAACATAGGGCTTGATTAGTGGGATACAAGATTTGTAGAAACAAAATAAGATTATATTGAAGGACACCTCCATCTCATTGACCATGCCTAATTTAATTGTGCTAAATTTAGTTTATTTTAAATTTGGGCCACAATGTGTATCATAAGCCTTTATTGTCTCTCTCTCTTTGTGTATTGATATACTTTTTCCAAACCTGAACTATTGTGAGCAATTTTTTTGCAAGGAAGGAAGGAAGGAAGGAAGGAAGGAAGGAAGGAAGGAAGGAAGGAAGGGGACAAATAATTCCAAGGATAGCTTCTAGTATAGTATTTTCAAATGAGGGGGGGAAGTAAATCATTGTGTTTGCCCAAGTCAAATTAGCAAATTAAGATATAAATTTAATGTTCTCCTTCTTACACTCTCTGAATGTAAAATACCATGAAGATAAATCTCACAGGGGTTTGTGATGCTATTATCTAAACACTGTGGTAAAATTAAAAAATATAGTGTGGCTTTAAAACCACACTATTTATGTGTATTCAGTTTATGTGTATTCATTTATAATCAAGCTCATGAATAAATGAATTTATATATAAGCAGAATTTGTTCAATTACTAAATATATAGTTTTAAAAAAACAGATTGATGTTTCTGAATAGCACTGACAAATTTATTATATGAGGCAAATTGGAAATTGAAATCTTACAACCAGAAATAGTAGTAATAATAATAATATTATAATAATATCTCTCAGTGAGCTCTGTGTGCTCTGAGGAAGATGAGAGCTATGACAGAAGTTCAACCATACCAGACAGATCTCATCAGATGAGTCAGCCAAAGAGTCTCTCTCTCATAAACAATATGACGAGATGTATATTACAGAAACCCATATCAGCTTGTTCATCACCTGGATCAACAAAGATTGTACTAGGTATTGAAATTTTATTAATTTGGGCACAAAATTTCTCTCAACCAGTTATGATGGAAACATGGGAAAAATGTGGGTTCAGAATGTTAAATTTACACAGTCACAAAATCTACGAGAAAATTTTTATAAAATGTTTTATAGATGGCACTTAGACCCCAAGAAATTGTCTTGTATGTACCCTAATGTGCAGCCAAAATGTTGGAGATGTGATTGTTTAGATGCTACATATTATCACATCTGGTGGACTTGTAGGAAAGTGAGGGCTTTTTGGATAAAAATCTGGTGGGTTATGCAAAATGTTTTAAAGAAAAAATACAATTTTCTCCGCAATTTTTTCTATTGGGTATAGCTAAAGACTTTACACTGGGTGAAACTAAACTGATTTTGTATATGGTGACAGCAGCTAGGTTGTTGATTGCCCAACATTGGAAGAGTGATGTTTTACCGACTGTTGACCAATGGACTCAGAAGATGGCTGGATTTGCAAAAATGGCAAAGATTTCAGCTTTTTTAAAAGATCAGATGCATGAGAAGTATATACAGGAATGGAAATTATGGATTGAGTATGTACAGAATAAGTATCAGACTAGAAAATATTATATTGCTTTTAGTTGAGATGATTATGTTAGTAAATATAGAAAAAAGATACGGAAGATTGAATAACATATATATTGTTTGGGAATATTAGCATTGCATATAATGGAAGTCAAGGGGGGAGGGAAGAGGGTGGAGGGGGAGGGCTAGGGTGGGGGTGGGATGAAATTATATATTGTCTTTTATATGTATTTTATAATGTTGGGTTGGGGGGGGAAAGGGGGAAAGTTTGTATTTGTAAAACTTTTTCAATAAAAAATTTTTTTTTCCAAGACATCTGGTGAAAAATGATCTACAGGACTCAGGTCTGTTGGCTGAGCAATCAAGGCCAGCAGCTGCAGAACTACTACCGGGTTTCTCAGAAAATAAGACCCTGTCTTATATTTTTTTGGCCATCAAAAAAGGCACCAGGTCTTATTTTGGGGGGGATGTTGTCCACTGGCTCACCTCACTTGCATGTGTTGCCTCCCAGCCTATCAGAGGCCTTCAGGAACTTCTTTGTCTGGCAAGGCCAGCTAGAGAGGACTGCAGATCGATTTGTAGTTCTGTTATCGGCTACAGAGACCTTCAGGAAACCCTTACTGGCTGTAGCAAAAGAAATGGGCCAAGGTGTGCAAGGCCTGGCTGCAACTATCAGAAGGTAAGTAGTAGAGCAGCTCCACTCCTCCATCCCCACCCTAGCTTAATTTTTCACCTGTGCAACCTGTATTGGGTGGGTCTTAACTAGGGCTTCTTTTGAGGATAGGGCTCATATTGGGCACACATGTAAAAATCAAGCTAGGACTTACTTTCTGAGTAGGTTGTATTTCTGGGGAAATATGGTAGAAGAAAAGGTGTTTACCCATCACAAATATACAGAGGTAGAAAACAAAGAAATAATGATCTGTTATTAAAAATCAAGCCAATGAAAGGAGTTCTGGAAAGAACAACATCCAGAATCAGAAAAAACAGAACAGATGCTAATAGATCAACACTGATTTGTAATATAAAATGAAGCATTCCCAGATTGGAAGGTTTGCAAAGGGCAAATAAATCAGAGTCTTGCCCAAAGTAGAGGCAAATCAGGGGGAATCGGAAGCCATCATAGCTACTGAATCAAAGTTCTTTTACTAAAAATTCTCAAATGGAAGTTCTTATTTCATACCCATATTTCCTAAAGATGCAAAGTGACAATTCAGCTGGTCCTAATTGCTGTCAGCATTTACTAACTATCATTCAACTGCATGTTTACCATTTTAAAATATTTTATTATTAAGACATTTTCTAGACCATCTTCATTGACCTTCTTCATTATTTATCAGTTAATGATGCTAACTTTAGCAAACAACCTATTATTGTACTTGGATTAAGATTTGCCAAATCCTGCTGAGCATAATTGTTATTGTATGAATGGATAAAATATATGATAGGTGAAATAGCGCCTCTAACATATTGCATATTTTAGAATAGCAGTATAGACATTAGCAGTTTGTTTTGATAAAACTAAATTTCAGCATTCATATTTCCTGGAGACTTTATTAAAACTAGTCTTATCTATTTAATTAAAAGCAAACTTTACTATACTGAGGCAAGCAGATTAACATAATATGTTTCAACCATCTCCTGGGAAAATACAAGTATTTATCCATTCTAATTGCTGCAGTTATATTTTTGTCAAAACCAATTGGTACTTTCAAAAAAGTATAGATATGACAGATACAAGACAATGGTAAATAGCTCAACATTTAGTTATTCAGAGGAAGCATGTTATTTAAATGTAAGTGTATTGTTATTCTAATGAAGAGAAACTTCAGCTAGCACGTTAATCAAATACTGCAGAATTCTTTGTGGGGTTATATTGATTTCATAATCTAACGTATTGTACTTTTAAAAAATCATAACAAAATTTTTGTTACATGTGTTTAAACAAGAAGGATTAGTACTTTGACTACATAATGAGACAGAGTGCATGGCAAACATTGTTCAGAGCTAGTAAATAAAAGCTTAACTTAAAAATATGTTAATATATCAGCCTATGGCACTGTAATTGTCAGTCTGTGTACATGTGCAACTGGCTCTCGCTATATCAAGTAAGAACTTGTGAGACTGATTTGGAAATCTGTGCACACAACTATCTGCATAAATACACCTTTGCATATTTTGCTTCTGCCAAACTTGAAACCTGAGCCTTTCATTAGTGCAAGTTGGCTTGGACAGTGTTACTCCTTTCGTGCCTTTTTTCTGAAACTGAGCCAACTCAGTTCAACAGCAATACAGAACAAACTCAAATGTTATTTTCACTTTGAATAATGTTTCATCTTTTAAAAAATATAAGAATATAGTAATAGGCTTGGTTATCCACTGTTCTCCAGAGCTTGGTGTCATTTCATGCTAGTGTAGAAAGTTAGCACCCACCCACTCCTAGAAGAATGAAATATTCTAGGAAATATTACAAAAGACAGAATATTATATTTCCCTGGATGAGAAAAGGAGAAACATGTTTTTAAAGACAAAGAGTAGCTCCCTGCAGCTCCCTGTCCCCAGCAGATATTTGGTGCCCATTGAGCAGGATTGGGCCGCCTATCTACAAGATAATTAGACCTTCAGCTCCAGGGTGATGGGATTAAGACATGACCCTCCAGGACATTATAGGATTATCTAGCAGCAGGGTTCACTGCATTGTGAAATCATCTGGGGGACATTACATTAGCCCAAGGTTCAACCAAACTTGATACAGACAAACATGACACTACATGGGAGTCTGACTACAGTCAACAGAATACATATTCTTGCACAGGAACAGGAAGCTCAAGTTCAAAGTCCAAGAGAAGGTATAAATAACTCTCACTTTCCACTCCATCTGCTCAACTATCCAGAATCACACGTGCTTGGTGGTTCTGCTTCACCATTAAACTATCCTTCCAATCAGCCTCCATGTTTTCAGTGTCTTTTCCCCCACTTGGAAATGAATCAGATGGATATTTCTTCCAACACTAGGGTGTATGAATGCAAGTCATATGGTGACCTGATGTCCCATAACAAGCCAGAAGCATCTTTCTCTTTCTGTTCCTCTTGCCATGGAATCTTCTATCGATAGATCTTACCTACTCTCTATCTCTCTAAAATACAATACCTGCCTTTTAATATTTTTCTTCAAAGATAGCTTTCACAAAATAAAGTTTAACTAAGTGTACAGTATATAAAGGAGCCATTATACAAAGCATCAAAGAAACACTAGCATATAAATATAGAAATAGTATACTATTTTTATTTCACAGGCAATTATATGTAAATATAGTAGATTCCCCCCCCCCCTTGAAATGATGAATAAAATGAAACAAGTCTATCAAATATAGTTTTGGAACTGTTAGGATTCTATATGATGTATATAATGTTAGAACAAAACAAAATGAAAAGCAGTAAAATCCTAAATCTTAAAAAAAAACCAATACAATTGCACACAGAGCGATTTAGGAAATTTAATTTAAACTTGCACCATTTAAATAGTGACATAATATATCTAAATTAATGTCTCTCTGTGTTTGTATGGGGGTTGGAACCTGAGTTAAATATAAGGTATTGCAAGATGTAAAGGAAAGAGGAGGATTGTGTTTACCTGATTTGAAACTGTAGCCCAAAGGAATAATTTACATGGCTGAGGAAAATTCTGTTTGGATCACTCTTATTTTAGTTCTGGACCTCAATTATGTGTGCATCAATTACAGATGGGTTAAATGAATCAGAGGTTTCTGATTCAATATCAATCTTAAAAGATCTAAGCAAAGGTACTTACTTGTTTCTCTTCTTTTAAAATGTATATGGATTCCATCATTGAAGTTGTAACTAAAAATGAGTTTCCCCAACAAAGCTTGCCTAAAAATCCATATCCATCCCCTTTGTGTTAAAGATATAATCATCTTACCTCAGACAAAGCTGGCCTAAGTTGGAACATAGAAGCTTTAGCAGAATTTTTTTTCCCAGAGAAGAAAACTTGTCCATCAAAATGCTTTATTCATGAAGAAGAGTGTTGCTAGTATTTATCAGAATTCTGTTACATATTCTCTCTGACATATCTTAAATGATATTCTGCATTGCAAAACTACCCTTTTCTTTATGGAGGTTCATATGAATCTTGTCCATTAAAATATTAGCTAAAATTAATGGAAAGAGTTTGGCCTAGTTAGATTACTGATAACTTTGTCTTGGAAGAAAGGCATATTGTAGTCTCTCATTCCATAGTACTTAGGTTTGAGAGATTCACCTTAAAAACAAAACTATAGAGCTTTGACCTAGACTACAGAGAAATAGGAATAAAAGTTTTCATTATTGTAATGGCAGACTCTTTCTGGTAGATCTTTCATACTAACTCATTACCTTCTCTCCATCTCACAAAGATAAGTACTTCCACTCTCTAGACTTAAGAGTTCATTGTTTGGAGAGAAAGTGTAATAGCATTCCACTCCAAGATCACTTGTACCCAATGGACCAGAGCAATCAAGACAGTATATCATGTATTGCTGTGGTACTCTTTTGTATCAAACTTGGACTTCTGAATTATTGTAATAACACCTTTGCTAAATAGTCTTTAGATTGGCTAAAAATCACAAATGCTTTCTTCTAGTCTTCAGATGATTAGGAGACTAGAATCATTCTCCAGAAATGTCTAGAAGGATGCATTTGCTGTAAGAGGGCTCTGGGTTTAACACTGGAATGATTTATCAGATGTTTATCTGGATATATTATTCATTTTATTAACCTTAACTTTTTATTTTAGCTTTATGTGATAGTGTTGTATCACTTTAGTTTTGTCCACAAATAAACTACTACTAAATGCTTAACACATACATACATACATACCTACATAGTTACATATCAAATTGTAACTATCCTCCAACTGTGTTTAATTATTGAAATATTGTATGCAAATAGAGTAATTTAGACTATGTGGTTTAGGGGTAGATATGCTGAAGATGCAGTGCAAATGCTTAATTGGATTAACAAACTTTGTGCCACCATGGAACTGGTATTGAACAACCAAGTTTTCTGTTGTGCAAAACAGCATAAGCCATTTGATAAAACATTATTGTGCAGTCATGGCCTGGTCAACATGGAGAGGACAGAGTAAAGGGGCAGTTTAGAATAATAATCACCCTTGATTTTTATAATTTTGCAATGTGAGAAGCATCTAATAAGCAGTGGTGGGATTCCACCAGTTCGCGCCACTTCGGGAGAACCAGATGTTAACTTTCTGAGCAGTTTGGCAAACTGGTTGTTGGAAGAAATAATTAGGGCAGAGAACCGGTTGTTAAATTACTTGAATCCCACCACTGCTAATAAGTCTCCTGCAGATGGAACCATCAGTGTGCTTTTTTGTCTCCATGTTAATTTGCTTTGAAATCTGTCCTTGAGAATTTATTCTATAATAGTAAAGGAACACTGCCCCATCAGTGAAATTGCTTCCATTTGTTTTAAAATGCATTATATCAGTGTCAGAATAAGCTGCAGCTGACAGTTTATTTACTCAAATGCATTGCAGAGATTGTCCTCTGCAAGCTCTTTGACCTCTAAAAACTTACAGCATATGTTTCTCCTCCTTTTGGAAAGAGGGTTAATACATGTAGGTGAGAACTGCAGCTGTCAGGAGCTGACAAGTTAATCCAGTGACCTCCTAGGCATGTGATTGACACTCAGTGATGATCTTGTCTACACTTCTGGGACAGGGTTTAGTTTACATATCTCTGGCCAATCCATGCTGTATTACTGCTACTTTCAACTGTATGTGCATAAAGTGGAAAAGCAAACTAAGCATGCCCACGTATACTAGAGACATGAAGATATGCATATTTTGGTTCCATATGTTTATCTTTTTTAATTTTTATATTTTTCTCTAAATAGCCCTTTCAAATAAGGGAGAGAGTTATTAGCTATTCATCCTAGATTCAAAGTTCTCCTGAAATCAATCTATCTATCTATCTATCTATCTATCTATCTATCTATCTATCTATC
>WNWU01000001.1:20800397-20811011 GCA_012654045.1 Ptyas mucosa | reverse complement strand
TATCTATCTATCTATCTATCTATCTATCTATCTATCTATCTATCTATTATCTATCTATCTATCTATCTATCTATCTATTTATCATCTATCTATCTATTTATCATCTATCTATCTATCTATATCTGTGTGTGTATATATATATATATATATATATATATATATATATATATATATATTTGTATATATATATCTGTATATGTATGTATGTATATGTGTGTGTGTGTGTGTGTGTGTGTGTGTGTGTGTGTGTGTATATATATATATATATATATATATATATATATATATATATATATATATATATTCGAAACGTCACCAAGATACTCTCAATCTTACACAGGAAAAGACCCGAATACACCAAAACTTGCATATCTCTACAAACACACACACACACACACACGCCCGTGTGTGTGTGTGTATCTTGACCTTACAAGATCTCTGTTTCCATTTCACTTTCATTCAGGTCTATAACATCTTTTCTTTTTCTCCTATGATGTATTCAGACAGCTATTTTAACATGCATTCTTCCTAATTTCAGTAAAAAAAGATAAAATTAAGTAAATGTTCATATAAACTGGGCTGCACCATGGCTGAGCTTTACTAGATCTTAGCAGCAAGGTTGGTTGTTATCATGACCATTTTTAATGTACATCAATATATGGTGATGATTGGTAAATTCCCTGATGTCCTTTCCATCCAGTGCCACCTATTAGTAGAAAAAGCAACTATCAATCTCTCTACATGGGATATGTAGAGCAACTAGTCCATTTGTATTTGTTCTTTGCTATACAACTGTCAATCTCCTTAGAAATTAACAGCATAGTGCTATCTGAAAGAAAGACCGAGAAATACATAGTGCCATTCACTTGAAATACCTTGTGTAAAACAGCCAGGGATATAACATCTTTTCATATGACTATTGATCTCCCAGGTTTCCAGGAGATCTCTAGAGAATGAGAGCCAGTGTGGTATAATAGTTAAAAGTATTGCACTGGCCCCAGGGGATTCCAAATTCGAATCCACCTTTAGTCACAGTAATTGGTGTCTTTAGGCCAGTCATTCCCTCTTAGTGAATTCTACTTCATAGACCTGTTGTAGGAAAATATATGGGGAAATACTATGTACATTGCCTTGAGCATGAATGAAAAGATGACATATATATAAAATAAATGAATACATGGGGAAAATACTTGAATACTTTCATCAGACCCTTTAAGGTGCAGATGTCTGCATCCCCAATAGTTATTGGTGCTAGCAGCATCTCCAAAAGGAGGAAAAGAGAAAGGAACCCCCCCATCTCAAGCCACCTGTCTTTACATCCTGAGCCCCCCACTTCTTCACTCCTTTTGCTTTACAGTACTGCCCATCTCAGCCACCCCAGATTGACATGCCCTGGTTTTTCTCCTCACCTATTTGGTTAATCTTTGAACAGATCTGGCTGGAGAGCTTTTGTCATCATTCATCATACACCCCTCACTCAAGGCCTGATCCTTGAAGTCAGCTCTGCAAGTCCCCTCCTTGTGTTACCCACATCTCTGGAAGAGGGAGAAAGACAAGGAATGGTAGCAGTAAGGAGTGGAAAAGCTTTGATTGTCTGGAATGATTAACCTGGCATTCCCTACCCTCAAAAAAACCCCCCCAAACCTCTGAGAATACTTCAAATGCTTTAATGTTTCCCCAGCTGGATTCAAGACAATTATTTTCTGTTCCATCTAATGAAGCATTTTTATCACATCTCAAATGGGAAAACAGGAAACGTGACCAAAAATGGTTAGGTTTTTTTTTTCTTCCTTCAGTTGAACTGATTTAATTAGCAAAACTAAGCCTGGGGTTTATTTCTCTGCTTATTTTCCCACCTACTCCCCCTTCTTTCAATTGCCCAGAAAATTCTTGTTAGCTGTCTACAATGGATACCACTTTCTCATTACCTTCACTTCCTTGTACACATTTTTCATCCCTCTAAACTAGACCTGTTGCCTTTCTCTGAGATTTTAAGTAGACTATACAACTAACAGGAAAGTTAATTATGTTCCAAGTGACCTGCTGAGCTATATTAACAGATCACCCAAGGGAGCAAACAGACATTTGTTTGGGTGAGAAAGTGTGAATGGACATGAGAAAAACCTAAAATAATTTCACACCATCCCTACAGAATCCAGTTTGTAGGGGGGGAAATGTGAAAAGTTAAGCAACAAGTAAATCCAAAGGGGAAAAATAGAGATCCTTTCAACTGAAATGCCTCAACTATAGAAGTGTAGGAGGATTAGAGAGCAATAAAATGAAACTCTTTATCTTTGTAGAAGAATACCTCTTTCAAGAATGAAGTTTTCATGGGTATATTGATCCTTTTTCTGAGTTGCCAGGCCTCATTTCTGTTATTTCAACTTGCAAGGTGTGAAGAAATGAGCCTATAAAAGCACAACCTTTCTCACAGCTAGAACAATATGGCAACAGAATTGTAGTGCCCTAAAACTGAAAAAGGAAGGAAGAATGCTTGCAGCATTTATTTACCTGGCCAATAGGCATCAAACAAACCACTAATTCAGACCTTGGCATTCCCAGGTTCATCACTGATCACTCCTAGATTGTCTACATGGCAAGATCTGTGCACAAGAAAAATGAAAAGTCCACTTCTACAGAGGAACAGCTAAACTAGGTTCTAGGCTTCCCTCTGAAACACAGTTAGCAAGGGAGTCTCATGTTATTTTATGAGGGATATGAGGATATGTTTTTAATTTTACAAATCCACATTTTTGTCTTATTTTTATATTTGTCCCTCAAAAACTTTCTATTCTGTTCTCTTCTTACATTCCAGATTGATTTTTTCCCACATATCAGGGTTGTCAACAGATGGACACCATGAATATGCACATCAAGGCTGTCATCTAATGCTTTTTAGAAAAAGAACAAGGAAAATGTACTACCAACCATGCTCATTTCTCTGATATATGCAATGTTTCCTGCTAATACAATTGATAGGGACATAATCTCTGTCAGTTTTGGCAGATTTTGGACAGAGTGCCAGAAATTCAACAAAAGGTCAATTTCACACCACACGCATGTACACTATTCTGTGCAAATTAGGATCTGTAATCTCAAGACTATCTTTCAATATTGTTGCTCCCAACCCACCAACTCAAATAACAAAGCTAGTTAAATATTCATGTACAGAGTCAGTCTAACTCAATTAGATCACGTTTAGAAATGTTGCCTATGAAGTCCTAGTAATCTAAATAAAAATAAGCTAAATAAAGCAATATACTTCTGACCATTTATTCTACCTTCAGTACACTGAACTAAAATAAATGTTATTTTTTATTCCTCTTGTAAAGGCACAAAAATGAAAAAAGCTGATATAGCTCAAAAACTGTGTATTATTTCAATAAAACATTAAAATATATAACATCTGAATAGGAAGAACGAAATTAATTAATACGAATATATCACTTAATGGACAATGTATATGTAACATAAATTGTAAAGTATTTTTGTAATATTATGGAATGTAGAAAGGAATTGATTTGAACACCCTTTTCAATTTTTAGATTAGTTCATTACTTAAATACATTACTGATCCAGCTCTTACCATCATACCCACCAGCAAACTTGGCAATAGAACTGTACTTGTTTCATTATAAGCAGACTATGAATCTAATCTGCCTATGACATGAAGTATGAAAAGTATTCTACATATGCTAGACAGATATTTTTAGCACGATCAACTCATTGCTGAAACATCACATGTCCTTTACGTTCTTTTTAATACTCTTTCACCACCATGAATAATGAATGGATATTAAAAAGCAACAACATTTAAGAAACAACTCTGTCTTTGAGGGAATGGTGAGGAAGACATCATGGACCGTATAATACAGTATGTCCATTCCAATATTCTGGCTATATTAATTATATCCTTCTGGAGAAATTTTATGGACAGGAAGTTCAAATATGCCTTCTCAGATATGCACATCTCTATTACCTGAATAAAGTTTTGTACCAGCACTAAGCCTCCTACATTATCAGCAAAACATAAGATGTTTCAACATTATAAAGGTTATTGATCTTTTTAGGTTTTATTTTGATTGCATAGTATTCAACCTGAATTATTTCTTAAATCATGCTTACTACTGTACATATATACCTATGCACAAACATACACATTGTAAACATGCTTTGGGTTGCTACTGTGATTCAATATTATTTTTGATACAGATTTCTTTACTTTCTTCATTATTCTTCATTTTTATGACATTACATGAAAACCAACAGCAATGCAGGTTCAATAGAAAAATAAATTAGTTAATAAAACAGATTCTATTGTGTTCATTAGTGATACTTCCATGTTCTCCGCAAATAGATTTTGTTTAATGGTGCAAATCATTTTAGCTATTACCGTGATGCCAATTTCTATAAAGTTCAGAATTTCAAGTACAGACTTTTTAAAAGTATGATATGACACTATTATCCACAAGCTTAAAAAAAAAAGATATTTTGAATGAATGTTTTTGTAATTGCCAACAACAGTAGTGTGTGTTAGGCTCATTCTGGCTTTCATTTATGCCAAACTACTAGAATTACTTTGACAGTAAGGTGGGCACCATAATTAATTAATTAATTAATTAACTAATAAATAAATAAATAAATAAATGCATACATGAATGAATGAATGAATGAATGAATCTTGTGAGAGAAAGTTATCATAAATAGACTGATTTTCTCTGAATGGTTCCAGTCTTCTTTTGTTTCTTAAACACCAATGTACAAAAAAGAATTCACAGTTAAGGTACTCATGATGCATGAGGTTTGACAGAACCAGTCCAAACTGCTGGTGATATAGTTGCCAAGGCTGAATTGCATTGACAACATTTATACAACATGACTTATTCAAGAAAGGAAAAGAATTCTATGTGAAAACACAGAAAGCACTCCTGGGAAATATATTGACTCAGAAAATAATACACAATAATTTACTACATAATATAAGAGGTCTGATTGTTTTTTTATTACTATACCACAGAGGATCATTCATGGTGCACTGTTGTCTTGACTTTGAAAAAAAAAATATTTTGAAAGCTTTTCCACAAGTTTCTCTAGGAACTCTGTTATTCACTGTATAGTCTTCCTAGAGATACTAGTTGGGAGACTATATTACACCTTGTTCCTGAATTTCTTTTATTGTTCAAGCTGTATTTATCACAGCACATTCTAGCTCAATAAAGTACACAGTTTAGCAGTCTTTTAATTGGGAATATCATTAATACAGGCTTTAGAATGTATATATTTCTGTGAACAATAGTTTGTTTGTTTGTTTGTTTGTTTATTTATTTATTTATTTAATTTATATACCGCTCTACTCCCAGGGGACTCAGGGTGGTGTACAGTCAAATGATAAAATACATATAATACAAATATTTCAAAGATTGATTAAAATGCAATTAAATAATTTGGTCTTGAACCTAAAATTAAAACTCTAAATTTGTGAGATTAAGATTTAAGAATTTAAGAGCAGTTTTAGAAGAGGTTAGTCCAGGCCAGCCTGCTGGAATAAAAATGTCTTGAAGGTACGGCGGAAAGCGCAAAGATCCGGGATTGTCCGTATCTCCGGGGGGATCTTGTTCCATATGGTGGGTGCCCCCACAGAGAAGGCTCTCCCCCTGGGGGCCACCAGTCGACATTGTTTGACCGATGGCACCTTGAGAAGCCCCTCTCTATGGCAGCGTACTGGTCAGTGAGAGGCTACTGGTGGCAGGAGGTGGTCTCGTAGATACCCCGGTCCTAAGCCATGGAGTGCTCTAAAGGTGGTGACCAAAACCTTGAAGTGCACCCGGAAGAACACAGATAGCCAGTGCAGCTCCCGCAGGAGGGATGTTACATGGCAGCGCCATGTCACTCCCAATAACGACCCGCGCGGCCGCATTCTGAACCAACTGGAGCCTCCCGGTGCTCTTCAAGGGGAGCCCCATGTAGAGAGCATTGCAGTAGTCCAGTCGGGAAGTGACGAGGGCATGAGTGACCGTATTCAACAAGTCCCAATTCAGAAAGGGACGCAACTGGCGTATCAGGCGAACCTGATAGAAAGCTCCCCTGGCCATAGCCGTCATATGATCTTCTAAAGACAGCTGTGAGTCACCTATTCTTGAATGAAGAAACAGGGCTTTTGAAAGAAACTTTACCCTTTGTCAAAGAGCTGACAAAGAATTTGCGGGAATGTTGAACTTGAGTCAGAAAGCAATAAAAACAGCTGGAAGTAACCTTTTAGCTAATCAAGACACAGATGAGCAATTAGCCAAATTGGACTTGAAGAAGGTTGGCAGATTTCCTACCCCATGAGGGTAAAAGTGCCTAAAAGTGGAATCTCAAACTTTTTGCTGCATGGGGCTGGAGGAAGATGGAAAGGTGAGGAAAAAAACCACAACTTAGGGACTAATTTTTTTAATATCAGTGATGTGCAATAGCTATATCAGGATTTTCAAGCATAAATTTTCAGCATCATCAATGCTGTATTACTGGTTTAAACAGCCATAGCATTTTGGTGTTCTTATACAATTTGTGTTCCTATTACAGCTCCTTGAAACTGCAACCTCGCTGAATTTACAGCATTTGGTTCACAATTATCTCAGGCTGATCAGCTCATTTCAGCCCGATTACTATTCTGTAAATAGAACTTTGGCCTTCCTTATAGTTTGCCTGTTAGTTAAACACTCTCAGAGAACTCTAGCTTAGGGCAAGGATAAAAGCCAAAAGAAATGGCAGATTCTTAAAGGCTAGAAATCGCCCTGTTCAGGAATTAAACCATCCATCTATATAGTCCTGTGATGGCAAACCTATGGCATGCATGCCAGAGACCACACACAGTGCCTTCTCTGTGGGCACGTGAGCTGTTGCACCAGTTGAGATCTGCCATGCATGCGTGTGGTCCTCCTGCTGGCCAGCTGGTCTTCGGGTCTCTGCCGTGCATGCACAGGGGTGGGGCACATGTGGGGGGGGCTGCGTGTGCATGCATGGGGGCAGGGCCATGAACAGGGAGAGTGTGTGCATTGCATTTTGGGGGTTCAGCCACAAGCACTTTGGACAATCAGTCCAGAAAAGATTAGCCATCACTGATGTAGTCTATTGTTATAAACACAAATATATAGCAATCTTTCATGTTTTCAGTGAGGAATTTTCTTGCCCTATCTGGAAATACCATAAGGATGTCTTTGGGATTTCCAAAACAGAGTGGATTTTATAACATTGACTATGATTCAAAGGGTTGAGTTGCAATGGGGGAAGAAGCATACTTTAATTTGGCAATACAGTGAATGGAAAACAACACTGCATCGTATCCCTTCTGAAAACGCAATTGAAGAAAGTTCAGCAAAAATGAAAATACCTGTGGAAACAAATGCTTCGTAGGGTATAGCTAGTTCTTGTGCAGGCAATTTGTCATAGGAATAAAAGAAAGGGAACAGAATGTGCCACTGAAACTCTCTTGTTGTTTAAGTAAAAACATAAAGCATGTCTTTATATTTTTAACAAGTGTTTAGAGCTGAGGTGGTGCAGTGGTTAGAGTGCTGTACTGCAGCTACTTCAGCTGACTGCTAGTTCAGCAGATCAGCAGATCAAATCTCACCGGCTCAAGGTTGACTCAGCCTTCCATCCTGCCGAAGTGAGGACCCAGATTGTTGGGGGCAATATGCTATTTAGTATACTGTCGATTGTTGTAAGCCGCCCAGAGTCCTTGGAGAATGGGTGGCATAGAAATATGATTAATAAAAATAAATAATAAATAAAATAAGTATCATTATTTTATCTCATTTCCATGAATAATATCTGCTTCTTAGCTGAAAGGAATATGAAAGGAAATGGTTTGGAGATGTTGATTGATGTTTCTTATTGATCATGATGATTTGATTTGACCAAAGATTGACCAAAGTTAGGCTTTTCATCATTGTAATGTTGACTGTATAGAAACTAAAAAACAAAACCACCTACATTATTTTAGCATCGGATTTCAGATGAAATTTAAGAATGCAGAGGAATGTGGCCTAAAGCCATAGCTGCATAGTATGTTTTCTGTTTCTGCTGATAATTTGTAGGAAAACAAAAGACAGTATGATATAGTTCTGCTACTTGGTTTACTGTTGTAAGAAGTGGTCACTTGGTGCCAGAAGCATACTGTCTTGCCTGCAGGCTACATGGTTTTTGGATGGAGAAAGTTTATTTTAGGTTTATAATATAACCTTTAAAAGAAATGAAGCTCTTCTATTTATAGTTTAATTTGGATTATGAACAAATGCATGGACATTACAACTAGGCAATCTGTTTGGTGCAGGTGCATGGTTTGTGATTGCTTCATAAATAAGGCATTGTACAGCAAACAAAGAAGGAAACTTGCAAAAAGGCAGTCATAGCTTGTTGGTGCCCAACAAAATCAATAACAAAACCTGAGAAGTAGCTATGGGTAGGCAGTTGGCAAGAATGACTCATCAAATTAGGATGGCAATTGAATGTCTGGTGAACTGGAAAAGGAAGGGAATAAGAATTTTCCAGGTTACAGAATCTGAAAATATCAAAGCAAGGCTGTGGGAGAATAACAGTTTGTTAAAGGGGAAGAAGATGAAAGGACACTGAACGAAATCAAAAGCTCTCTGGAAAAGAAATTACAGTGAGTATAAAGGTTATGCATGTCATCTAGCAATAAACACACGCATGATACTGAAAAGGGCAAAGCAAATGGATAGAGAAGTGCAAGAACAATCCAAGAATAGGGGAAATATCTAGCATTTGTTATTTGAAGCACTTGGGCTGCACTACACTTGTTGAGCAAAATACAAACACAGCTAGAGAAGCAAATGGCATTAATATTTCATAGATGCATATTCATGGGGCGACTAGAGCTGAATAATGAGGATTTGATTTAATGACAAAATAAACAGTACTGAAAATCAAAACCAATGCCAGTTTAATGTTTGGGGGGGAAATACACTTTCATCCTAGAGACAGAATTGTCATATAATTCAACATCCATTTGGAAAACACATTAAATTAGACTGCACATTTTAAGCAGCAAGACCCAATTTGGCAGTACTGAAGGCCAGAATGAAGGGTATTGGTGATAAAACAAAGCAAAATGAATAGAGAATGTATATGAGGGCTGAAAACAAATTTCAGAGTAAGATAGCAGTTGCTTACTTTCCCATCTGGTCTTGCTAGAGCATCTAGCAAAGGATGGCATTTACTTTGTAATTCAAGCAAGTGCTTCTCACATTTTCTAAGAGAACCATGTACCAGTATTTTATTTTTATTTTTTTGAAAGAAAGCTTCATTACATGTGGAAGTAGACCTTTCTTTTTCCAAGTTAGAAGCCTGTATGAACTCTGCTTAGGCAAAGTGGCTTTCTATGCACATGTATGTGGAGATGGGAAAGAAGCCATGCCAGCCAAGAATAATGAATAATTGCTTCAAAGAAGTGAAAAGGAATCTTGGATGGGCTGGGCAATTTTCATCCTGTGTCATTCTCCCAATTTAGGGGAAATTATTGAGAAAGTGTTGGACTGCAGCTTCAGAAGCAAGAAGAAATGGATTGCTGGATACCTTTTAGTTAGGGCTCAGATTTGGTTGTAGTACTGAGATAGCATTGGCATCACTTTTGATGACCTCAGGAGGGATGATAATGGTGAGATCGTATCCATCTTGGCCACTTGTATCAGTTCTCTAATTTTAGTGGGAAGGACAATATTGCAATGGTTCCCTTCCTTTCTCTGAAGTTGATTCTATTTAATGTTGTGGGGAGGAGAGGCCCAGTTCTAAGTGCCTAATGTGTGTGGTTCTACAAAGCTCTATCCTTTTCCTGTTACTATTTAAGATCTACTGTACATGACACTGTTGAATACATTTATTTGATGCTACCCAATTATACAGCTCTACTCTGAGTGATCAAATGAAGCCATCAAGATACTTTCCCACTATCTAGATCAGGGGTTTCAAACTTGCGGTGTCACGGCGGCATCACATGATGTATTGGGATTCCCCACCCCCTTGCTAAACCAGGCATAGGCATGGCCAGTGCGTGATGCATCCGGCCCTTGGGTTGCAAGTTTGACAGCCCTGATCTAGAGGCACTGAGAGCTTGGATGTGGAAGAATAACTTGAGGCACAATCCTGAAAAGACTAAGCAGATATGAGTTTTGGAACCTCCCAAATCTTGGGGGAATGAAATTTGCACCTCAGTATGAAGTTGCACTCTCCAAATAGACCCACTGTAAAAGACTTATGGCACCTGGTTCAGAAGCAAGTGGTAGTCATGGGTAAGATTGCCCTTGCACATCTCCTATCCACATACCAATTTTGTTCATTCTTTGACCTGGATGTCCTGTTCATTGTCACTCATGTTTTGGTCATCTCCTCTTTGGACTAATACAATGTAGCTTTGATTTACAATATACCATACAGAAGTTGCAACTATTTCGAATACTATGAATCAGGTAGTGGCAAGAATTCAGCCATATCCATGCTCTAGGTTTACTTTTTTAAAAAGTATTATCTAATGGGACCCAGTAAACTTGATTCTAGGATACAATACTATTATCTATCTATCTATCTATCTATCTATCTATCTATCTATCTATCTAT
>WNWU01000001.1:20776131-20791041 GCA_012654045.1 Ptyas mucosa | reverse complement strand
CCACCAAGCCACGCCCACAGAACCGGTAGTAACAAATTTTAGATTTCACCACTGCCATAGACATCTTCCTCTTGTGTATTCTGCAAATGTGATAAGTTTATTTTCTTATCATTATTCAAGTTATTTATAAACATGCTGAAAAGCGTATGGTCTAGAATGGAGCCTGAGGGTTGTCGGGCTCCATCCTTTCTGACACTGACTCATCATATACTTACGATTGTAAGTATATCAATCAGCTCCGTAGCAATCTAATGGTAGGAAAGTCCAGCTCACAATCTGCCATCTCTTCTACTCCTGGGTTATTTGAAGATATTCTTCTCAAATGATGTTCTGGATTCAAAGTGCACCATGTCTACCACATTCCCATGGTCAACTAAACTTGTCACTCTATCAGAAAAGAGATTGCCAAGAGAATGGCTTGGCATTATTTGTTTTTGATAAACCCATGGTGTCTCTGCTAGGCAATGAATTACTTTTTAAATTAATGATTTAAAATTTTGCCGCAATATTTGTCCATCCTTTGCTTAATAACAATGTTCTGCTTATCTACCTGCAGTCAACCAAGTTCTGTCACTCACCACCACCCCTAATTTTGAAACATAGAAGCAACATTTGCTTTTCTTCACTCTTCTGGCATGATGTACGTCCATCTGGGTCTCTCAAAAATGACAAAATTGTTTTCCAAGATTACATCTGCAACCATTTTATAGGATGCATTTGATTTGGCCTTGGAAGGTTAAACTCATTCATGGTGATAGCACTCACTTTGTTTACTTGTTTGCTGACTCCTTATCATTTCATACCATCCTCACCTCCTCTTCTAGAAACAAACTACCTCTTCCTTTTTCTTCCTTTTACAGAAGGAGGAAGAAAAGGAATGATTTTTTTCTTTAATTTAGTTTTCTTTATAATTCTAAATTCCTATTATGATTTAGATATTAGCTACTTCCTGGTAAATCTCCTACTTGATGATTACTCCCATTTCCCTCTCCCCCCCCAATCTAATAATATATGACTGTATATTTATTTTCTAGAAATTCCCAAAGTTCTTATGCACCCCATAGATTTATTTATTTATTGGTTCGATTTATATGCCGCCCTTCTCCGGAGACTCAGGGCAGCTTACAATGCGTTAAGCAATAGCCTTCATACTTTTGTATATACCTGCTTAGTAGGGCTTTTTTGGCCCCCCTGAGCAGTGTTTTTTTTTATACAAAGTCAGCTAATGCCCCCACAATCCGGGTTCTCATTTTACCTACCTTGAAAGGATTTAGGGTTCCTGTTTAGTATGTATCTTAGCTTATGATCTAGGAAAGAGAATCGTCTGTCACTTCTTCAACCTTCTGGAAAATGAAATAGTAGGAAGATAATGGGCGGGGGGGATCCTCTTAGTATTACTATATTTTTCCTCCATGAAAGAGAGAGTGCAAGAGCAATTATCTTCATTCCATTTTGGCAGGAAATAGCATACCCCCAGAATAATACATTTGTTATTGCCTTCTGACTGATCTGTATGCTCAAGCTTTTTGGATATCAATACATATATGCACTCCTATATGTATATATAGATATACATTTTAGATATAATGTCACTTCACTTCCCCACTCCTGTTACTTTTGAATAAGTTGTAACCTTCAATCTTGCATTTCGCTTATGAGTTTTCAACCCTTCATGTTTCAGTAATGCTTGATAAATCATTTTTGCCCTTTCTGCATTACAATACCTAGTTTTTCTCGTTTCCCCCACTCTGCACATACCCATCAACTATTGCATCAGTCTGCTGAGCAGGGGGAGACAGGAGAAAAAAAGGCATTAGATCACTTCTTGCTGAGAGACCAGCTGCCTTTTGTTCATTCCAGCCCACACAAATTGTTTCAATGCCATCTGGTCATGATAAGATCTATATCTTTAAAAAGTTGTGCAATGAGAGAGAAATTGGAGAAATGCTAACACACTGAGCCTCCAAACACCAGCAAGGATGATGTTGTGTACTGAGCAGGTTCCGGGTGAGGCCCCCTGTTGGGGCTATCTGTTCTAGCGTGTTCTGTGATTGGCTACCGCCCACTGACAGGGAGTATATAAGAGCTGTCAGAAGTTGCCGGGCGTTTTTCGTTCGGGATTTAATTGTATTGCGTTAGGATCTCCTGTGTTAATTAAAGAATTACCTAAGCAGTGAAAACCATCTCCCGAGTTCGTCTGTACTACGAGAGGCCAATATATATTACTGGAGACGAGGGTGGGATTATCAGACCCGGCGATTTAGACGGAAGCGAAACGAACTGTCTGAGGTAATAGTGAACAAAGCAGACCATGGCATCGTCCCACACGTTTCCCCCGTTCAATCAGGGCAAAGAGACTTGGGAGGCATATGTAGCCAGGTTTGAGTGTTTTTTAATCGCTAACGAATACACAAACCTGTCAACTGAAAGGAAAAGAGCGTACTTTCTCAGTTTTTGTGGGCCAGAGATGTTTGATACAGCTATGACTCTAATGGCCCCTCAATCAGTGCACACTGGAACTTGCGAAGATTTTGTGGCCAAGCTGAAGAGGCATTACGCACCGGCACCCTCCAGAATTGCCAGGCAGCAACATTTCTATTATAGAGACCAGGCTCCGGGGGAAACAATAAACCAGTACGTCGCAGCGTTGCGGAAGGCAGCGCGCCATTGCTAGTTTGATAATTTAGATGATTACCTGTTAGATCACCTGGTGAGTGGAGTGCGCGATCAAAATTTAAAACAGCGCCTGATTGCTAACCACGACTTAACGTTTCAAGAGGCACTGAGTGAAGTGTGTGCGGCAGAATTGGCTGCCCTATCAATCGCTGAACTACCCGGGGGACAGAGCGCTCCCACCGCTGCGCCTGGAGAGAGCTCCGCTCATGAAATATCATGTGACACTTACTCCGACTCAGAGGAGGAGGGAGAAGTTTGCCATATAAGGGACACTAAGGCGAAAGCCAGAGACTCTAGGAATGGGAGTGGAGCTGTTCCCGAGTGTTTCAGTTGTGGGGGAGAGCACACTCGAGCATCTTGCAAGTTTAAAGATGCTGTCTGCAGACGCTGCGGCCACCGAGGACATCTCGCTAGGGTGTGCCGCGCTGCGCAACCGCAGTCGGGCCGTCGGTTTCCTACTTCTGGGAATGCGCAGCAACGTCAAGCCGGCCACAGATCTGCGCCAGCGCGCCGAAACAGGGTTTTTCTGGCGTACACCATGTGATGTCACTCAAGCACCCAGGGATTCCTAAAATTTCTCTGTCCGTCCTCATCGAGGGCCAACCGTGTGATAGGGAAGTGGACACGGGATCCTCCACTTCCATTGTGTCCTGGCGCACAATCAAGAAATTGGTACCGGGGCTCCTGAAGCGCCAGCTAGAACCCTGTTCACTGCTGTTAAAGGACTACCAGGGCACCCTTATTCCAGTTGTGGGGACGGGGACTTTTAGCGTTAAATTCTGTGATTTCCAGGGTCGTTTGTCCTTGGTTATTTTTGATGGCCCTTTACCTAGCCTGCTGGGTCTAAATTGGTTTTCAGCATTGGGTCTTACCATCCAAGGCGTTCATTCCATCAACTCGCCTGAATTGGACATTTTAGTTTCCGAGTTTCCCTCTGTATTCGCGGACTCCCTAGGCAAATACACTGGCACTCCAGTGTCATTCAGCCTTGACCCATCTGTTCCTCCTAAGCACCTCAAGCCTAGGCGAGTCCCCCTGGCTTTACGTCCACAGGTCGACATGGAGCTCGATAAGCTCATTCGCCAGGGCGTGTTGGAACCCATGGACTATGCCCGCTGGGAGACCCCCACTGTCATCGCTCTCAAGGCTAACGGCTCCATTCAAATTTGTGCCGACTACCGGGCCACAATAAACCATGCCCTCCAGGATCATGCCTATCCTGTCCCGGTAGTCCAGCACCTGTTGCACTCGTTGGGCCAAGGGTCCGTTTTTGCTAAACTTGATTTGTCACAGGCTTATCAACAGCTGCCTGTTGATGACCTGACTGCAGAGGTGCAGACCATTATCACCCATCGAGGCGCCTTCCATTGCCATCGCCTGCAGTTCGGGGTCTCGGTGGCCCCTGGGATTTTCCAAAGTCTCATGGAGCGTTTGCTCTATGGAATCCCAGGGGTCGCCCCGTATTTTGATGACATCATCGTGTCGGCGTCCTCCGTTCCCCAGCTGATGTCTCGTCTCCGCAGAGTTCTTACCACCTTCCAGTGTGCGGGACTCACTGTTAAGAAAGACAAATGTCTTGTTGCGGTATCACAAGTGGAATTTCTTGGGTTCCTGATCAATGGCCATGGCATCCACCCAACTCCGGCGAAGACTGCGGCAATCCTGGATGCCCCGCCCCCGGCGTCCAAGGCTGAGCTCCAGGCCTTTCTTGGCCTCCTCAACTTTTATTCCGTTTTTCTGCCTCATAAGGCTTCGGTGGCGGAACCTCTCCACCGTCTTCTTGACCGTGGGGCCAAATGGGTTTGGGATGACAGGGCTGCCGCTGCTTTTGCCGCTGTTAAAAATTTGCTTGTGTCTAACTCTGTTCTTGTACAATATTCTAACATGCTTCCCCTGGTCCTTGCCTGTGATGCCTCACCTTATGGGGTGGGCGCTGTACTAAGTCATTCATTCCCTGATGGCAGGACCGCCCCTATTGCTTTTTACTCCTGCACTTTGGCTCCTGCGGAGAGAAACTACTCCCAGTTAGACAAAGAGGCTTTAGCTATTATTGCTGGTGTTCGGAAATTTCACGATTACCTATATGGTCGTCGTTTCTCTATCTGGACTGACCATAAGCCTCTATTGGGACTGTTGTCTGGTGATCGGCCGTCCCCCCAGTTTCTCTCCCCTAGACTCACCCATTGGTCTGTTTTTCTCTCCACATATTCCTATTCCCTCACATATGTCCCAGGTAAACATCTTGCGCATGCAGATGCTTTGAGCTGGTGTCCATTGAAGAAGTTTCTGTGTGACCCTGCTCCTGTCTCCGCTGTCCTTCTAATTGAGGACTCCCCTTTGCCTCTGACGGCCTCCCATGTCGCCCAGGTGTCGGCTAAGGACAAGGAATTGTCCAGAGTTATTCAATGGGTCCTCTGGGGTTGGCCACCTGGGCAGTTGGGTCCTGAGTGGATGCCATACACCCTTCGTAAGCCGGAGCTGTCTGTTCAGGAGGGCTGCCTCCTCTGTGAGCATAGGGTAGTTATCCCAGGACCCCTAAGGCAAACTGTTCTGCAGACCTTGCATGCGGGCCACCCAGGCATTGTCCAGATGAAGTCCTTAGTTCGCGCCTATCTCTGGTGGCCAAAATTAGACGAATGCATTTCCTCCTGGGTGTCCACCTGCCAGCCCTGTCAGGAGTCCAGACCCCTGCCACCTAAAGAACCTCCCATGAAATGGGAAGTCCCCACAAGTCCTTGGTCCCGTGTGCATATTGATTTCGCGGGACCTATTTATGGCCAAATGTTCTTAGTCCTCGTCGATGCTTGTTCTAGATGGCTTGATGTTATCCCTATGTGTTCAACCTCTACTGAGGCTCTGATCTGAGTGCTGCGTATGATTTTCGCAACCCATGGCCTTCCGGACGAACTAGTGTACGATAATGGGCCCCAGCTAACTTCGTCAGGGTTCGAAATGTTTCTGGCCGGGTTGGGGATTAGACACTGCCTCATCTCTCCATATCATCCGGCCAGCAATGGACGGGTGGAGAGGGTGGTCCGGTCCGCTAAAGACGCCCTCGGCCTCAAAATTGGTCAGCCAAACTTGCAGAGTATTTACTTGCCCAGCACTCCACACCCTGCCCCCTGACAAATCGCAGCCCAGCGGAAATCCTTATGGGCCTCCGACTGCGTACGGTTCTCAATAGACTGCATCCTTCCTATACCCCATGATCACCTGCCCTGTCCAGCCATGTTTTCGGCAAGTTACGGGTCGGGGATTTAGTATATGCACGAAATTATGTGGGCCATCCGCTGTGGTGTCCGGGGGTCGTCATCGATGTTACCGGCCCTCGGTCGTATAAAATTGATATGGGGGAGGGGAGGATATGGAGAAGACATGTGGACCAGGTAAGGGTGAGAAGGGTCCCATGTGGTCTGGAGGCGGGGGCTTGAGCAGAGGAAAATAGACCAGAGGGAGATATGCCCCATGACATCCCGCCCACTGACAGGGAGTATATAAGAGCTGTCAGAAGTTGCCGGGCGTTTTTCGTTCGGGATTTAATTGTATTGCGTTAGGATCTCCTGTGTTAATTAAAGAATTACCTAAGTAGTGAAAACAGTCTCCTGAGTTCGTCTGTACTACGAGAGGCCAATATATATTAGATGAAGTAAGAAATTTGGGGGTGAAGAGATTTTTAAAACTATCTGGAGTGGATTTGGATACTGCTGACAGATGAGGTGCAATTTGAACTATATCAGTAGGACACCACAGGTTTATAGTTTAGGTTTATAGTTTATAAGTTTGTAATAGGGATGTTTGGAACACCATAGCTGTATATTTCTATTTCATATCAGTTTTTTAAAAAATTAAATTACATGGAATTGTGACAAGGGTGAAAGGCAGGGGTGAAATGCTCCCAGTTCGGACCGGCTCGGGCGAGAAGCTAGCAATGACGGCAGGCAGTTCGGAGAACTGGTAGCAAAAATCCCTGCCTCCGCCCCCCATGCTCAGCTGAGCCGCGTGATCATCTGAGCCTTTTTCCCCTCTTTTAAATGGCTCTGACGAGCCAAGCTCTGACGATCCCAGCTGAGTTGCCTGCTAACAGGTAGCAAAAATCCCTTCCCCTCTCTCCCCTCCAGCTTGCTTACCTTAGCTGCTGGTCGCAATGCCTGCCTTGCTTCGCTTGCTGTAAACCCTGCAATCCATTGCATCAGCAAGCAACTGAATCTCCCTGCCTGCAATCAAGCTCATCGGTGAGCAGCTCTATCTGCCTGCCTGCCTTCCTGCCTGCAGGAGTCTCCAACCTTGGCAACGAAAGCCGGCTGGTGAGAAATTCTGGGAGTTGAAGTCCACAAGTCTTAAAGTTGCCAAGGTTTGAGACCCCTGTTCTATTGGGTAAGTTTTTCCCCCTTTGGGAGCTTTAAAAAAAATAGTTAATTGGGGTTTTTTTTAGTTTTTTTTTTTTAGACCTAGCCATTTAAAGTTTAGGAAGTTTTAAATTTAGCTGCTTTTATATAAAAATAAAAATAAAATAAAATAAAATAATATTTGTGTAGCTTTCTGTGATTTAGTGTGTTTCTATAGTGTTTCACTCTAACCACACAAACACACAAAATCTCACAAAGCTGTATGTGGAATTTTGTGTGTGTAAAGTGTGAAAGTTGGTTTTTTGGGCTTTTTGTGGCTGTGTGAGGTTCCTGCTTGTTGCAGGGGCCATTTTGGGTCTAGCACAGCTGCTTTTACATTGTGGGTGAGCCAGTTGTGTTGTGTTGTGTTTTGTATGTCAAAAAGGGCAAAGAAGTGACATTGACTTGGCCACGCCCACCTGGCCAACAAGCCACGCCCACCCAGTCACCTTACCACCAAGCCACGCCCACTAATTAAGCCACGCCCACAGAACTGGTACTGAAAATTTTTAGATTTCAACCCTGGTGAAAGGGAACTGCAAACCGATTTATGTGTAGAATATTTTTAAAGAAATTCTAAAAGAAAACAAAAGGAAGCAATGCCTTGAGCTTACTTTTATTCTCCTTCCCCATCTCCTTTTCATGCTCTGTGTCACCAATTTCATAGTAAGGCAAGGATTGCCTTGTTACTGATACTTGTAAGCCTCTCTGAGAAGCCTCTTTAAATTTATTTCTGATCATCAGAAGTGTTTATGCAGCTGAAATGATTTTATTAAAACAAAGTCAGTCCTGATTTATACCATCAGATCCAGTTTCTTTCTCCATTGTTATCAGTAAGCCAAAATGAGAGCTACATATGTATATATCTTCCAGATCAAAAGGCGATTCCTGCTTGCAGCTAATAACTAAACAGAACTCAGTGTTCTTAGAGATCTTCCCATTGGGATCCTAGTTTCTAAGGGCTCCTCCTTGTGACTAATATGTATTCTTACATCAGCAGAAAAAAATATGCCAACCTAATTTGTGCTGCCTTGATAGCTGAGGTATAATCTATCTCAGTAGCAGAATAATAGAACAACAGACTAACCTAGATTAGCCGACTAGGTAGCTCAGTGGCTAAGACACTGAGCTTGTCAATCAAAAAGGTTGACAGTTCGGCGGTTTGAATCCCTACTACAGGTCTCCTGCGTGAGCAGGGGGTTGGACTAGATGACCTCCAAGGTCCCTTCCAACTCTTTTACTGTTACTGTTACCTAGTTGGAAGTGTTTTTGGAGGTCTTCTAGTCCAACCCCCTGCTCAAGCAGGAAAGTCTATGCTATCAAGGCTTACAAATGGACTGAGGCTTTATTGTAGCCAGTGGTTGGAAGAATTCCCTGCTTTCATTTTATCTCCCTTCCAGGGTTTCCAGCTGGCAGAGAACAACACCAGAAATCTCTTTTCAAAAAGTGGTAGGGCAGGCTTTCAGGAATGTGAGGAAATACTTGGAATAGTGTATTTAGCTGGCTTTCATGTTGTCCAGGAACAATGTCCAATGAGCAACTGGTCACTTGTCACTCATTTTTTCTGAATTTGGATTACTGATCTATTGCATCGATGTATGGTCCATTTGACAGGTCAGCTGGGGGTTGCAGTGGGAATGGAGAGGATTAGCTAGGATACCTTTGAACAGAGACTTACCAGTCTTTCAGAGGCCTGGTTAAATCTTCCTTAAGCTGCACAAGGAAACTGGAAGAAGTTTTAAATTCCATTTCAGTCTCCAAACACCAACAGTTGTTCAGAGAAGGGTAGTGCTGGCAATGAATGGCTACAGTTGGCAGCACCTTGAAATATCCCACAAAGTACATAAAATAGCACTACTCCCTTCTAGTGTAATAAAAATGATAGAAAGGATGATTGGACAAAACATCTTAGCAGCAGAAACAACTGAAAACCTTCAAGGTACTCATCCATAGCAGAACCAACAATATATCTCTTTCCCAGTTTAAATAAACAGCAACCCTTTTATTATTGCAACAGACAGGCCTACGGGTCTACTGAAGGGCCACTAAATTGGTGTTTGATAATGGTCTAGTGCTTTTCCAGAAGACTGGTTTACCTAGGAATATAAGGAGCTTGTGTTGCTCTGGAAATTCGTGAAGTGTGAATCACGCATTAAACAAGTAGATATACCTATGAAAACCAGGTGTCTAGTTTCATATGCAGTTCAAATTAAAATAGAAGTAGTAGATGGAAAGGGAATTCCCATAGCAGTCTCACTTGGCCATCTGGAACTCAGAAGAAACAATCCCCTGACTGCATCATCAGCAGATTGTAATAAATTATAAATCATTCATGCCTGTGCTGCTATTTTAAACGTGGAAGTATTAAGGACGAACTTAGGCTGACTCCACAATGGGCTAGCTTGAAGATGAGACAAAGGTTATGTCATGAGAACAAGTATTCTCAAAGCCAGTGAGACCTATTTGCCTGCAGTTAGAAGAATGGGAGAATAATCTTTGTCTCTGAACAATTAGAAGCCTACCATCCTAAGTATTTATCAACCCATTGGAGAAGGCTTTCTTCTAGACCTGGTAAAACATTGTAGTATTACCAGGTAAGCCCTAGCCATATGAAAGGAATTAACAAAGAGAAAGCAAAAGCTGCAAAATAAAGTTAATAGATTGTTGATTTCTTAGGCCTCTAGTTTCAACTTCAGGAGCCAAAACGTAGCTATGATATAGCAACATACCAAAATGACAGAAAAGTTATGGATACAAAACAAATTATAATATCAAGAAACAGTCCTTTTTTTCTTGCATAAATGATTCAACTTTGGAAAAGTACTTCCAAAGTACTGATTAGGAGAGATAAATGATCAAAAATAGGCTTGTTTAGGTAAAATGGCCAAGTTAACTATGACATTGCTTAGATTATTTCCAGGTTTAGATATGTTGTTCAGCCTATTTCTGACTAAAAAAAATAATAAAAAATCCATCACTGGCAATCACGACAATCACAATTGGTTGCTTAAAAGGAAAACCTTATCTAAGAGGTCAATTTTTCTCTCTGAATTACTTGCTGAAGGATGTGTTATTCATTCCCAGATTCAGTACAATGGCAATTTATGCAGAAGGCTCTAGAAGAAATATCAGTTTCAGATGCAATTGCTGATACTTGGAAGTTAATCTCTGAAGACCTGCTGGCTTTGAATTACCCCAAGATTATTATCCATTGTGCCAAAAAATAAAAAAGTATAGTAAATCTATAAAGGTCTTTTAAGGTGATCAAGGAACTGGCTTTGTTACATGCTGAAAAAGGTCACTCTGAATCACACAAAGAAAAAAGAAGGTAGCTACTGTCTACAAGAAGAAAAGGAGCAAGAGAGAATGTCTATTTCTATTAATTGATATTGTATCAACTCAACTGTACTTGACCTACAATGCATTTAATTGTAAAATTCTGTGGTTGCTTCCTACTGAGCTTTGTTGAAATTCCAAATTTGTTTCTTCAAAGGAAATAGTTTGTAACATGAGGAAGGGTAGGAAATAAGTAGAGACATTTATTCGGTATTTGTACCAAGTTTATGTGCTCATTTGTGTAACTTCGGCAGAGATCTATGAAAAATTAAATCACTTTGGATTCATTACCTTTTCTTCTTTATAATTTGTGAAGCAGAATTTGTTCTTTTTTTCTAAGATGGTCTAAGCTCAGTTAATTAAAAGTTTGCATTATTGAAACCAAATTGCAGTAATAATGATTCCCCCAAAGAGAACTTTATTTTAACAGGCTCCAGTCCTTTTATAATGAAAAGAGCCCTGATGAATTGCATCAGATGCCTATCTATTCGTGAGTTTTCTTCCCACAATGACCAACTAGAAGCTATTGTGGAGATGAAACTTAGGACATCACCTCTATTAAATCATCTTGCTTGCATTCTCTGACAATAGGAATTGTGAAATACATTGCTTTTGAGTTTGGAAGCAATATATTGCCTTCATGGCCAGTAGCCTTTGATAGCTTTATCCTCCATAATATGTGTCTATTATTTGGTGACTGAAATATGAATGCCACATTTTAATTAGGTGTTATGAGGAAAAAAATTACTTATTTCTACATTTAATGAATTTACCACTTAGTAATCAAGTAAAGTCCTTTCTATGCAAAAAAGATATTATTTCTAGTAGTATTCATAACACGTGGCACAGATGAATATATAGATTTCAGAGGACTGGGCCATAGCAAATATTCATCACCGTGGATGCCTTTTACAGAAATGTATATTTCTCTCAAGCGCCTTCTATTTCCTCTGAGATGTATCACAATACAATGAAGTTGTGTTTTCATTAAATAGTACATGTCTTTATTTTAGACATAGCTTCAAGCCACTCCAATTCAGAATCAGGGTTGACTCATGGCAATTGCCTGGACAAATCCCTGTAGTTTTCTTGGCAAAGATTGCAGAAGTGGCTTACTATTGCCTCCTTCCTGGCTGGCTTTATGGCCAAGGCGGGACTAGAACTCAAAATCTCCTGGTTTCTACCTTGGTGCACTAACTGGCTTTCTGTTTAGATGAGGAGGCAGCAAAAAATATCTTCAATCCTATTTGCTGATGACTAAATTTTTGTGGAAAAGATTAGAATCATGCCCTATAAAATAAGCCATATTTTTTTTCTTTTGAAAAATGTCAATATGCTGGTAGATGATGCAAACAATGTACTAAAATAAGAGACCTGGAAGCCTTATTAAAATCATAGTTTCAGTCAAGAATAGAATAGAATAGAATAGATATTTTTTTATTGGCCAAGTGTGATTGGACACACAAGGAATTTGTCTTGGTGCATATGCTCTCAGTGTACATAAAAAGAAAAGATACGTTCATCAAGAATCATAAGGTACAACACTTAATGATAGTCATAGGGTACAAATAAGCAATCAAATCATATTAGGAAACAGTCAATATAAATCATAAGGATAGAAGCAACAAAGTTACAGTTATACAGTTATAAGTGGAAAGAGATGGGTTATGGGAATGATGAGAAGATTAATAGTAGTGAAGACTTAGTAAATAGTTTGACAGTGTTGTGGGAATTATTTGTTTAGCAGAGTGATGGCATTTGGGAAAAAACTGTTTTTGTGTCTATTTGTTCTGGTGTGCAGTGCACTATAGTGTCGTTTTGAGGTAGGAGTTGAAACAGTTTATGTGCAGGATGTGAGGGGTCTGTAAATATTTTTACAGCCCTCTTTTTGACTGGTGCAGTATACAGGTCCTCAATGGAAGGCAGGTTGGTAGCAATTGTTTTTTCTGCAGTTCTAATTATCCTCTGAAGTCTGTGTCTGTCTTGTTGGGTTGCAGAACCAAACCAGACAGTTATAGAGGTGCAGATGACAGACTCAATAATTCCTCTGTAGAACTGTATCAACAGCTCCTTGGGCAGTTTGAGCTTTCTGAGTTGGCACAGAAATAACATTCTTTGTTGTACTTTTTTGATGATGTTTTTGATGTTAGCTGTCCATTTTAGATCTTGCGATATGGTAGAACCTAGAAATTTGAAGGTCTCTACTGTTGATACTGAGTTGTCTAGTATTGTAAGAGGTGGAAGTATGGAAGGGTTTCTCATAAAGTCTACCACCATTTCTACGGTTTTGAGTGTGTTCAGTTCCAGATTGTTCTGGTCGCACTAAGAGGCTAGTTGTTCAACCTCCCATCTGTATGCAGATTCATCATTGTCTCAAATGAGACCAATCACTGTTGTGTCATCTGTGAACTTCAGTAGTTTAACAGATGGATCATTAGAGATGCAGTCATTGGTATACAGAGAAAAGAGAAGTGGGGAAAGCACACAGCCTTGGGGGGGGGCCTGTGCTAATTGTACAGGTATCTGATGTGATTCTGCTTAGCTTCACCTGCTGCTTCCTGTTTGTTAGGAAGCTTATGATCCACTTACAAGTGTGTTCAGGTACCTGTAGATGGTTTAGCTTAGTTAGAAGACTGTCTAGACTGATGGTATTGAATGCTGAACTGAAGTCTACAAAGAGGACCCTTGCATAGATCTTTGGAGGTTCAAGATGTTGTAGGATGTAGTGCAGAGCCATATTAACAGCATCATCTGTTGATTTATTTGCTCAGTATGCAAATTGCAAGGGCTCTAACAGCGGATCCGTAATGGTTTTCAAGTGGGACAGCACTTTATTAAATATTGTTAAGACAAAACCTAGATCTCAATTTCTGCTGAAAATTATCTTCCCTTTTGGAAGGACATTTGTTAAGTATTATTTGGAGTAACAGGTTAAGATGTAGGCTGAAATTCTCCAGCATTTCTGGAGACTGAAAAAAAAGTATTATTACATATATTCAGATATACCATATTTTTTCTGATACATTGTAGGACAGATCCATCTTAACTATTTGTGTATTTGAAAGCATTCATAAATATTATGAATATTCAAACTATGTTTGAAACAATGAATTGCAGTAATGGCTACTAAACAAGTACAGTCGTGGCCAAAATTGTGGAAACCTTTTAGGAAAAGTGTATTTTTGAGGTTTGATGGCTAATAACACCACTTTTTTTGGAGTTTCAAGATAATCATATTTCACTGCTGGAAAGGCCTGGGAATAGCCCAGACCTTAACCCAATTGAAAATCTATGGAGCTGACTATAGAAACTTGTTAGTCAGAAGTGACCCAACAATAAAAGCCAGTTAATAGAAGTAATCATTCAATCTTGGTTTCCCATTATAACAGCTGCAGAATTAAAAGACTTGGTTCACTCCATGGGAAGATGCTGTAAGGCTGCAATTCATGCTAAAGGTTACACAACTATTAACTGACATGATGATAATTTTTGTATATCTTGTTTTTTCTATGTGTTTCACTTCTCTTCTTTATACTGTAACTGCTACTCTAATAGCAAATCCTTCATAAAAGTTATTGCATCACATTCTTGGTTAAATTATCTTTCCATTGATATATAATTTTAGGGAACTGCTCCCCAAAAAGGTGGTGTTATTAGCTAGTTTTAGAAAATACACTTTTCCCAAAAGGTTTCCAAAATTTTGCCCACTACTGTAAACTATCTCACCTTTGGGCATCCCCCACAAACTTTCCCTTTTATCAAAGGTAAGTGATAAATGATAGATTCATTTACATAACTTCCTTAAACAGGAATAATGGTCAGGCTGTGGGTGTTGATACCTCTTGAAAGCTAGGTGGTGGGTTGGTAACAATGCATCATCACCAAACGGTTGGTTTGAAATATTCAGCCTTGTAAAGTTATTCAATATACTTTCTGAGGAGTGATACATTTTATAGGGGCTCTAAACTTACTGGGTGCTTAAGGCTACCCTTTATTTCATTTTCCACTGAAAATAAGTGACAAATTGCACACCTTTATTTGATTATCTCTGAATTTCACCAGTACAGTATTAGAAGGGTCAGAGAGTTGCTTGCAAAGTCTAGGAAAAATAGTTTTAATTTCCAATAGATATTCTCCTAGCAACACCTTAGGGACTATAGAACTACATGAGAAATAAACTGGGATAAATAAACTCCTGTGCCTTGCTTTATGATCATAGCCTCATGGAGCCTGAAGACCGGTAATCTAAGTTCAGAGAGACAGCAAAAAAAGCAGGAAAGCGATACTATTTGTTCTATTATATTTTAGGTAGGTGTACTCCTATACATCTGGCTCCTCATTTTACCCACCTCGGAAGGATGGAAGGCTGAGTCAACCTTGAGCCTGGTGAGATTTGAACTGCCAAATTGCAGACAGCCAGCAGTCAGCAGAAGTAGCCTGCAGTACTGCACTCTAACCACAGTGGTGAATAGAATAGAATAGAATAGAATAGAATAGAATAGAATAGAATAGA
>WNWU01000001.1:20744835-20755808 GCA_012654045.1 Ptyas mucosa | reverse complement strand
CTTGCTTGCTTGCTTGCTTGCTTGCTTGCTTGCTTGCTTGCTTGCTTATTTATTTATTTATTTATTTATTTATTTAATATAGCTGCCCATATCATTGAATGTGACTTTGCAGTCCACAACCAGAGCACCAATTAAAATAATATTGCAGCCATTAAAAATAATCAAATAAAAAAAAAAAGCAAAAATCAAGATTATGGAAGAATAACAGTAACCTAAATAGTGTATAACACTTCATGGTTCCTCATGAAGGAGCCCCAATAATAGGAAACCCACATTTTAAGGGCTTCCTGGAAGGCTAGCAGGGATGCGGCTAAGCTCAGCTGGGGGGATAATGTTCCAGATGGTGGGAGTCAAAGCTGAAAAGGCATATCTTCTGGGTCCCATCAGATAGAACTCTTAGGCAGATGGGATCCTCAATATACCCCCCTTGCTGGACCTTATGGGATGCATATATGTAATTAGAAATAGGCCATCCCTCACATAACCTGGTTCCATATCACATAGGGCAGTGATGGTTACTGAGTGCTGAAACTGGAGCATGCGCACCAGAGTGCCAGAACTGTAAGAGACCAGCTGGTCAGTGCGGATGCGTGTGGTGGCCAGCTGCTCTTCCAGGTTCTGTCACGCACATGCATGCCGATCAGCTGGTTCGGTACACGTGCACCAGCCAGCTGGTCCAGCATACATGCACACTGGCCAGTTGCTCTCTTCTGGGTTTGCACGAAGACCAGCTGGCTGGTGTGCATGCACACAGCAGAACCCAAAAGAGAACAGCTGGCCAGTGAGCATATGTAAGACGGAACCTGGAAGAGCAGCTGGTGATGGCGCACATGCCCTCAGAGAGGGCTCTTTGTGCCACCTCTGGTACATGTGCCATAGGTTCACCATCACAGACATAGGGCCTTAAAGGTCAAACCAGCACCATGAACTTCACCCAGAAGTAGACTGGCTGCCAATATAGTTTGTAAAACACATATGTAGTGTGCATCACCCTATGGGCACAAATAACTGACTGAGTAGGCATGCTCTGCACCAAATGAATTGGTTATTGAAGGTAGACTATTCACTATTGATTTCAATTGCAAGGCAGGTGGAATAGTTACCCTAAATGGATTGGGCATGGTACACTGTTGAAGACTGATTAATTCATGAGTTGTCTGAAAAACGTGTTTGAGATTGAGGGCACCATCTGTCAGTAGACCTTAGTCAAGAACTAGACACATAGAGATGGGATTGAGCCTGTTCTGTCTGGTTCAGATGAACCGGTAATGGTGACTGTGGAAGGCTCGGCCCACCTGCCCTGATGTAATGCACGAGTACTGCACATGTGCGGAAGGCAGTGTGCATGTGCCGAGGTGGTACGTGCACTCACATTTGCGAACCGATAGAGAAGGTAAGTGAATCCCACCTCTGCAGACACAGCATGGATTTCATGAACTAGCATTACTTATTCTTATAGGATGGAACAGAAGAATTTTGAAAGCCTGTCTCTCTACTCAATTTTATACCAAACAAAATCAAGGTAGGGTTATTTTGGATTTCATTCTGATGTCTATGTCTAATCTTTTCTGAAACTCATATCTTAATTATAATTACTTGCCCCTTTCCAGTAAGAAGTCTATATTATTCCTTTATCTGAGGGTCAAGTGCCGAAGAGAAAGAGGACAGAAATCTACTTAGTCATCACATATTTGTCAATATGTGTATATATCAATAAGTATTTGTCATACTTAGTCAAATATTTGGCATCCAACTACACATTGTTTCAGAAAAAAGAGCACCTTTCCTGCAGTTCTTAACTGCAAAGCAGTATAAACCAGGGGAAATTTGAAAGTCTGTATGAGATAGCATATTTTCAGATCTGTTGTTTTTCTCCTGAAAGCCACCCATCTCTGATGTGGGGTTCTAGAGGTAAATGTGGGAGTAGCATTCTATGATTTAAAAAGAAGCAATTAATTAGCTGCATTATAAAAATGTCTGGAAATTACTTTTTAGATTTGCAATTCTTCTGAACAATGCCTTCAGCCCAACAAATCACTCTGAGAATGTTTTGGATAATTGCTCTTTTTGTAGATTAATGGTTGTAAATCCATGAAAGATCAAATGAACTCACATATAATGAGATTATACAGCTTAGATGTAGGTTGTTCTTCTCATACCTGTTTCTAATAATGAAGTAGAGATTGTTTGAATAAATTAGAACTAGAAGTGTTACAAGTTTTAATGCCCTTTGAAGACAGCAAGGGGAAGGCAGAGCTACACCACAACCTCCATGAAGGCAGCAGAGTTATCTATAACAACTGGAAATTGATTGAAAATGAACCTGCTCAGAGGCTAACACCATCAGCTAAACCTAACCCCAACAAGTTGACTGCATATATATTTAATTTGGAAGCAGAGGAGAAAGAGTTTGACTTTTATTTTTTGTTCCACTTCTAGTTTATGTTGCTGTCCTCCTTAAATAACTTCCCTCATGCAGTACAAAATATATGACTATCTTATGACAAATAGAACTAGCATGATAGCAATTTAAACTGAACCTTCCTACCCTCAGTGCCCTCCAGATGGATAGATTGATCTCTACTTCCAGAACTCCTCCAGTCAACATGGAAATAGATGAGAATATTAGAAGTGGAAATCTATATACTTGGGAAGAAATGAAATTCCCCACCTTAGTTTTCATTCAAATTGAAAACCACTGAAGTGCATTGAGAGAGGTTAATTAACTGCTGCTGAGTGATAACTCTTAATGGAGGAGGCAACATCGGGATCAGAAAGAAAGTAAGTTAAACTCCATGAATGTCTAACAAATTGCTACTATATACTATATTTGTCAGAGTTCTCTTGTCAAAAGCCCTGCAAGAATGGTCTTCCAATGTCACAAAAGGTCTCCTAAATAGATTTCCTGTAGAAAATCAAATAAAACCACAATGGGAATATTCTAGCAACTTTGACATATCCAATACAAGTCCCATTCAGAGTGGAATCAAAATTTAAATTCTCTGGCCTCTTTCTCATGCCTACCTAGGGTAGGGAGATACAAGTCATTCTTTGGAAGTGTGAGGGATGGCTTCATTGTATTTTATTTTGGAAATGAACTAAGCTAGTATCCGTCTGTTGATTTGGAACTTACACTGCACAATGGGATAGTGAATCGATAGTTTCACATCCAGGGAACGATGATCCAGCACTCTCTTGACTTTGTAGCTCTCTATACTTGCCAGTAAGGAGGTAGCTCCTAACAAACATATTTTTGCACAGTAATAAAGGAGTACAGCTTTCTGCTCTAGGCACATTGTAACATTTAAATATAAAATGATGCTCCACAATGGTAAATGAAGAAACTGGAGATTGATGTACTTAGAGCAGAAAAATGGTAAGTAAGAAAGGATACACCCATTCCTTTCCTTCCTGGTTAGTAATTTTTTGGCATTTATTGTGTGGGACTGCATTATCTACACTGATTTATGGGGCCCACTATCTTCTAAATTAGCCATTTGTAAAAATTCTTAGGATTTCAACTTTTTAGCATAGTACCATTTGAGTGTTAACAAATGGAAGCAGCTAATGAAGTTTTGCATGCTTCCAAAGAGTGATAGAAAATATGTAAAGGTATGAGTTTAAAGTACTCATGTCTTTTTTCTTCCATGCATCTGCACAAGCCCATCCAAAACCCAACTGTTTTTAATAAACCTCACAAGGATCTTGTTTTTCTCTTGTTTTTTTCCAGGCTTGCTATTTTGGGGATAACAGGGTATGTTCAAAGAATGTACCACCCATGTTTTCATTTTGACTAGTACATTTTCAAAGTTTGAGTTTGAGTTTGAGTTTATTTAGATTTATATACCTCCCTATTCCCGAAGGGCTCAGGGCAGTGAACAGACAAAGATAAAACCAGATACAATATAAAATTTAAAAAACATATTAAAGCATATTAAATAAATTTGGCCCATACTAATTAAAACACCCCTGTTTTTAAAAACAAATTAAAATCAAAATTAAACAATTAAAAAGGGTTAGGCCAACCCCACTTGATGGAATAAAAAAATCTTGAGGGCACGGCGGAAAGTGTGCAAATCTGGGATACTCCGTATCTCCGGGGGAGCTCGTTCCAAAGGGCGGGTGCCCCCACATAGAAGGCTGTCCCCCTGGGGGCCACCAGTCATCACTGTTTGGCCGACGACACCCTGAGGAGCCCCTCTCTGTAGGAGTGTACTGGTCAGTGACAGGCTACCGGTGGCAGAAGGTGGTCTCGTAGGTACCCAGGTCCTGAGTCATGGAGCGCTCTAAAGGTGGTAACCAATACCTTGAAGTGCACCCGGAAGACCACCAGGAGCCAGTGCAGCTTACGCAGGAGAGATGTTACATGGGAACACCACATCGCTCCCATAAACACCTGCGCAGCCGCATTCTGGATCAGTTGGAGCCTCCGGGTGCTCCTCAAGGGGAGCCCCATGTAGAGAGCATTACAGTAGTCCAGGCGGGAAGTGACAAGGGCATGAATGACTGTGCATAAGGAGGCCTGATCCAGAAAGGGACACAACTGGTGAATCAGGCAAATCTGATAGAAAGTCCCCCTGCCACAGCCCTCAGGTGTTCTTCTAAAGACAGCCGTGTATCCAGGAGGACACCCAAGTTGCGAGCCCTCTCCATGGGGGCCAACGACTTGCTCCCAATAGTCAGTGATGGCACCAACTGACTATATTGGGATGCCGGAAACCATAGCCACTAGGTCTTGGACGGGTTGAGCCTGAGTCTGTTTCTCCCCATCCAGATCTGCACGGCCTCCAGGCACTGGGACATCACTTCAAGGGCAGCATTGGAGTGGCCCGGGTGGAGATGTACAACTGAGTGTCATCAGCGTACTGGTGGTACTTCACCCCGAAACCACGGATGATCTCACCCAGTGGCTTCATATAAATGTTGAACAGAAGGGGTGAGAGGACCGAACCTTGTGGCACCCCACACACAAGGCCCCTTGGGGTCGACCTCTCCTCCCCTGCCAACACAGACTGCGACCGGTCAGAGGGAAAGGAGGAGAACCACAGCAACACGGTGGCCCCCACCCCCAACTCTTCCAACTGGCACAGTATGATACCATGGTCGATGGTATCAAAAGCCACTGAGAGGTCTAATAGGACCAGGGCAGAGGAACAACCCCTGTCCCGAGCCCTCCAGAGATCATCAACCAATGCGACCAATGCCGTTTCTGTGCTGCACACAGGCCTGAAACCCAACTGGAATGGATCTAGATAAACTGTTTCATCCAGGTACTGGGGAAGCTGTCGTGCCACCACAGTCTCAACAACCTTCACCACAAAGCAAAGGTTGGAGATCGTTACTAACACTGCCAGGTCCAGGGAAGGCTTCTTAAGGAGAGGCCTCACCACTGCCTCTTTCAAGGCAGCGGGAAAGTCACCCTCACTCAACGAAGCATTAATAATCCCCTGGAGCCAGTCTCGTGTAACCTCTCGAGAGGCCAGCACCAACCAGGAGGGACACGGGTCCAATAAACATGTGGCTGCACTAAGTCTACCTAGAATCCTGTTCACGTCTTTGGGAGTCACAAGATCAAACTCCTCCCAGATAACATTCTCAAGACCTGCCTCCATCACCCCTCCTGAATCTACCCAGTCAGAGTCCAAGTCTTCCCGAATTTGAGCGATTTTGTCATACAGATACTGTACAAAGTCCTTGGCCCGACCCTCCAAGGGGTCCTCCCATGCTCCCAGGTGGAGTAGGGAGCGGGTCACCTTAAACAGGGCAACCAGGCGATTATCTGATGATGCAATAAGAGCAGAAAAATAATTAAATTTTGCTGCTTTTAGCGCCACTAGGTAGGTCTTAATATGAGACCTCACCAGTGTTTGGTCAGATTCGGAAAGGCTGGCCCTCCAACCGCCCTCCAGGCATCTTTTTTGGTGCTTCATCTCCCTCAGCTCCTCAGTAAACCAAGGAGCCAAGTGAGATCGGCACCGAGTCAGAGGCTGCAAAGGCACGACCCGGTCCAAAGCTCCAGGGGCTGCCCTATCCCAGGCGGCCACCAGGTCTTTGGTCAAGTCATGAGCCAGAGCCTCAGGGAATGGGCCAAGCTCCATCTGGAACCTATCTGGATCCATCAGGCGCCTGGAACCACCTCATCAGAACCACCTCATCAGTGTAGCGGTTCGAATGTCAAAGCGAAGGAGAGAATGATCCAACCATGACAAGGGCTCAATCACTATATTCCCTACATCAAGATCACTCAGCCACTGACCAGAGACAAAAACCAAGTCCAGAGTGTTTCCCCCTGTGTGAATAGGGCTATGAACTAACTGGGTCAGGTCCATAGCCATCATGGAAGCCATGAACTCCCGAGCTGTCTCAGAGTTGTCTCAGACGCTTCACCGATGGATGGCATTCCAAAGTAATTTGGAATGTGGAGCATATGTTTAAATGGAAATGCAAATCAAATTGTTAATGTTGCAGAATCTGCAATTCCTGATTGCTATCCTTCCTCAGAAATTTATGAGTTATTTCCTCTAAGGTTATTATGGAATTTTAGAGAGTGATCTTACTGTTTATTTTTCTTTCAACACTTGAGGGGGTTTCTTGGTGGTCTTGGAGATTGGTTGTTTTCTTGCAGATGTTTCATTGCCCAACTATGTAACATCATCAGTGCTAGTTGGGAGTAGGGTATGCTCTCTCTTTATATGCAGTTGGCTTGCCCTGTCATTATTGGTTGGAATGTTTTTGGTGATGCCTTGATTAGGTTGTTTACTGTTAGCATACAAATGTTAATTCATTTGTATGAGTAAGGAGTTCCTGCATTAGGATATTATACAATATATTACATTATACAATATACAAATATTCTCTTCTGTTGGCCTTTCAACAGATTTTTGCAAGATGCTATCAAATTTGATGGTAGATTACACCATTAAAAAGACCACTGACTTTCAGAAAATTATTTAATTCATTATCAAACAGTTAATTAAGCTGTCCTTTCCAGTTTGGAAGACAGCTTGCCATATGGCAGAATGGAATGTGAACCCACCAAATCTTTATATTTTTTTAAACATTAGAAAATATCCGCTAAGAAACATTCCTTAATCCATAAAATGAATCTGTCATGTCTAATAAATGCATCACAATGTTGATATGCATAATTACTGAGGGGGCCAGGGCGGGCTCTGATTGTCAGTATTTGATATAATTAATTCTCAAGATAGGGAAACAGAACTGTAGTCGCCATTAAATTGGAGAGATAGTTTTATTTAAAACAATTTTGCTGTGTAGCACTATAATCTTCTCTTTTTATTGTGCTTTCCATCACTCTCTTTTGTAGGCTTTTAGGCACCACTATTAAACTCAAGATGAACTTTTATTTCAAAAGAATATCTTGCTCTCAGACAACCTGTCTTTTTCTCATTTGCTTTTACCCTAATCCATTAGTCTGCCTACATTTTTCTTCTTGTAGCAGGTAAACAATAACTGAAGGTTCTTGTAGCAGGTAAACAATAACCTTTTTTCTATGAAATGATCAGTAGTTAATAATATATTTAAATCTCTCTCTCTCCCCCTCCCTCCCTCCCCCCCTCTCTCTGTCTCTCTCTTTCAAGAAATATCTCTTCAGAACCTTAATGCTTGGGAAAAATAAAGTATAATCAGTTTTCAAATTTTCCTGGGAAGAAACAACCTAGGGATTATTCTATATATATAAAAAAATCTTAAATTGCAACTACTAATTCTAAGGAAGAAATATTTTTCAACTGAAAGAAAAAGAGCATTTTTTTAGAAGTACAAGATAAAATATTTTTAATTGCCATTTTGTATATATATATAAATGTTTTATTTCCTCCTGTTCTTTTTTTAATGTGATACATTTGAACATTTCCATTTGGAAAATAAAATGGATTAAATTCCTCTTCTAGCTTATTGGCTGCTATTCTTTACTGTGTCTTGATCTAGTTCTGAATAGCATTTAATTCATCAGCATGATGGGAGACATTGCTTTTTCAAATGTCGCCCACCTGCCCTGAATTCTTAGTATTCTCATTGAAATTGGAAAGAGATGAGCACATTACTCCAAGTAAACCCTTACTCGGAGGTGTCAAACTCATGTTGCCATGCCATCATGTGACGTATCAGGACTTTTTTCCCCTTCGCTAAACCGGACGTGGGCATGGCCAGAGCATGACACATCTGACCCATGGGCCGGGAATTTGATAGCCCTGCCCTAACTGTTATCAATACCATGATGAAGATTATATTTTTAAGATCTCAGTATCTCAGGTAAAAGAAAAAGCTGTGGTACCTTCATTCTTAACTCCATACCTTTGCAACAAACTTTAACATCAAGAAGGTTTAGCATTTAGCCTAACGTTGGCATAGCATTTAACTTTTCAAAACTCTTGTACAACATGAAATGCATTCACACCTATGATACATAGTGGAAAATATAAGAAGCTAGCTATGAAGCAGCAGCAAAAGCCTGAATATTGTGTTAATGTTAAGGGAACAGCTCCGTGATTTTTTAAAAACGAATCTCCTTATAAATCAGTTGTGTAATGTATAACTTTGACAAGTATCTAGCTGATTAGACTCTAGTCCCTAATAACATGTCTAAGTCTTAAAGTATACCAAGTCATTGGTTTGATAAAGCTCATGCTGGCTAGGGAATTCTGGGAATTGAAGCCCACAAGTCTTAAAGTTGCAAAGGTTGGACTCCCTTGCTCTATAGTTTTTGTTTTTTTTTACTTGGCACCTTATGGATCCAGATGGCTTCCCAAGTACACTTGGAGAATTTCCAATGTTGTTTGATGGTGATACATTCAGTGCCATGGATGATCAGTGGAATACAGAGATGGCTCAGGTGGTTGATATGATTGGTCCTAATTGCCTTCTTCCCTCTTTGGAAGATAAATCATTCTTTGGTTTTATTACTGACATGAAGTCATTTATTGTGCCCCTTGGTGTTGTTAGCATTATATGATTATTATAATAATCTACTGCAGGGAGAAAAGACTTAGTTGATTGGACTGCATGAGGTGACTGAGTTATGATTTAATGGGTTTTAGAGGAAACTTGGGGTTATTCTCTAAACTCTGTTACATGCTTTGGCTGATGCCTTAGTTGCTGTTTTTCCATTTTGGTTTCAAAGAAGGACCCTGGCAGTGCTTTAGTTATTCTAAATTATGACTTCTAAATTCTTCCACTTGTTTTTTTCCAGACATGTGAACAGAAGACAGATCTGGTGCTTTTGAAAGCATTCTTGTAGCTTTGATTCTTTTGCACAAGTTGATTGGCTCAAAGCAGAGTATGTAATTCATATGCTAAAAGGACAGCGGCCACTTTTCAATAAGCTTAGGTAGATTCAAACTCATATGTTGCAACCAGAAATATGGATTATTTACTCTTCCTTTCAAAATCAATTGTTCTGATGCTACAAGGCCTCAGTTGAAGAGATTTGAAAACCCAGTGGTATTACAGATGACATCTAGGCAAAAATGTTATGTGCTTGACCTTTCTTCAGTGTGCTATACTGCCGCCAAAAACAAAGCAAGCTGTCTAAATGTCAAAGCAGCCGAATAAATAAGAAAATCCAATAATTGAGTCAGTAGCAAGCAGTACATTGCTGTTTCTGCTCATGTCCTTGGCATGCAGCAAGGGAAATCTCATTTGTTCTACTGCCTGCTTTCATTGTGTCATCTAGTTCAAGAGATGCCTACATGTTGTTGGTAACCTAATGTTCAGATGATAGCATAAAATCATACTGGGTAATATATAATTCAGTACTTTTCATTCTATTAGAAAACTGAATATTCTTTTCAGATTAAAATCTTATCCAGTGAACTCCGAAGTGATCATCAATATTATTTCTTGGGCAATGTGGAATTTTGAGTTAGAAATGCTTTCATGAAAAGAGTTGAAGAACAGATTCCAGTGAAACAATTGCACAGACAGCCAGAGACAGCAACAACCCATAACCAACCCATGCAACCCCACTCCCAGCAGTTCACCTCCCAATGACCCTGATCTGATGTAGCCTCCCTATCCCAAGACCCATCACAAGACTCTCACTGATGAGTCATACCTGACCCATCACAAAACCCATCATAAGACCCTCACTTGACACACCCACATCGGAACCCCTTATAAACAGAAGAACATTGACACTGACATCCTTTAAACTCTGCTGAAGATGTTACCTAGCCTGGTAACGAAATGTTCGGAAACCAACCCACAAGCTCGGAGAATGAACCTTCACCCTCACTTTCCACTGTGACAGTCCATTTTTCTATATTTCCACTTTACCCAACATTAAAATCACCTCAAGAGAACTAGGCCTTCAAACTAGATGTTCAGAAAGTTATAATTTGAGCCTGGTCATTTGTGATACTAGAGAGTACTCAAGTTTGAATTGTTCTACAATCCATATTCGTTTTCTGGGTTATTCATGATATTCTCTTGAGTCTTCTCCAGCACCATTGTTCAGATGCATCTTTCTATCCTGCTTCTGCAAAGTCCAACATTTGCTTCCATTGAATGTCACAAAGAAATGTTGACTTCTTTTTGATTTCTTTATCTTTTTTGGTGATGCAGCTTGCATCAGTCATAAAATCTCTTGTTTCTCAGCTTTTTAAATATGTAGCTTGAACATCTGGCTTTTCTTTTTCCAGGTAGAGCTGTAATCTGTGCTGGATGATTCTAATCTTTATTTTGCTAGCATGTAATATTAAGGCTATTGTGCAATAGTTAACACTCACTACTAAGTCTCTTTTTAATCTATTTGTATGTAGCTTGTAGAAGAACCTTTGAGTTCATTTAAATCAAACATCAGCACATCTTCATTGAGCAAAAAATGGTTTATTAATTAGTACTGGAGGCAAAAAAAAGCCTAAAAAGGAGAGGGGTTACAGTTCATTTTTACAAATATGCAAATTATGATATGTATTTAATTTGGTGATGAATCATTGATTAATTGCAACATA
>WNWU01000001.1:20728146-20744735 GCA_012654045.1 Ptyas mucosa | reverse complement strand
GTTTAATAAGTTAGATGGGTGGGGCAATGGGTTCAAATACAATGGCTCCTTTGGATTGAAACAAAAGGCTGAAGCCTAAAGATGAGACAGCAAGATTCAATCAAATTCAACCCAGTATTTGCTTACACCTAATGGACAGAATCCTGCAAATCTAAAGCTATAACCTCCAACCTGGTAGATAAATCCCAAGAGATTCTACCAGGTTGGAGGTTATAGCTTTAGATTTGCAGGATTCTGTCCATTAGGTGTAAGCAAATACTGGGTTGAATTTGATTGAATCTTAAGATAAATCCCAAGAGATTCTAGACTGTGGCTACCCTGAATTTTCCCCCATTCACCTCCTCCATTGCAATTTATGAAATTGGGCAAAGCACCCAGATCAAATGTATTTTTATTGCATTCTATGCAATAGAATGGTGGCATGCAGAGGTGGCATGCAGAGCCCTCTCTGTGGGCACGCACACTGTTGCTAGTGCTCTTCTGGTTTCTGGCACATGCATTCGCACTGGCCAGCTGGTATTCGGGTTTCTGGTGCTCTGGCATGCACAAATGCACACGTGGTCCATTTTGGGCACTCGGTGCCAAAAAGGTTCGCCATCACTGGTGTAGAATTTTTATAGACTCAGTGGCACTTGTGTTGTTAGTACTCTATAGGCTATAGTCCATCATTTAATATATTTTCCCTTCCTTGCTTTGGTAACATGAATACCTGAGAAAGTTCCTACCTGATGTGCTAGTATTAGACCAATATATTTCTTTAATGCAGGTGCTAAAATATTAATTGCAACATTAGCTAGGAGACTACTGAAAGTAATATTCAGACAAGCATCCAACACCATTCATCAGGTGATTGATATTATGGGTATAACTGTGAAAAAGTGGAATCAGCTCCCTAACATTGTTAGATGGTTAAAAAGCCTTTGATATATTCCAAATTAAATATATGAAAAGCACTTTAGAAAGGTATGAGTTTTCATTGGGTTACATTTTGTTCATTGGATTACAATTTGGTCTCTGCATCCTATGGCTAAAATTATCCCAAATTAATTTGTCTTTCAGTCCTTTAAACTACACCGTGATAGTCAGATAGACTCTTGTCTCTAATTTTCAATTTGGTTCTTTTTTTGTTTTGCTTTGTTTATATTTATATGCCGCCCTTCTCCGGAGACTCAGGGCAGCTTACAATGTGTTAAGCAATAGCCTTTATACTTTTTTGTATATTTATACAAAGTCAGCTTATTGCCCCCACAAACCGGGTCCTCATTTTACCCACCTTAGAAAGGATGGAAGGCTGAGTCAACCTTGAACCTGGTGAGATTAGAACTCGCAGTAATTGCAGGCAGCTGGATGTTAAATGCTGCCTTAATAGGAGGCATTAGCCTGCTACGCCACTCAGGCTCTTCTTGAACCACTGGATGCTTCTGTTAAACAGTATCACAATATTAAAAACATAGGGGCATTTGGCATTGAATCTAAACTTTCTTATATATTCTTTAAGCCAATTATATCATGATTATTCTTCATAATTATGTAACATCATTATCAATTTTGGCAAAGTTATACAACAATATGACTGATATTCTACTTAGATTAAAAATCAGAATCCATTTGATTTGGGATCTAATACATCTATTGTAAGAAATTAGGATTTACAATTTGCATATATTCTATAGAATACTTCCAAAGGTTATCCCAATAAAGTTGAATTAAATATATTTAAATGTACAAATGTAATTTAAGTGGCTATTATTCCATTGTTCAGAGTAAGATTAATGTTATTTAAATGAACATTACATTGAGGTTAATTACAGAGACCCCTAGAGGATGGATTGGGGTTTTTTTTTTTTTGAGAAACTGTATGATAACAGTTATAAAAACATGTTTTAAGCCTCAGAAATGAAGAAAAAAAATGAAAGAAACCCAGTTTCCATCTGCCTCATCTCCCTGCAGTATGAGAGACGTAAGGAAAACATTATTTGGGATACCGGCCAGTACGCTCCCACAGAGAGGGAGTCCTCAGGGTGCCGTCAGCCAGGCAGTGTCGGCTGGCGACCCCCAGGGGGAGGGCCTTCTCTATGGCAGCACCTGCCCTCTGGAACAACTTGCCCCCGGAGATACGGAGGATATCAGATCTCTGGGTTTTTTGCTGTGCCCTAAAAACTTTTCTTTTCCATCAAGCAAGACTGGTGTAAACCGCCCCCCCCACACTTTCTGAGATATTAGATTTTAAATTGTCTAACGGGTTTTAGTTGGGAGGTTTTTAAATTTTTGGCCAAAGTTTATAATTCTTTTAAATTATTAAATTTTGTATTGGAATGTTTTTTATTTTGGGCTGTGCACCACCCTGAGTCCAGCAGGAGAAGGGCAGTGTGTGTGTCTGTCTCTCTCTCTCTCTCTCTCTCTCTCTCTCTCTTTATCTCTCTCTCTATATATATATATATATATATATATTCTGTTACTACAGCCTATAACAGTAAAGTAGAATTCTAGCTTTCTTGTGGAATCTGTTTTTCAACTTTGTCTACCTCAAAGAGCTGGCAATTATGTTTTTGGAGAGGGATTCTAATGTTAATACCCATTAAATCTTCTGACCGAAACTATCCAATTCCAATCCAATTCAATCTGATGATGCCCAAGATGTCAATCTGTAGTTCACTTCATCATTTACTGCAGTTTCCCACATTCATGTTCTTTTTCTGTAATTTGGTGTCTGCAGCTTCATATTTTCTTTCTCTGCATGGCAGCAGCAGCAACTAGGCATCTGGAAGACTTTAATTTAGCTGCATGATAAACACTGAAAGATCTTTAGCATTTTCTCAGTGGCATGCTGAGTGCCATCTGATCTCAGAGGCCCATCATGAGGCACTTTATCATTAATCATTTTATCTTGCCTATCTACGTTCTTTTCTTACTAAAATATGGAAATGTTATATCACTTGTATCTCCCTCACAGTCTGAAATGATGGCTTGTCACTAAAGTGGTCATCCACCTCAGGGGTGGGTTCTACTTACCTTTACTACCGGTTCGCAATGGGAGCATGCATGCACGCTTGCTTTGCTTGTCCATGTGCAGATCATCCATTATGACATCTGGGCAGGTGGGCGGAGCTTCCCACCGCTTTTACTACCGGTTCGCAAGAACCGGACAGAGCAACGCACCACTGATCCACCTCCAACTTCTTTCAGTTTTGCTGCTGGCTGACATAGCAGCCTGTTTGCTTTAGTTGGGCTGCTGAGATTACCTTTGTGCATTAATTATGTCTCCTGTAAGTATAAACTCTTAGAGAACAACACGATGGTGTTCTCTTATCCATCCGCATAATGCCCTACCCCACTGCCACAACAAACTGAGGGTAGTCTTATTAGGGATGGATACATCCAATCTGAATCATACATTTGAGAAAATTGATTTGGTGTGATTCAATTTATGGACTTAATTTGGACGATAAATTTGATTTAGATTTCCAAAACCAATCAGTTCCAAACTAGGTTATTGACTGATATATAGAAAGAAGTTTTATATGTAGAGGTAGTCCTGGCTTAGCAACTACAATTAGGAATGGCAACTTGGTTGCTAACTACTGCAGTCACTAAGTGGAAAATCATGTGACCATGATTTATTATTTCAGCCTTCTGTATGAACTCTGCTTGTCACATGTCAGTTGTGAAGCCAACAAATCAGGGGTAAAATCCAGCAGGTTCTGACAGGTTCTGGAGAATCGGTAGCAAAATTTTTGAACAGTTCGGAGAACCAGTATCGAAAATTTTGAGTAGTTTGGAGAACTGGCAAATACCACCTCTGACTTGCCCAGAATGGGGTGGGAATGGAGATTTTGCAATATTCTTCCCCCGGGAGTGAGGGAATGGGGATTTTGCAGTATCCTTTCCCTAGAGTGGGATGGGAATGGAGATTTTGTGGTATCCTTCCCCTGTCATGCCCACCAAGCCACACCACACCCACCAAGCCATGCCCACAGAACTGGTAGTAAAAAAAAAATGGGATTTCACCACTACAACAAATAGTAATCATGTGACTGGAAGATGCTATGATGATTGGGAGAATTGGATGAAAAATTATTTTTTTAGCATTTGTAACTTTGAATGGTCACTGCACATACCAATCAGCAAACAAGGACTACCTTTAGTTGTGGTGGTGCAATAGTTGGAAGTACTGCCGGCTACTTCTGCTGACTGTCGGCTGCCAGCAATTTGGCAGTTCGAATCTCACCAGGCTCAAGGTTGATTCAGCCTTCCAGTCTTATGAGGTTAGTAAAATGAGGATCCAGATTGTTGGGGGCAATATGTTGACTCTGTAAATGGCTTAGAGCAGGCCGTAAAACACTGTATTGTGGTATATAAGTCTAAGAGCTATTGCTATTTATGCAAAAAGTCCATCAAATTGCTAAGATCTGCCAATTCAAAATCAGTTCAGTAAAAATATACTGGTGATCAATCTTCAGACTGGATCTTAGAGTCAGATTAATATCTGGCTTAGTATCTGGAGATCTCAGTTTTCTATATTCTTGATTTCTTTTGCCTACATGCAAAGGTCTTTATTTATCTATTCAATGATTATGAGCCATTAAATTTATATAGCCTTTTGGTAGCCAGATAAATATTTTCTAAGACAATGTTGCCCCAACTTGGTCCTTCAAGTCTTCCAAATATATCTATTTAATCCTATGCCCACAAAACTTCTCTTTCCGTTTACTACCAAAAACAAACAAAATAAGACAAGGAAATATATAGCCCTGGCTTCATATTGGGAAATTACTAAACTTGCATGCACAACTAATTCCTGATTTTTATGTGTATTACTTCTCCCTCTCCTTATTCCCTTTCCTTATTCCAGTATATGCCACTTGATACATGCTTGCCAAGTCATTTGTAAACATCCTTAAATTTGCCAAATGTTTTTTTTAATTCTGTTAGTTTTCTGCTAGAATAGCTCAATAGAAGTTGTATATCAAGTTGTGTATCTATTGACCTAGAACTTTTGCATAAAAATTAAATGATTCATAGTTTATTCTATTCCCTGCCACATGACTGGATAATCAAATGCCTAGAAATAACAAGAGTCACTAGAAACATCAGACTTTTTGTGCAAAAATCAATGACACAATAATAAAAGACACAGGTGCTAGTAAATTGTGACACACTAGAAGAGGTTGATATTAAGAGAGGAATCTTTCAAGGAGAGTCACTATTGTTTGTCTTTGCATTGATTCCTCTGTCAACAATACTGAGCAAGTATTGTTCTATCAAATTGGCTATCAGACATCAAAAACAACTGTCAGGCTATCCACCCCCTTTATGTTGACTGTTTCCTAATTGACTGTTTCCTAATATGAGTTGATTGCTTATTTGTTCCCTATGACTATCATTAAGTGTTGTATATTATGATTCTTGATGAATGTATCTTTTCTTTTATGTACACCAAGAGCGTATGCACCAAGACAAATTCCTTGTGTGTCCAATCATACTTGGCTAATAAAGAATTCTATTCTATTCTATGTAGACAATCTAAAGCTTTATGAAAGAGTACCATCTGAAAGAATCCTCACTCAATACTGTCCTTATATACAGCCAAGATATTGCAATGGACTGGACAAATGTACCATGCTCATTATTAAACAGGGAAAAATAGTGAAAACAGAAGGAATCAAGTTACTCTAATGGAAATAACATCAAAAGTCTGGATGAAGACGATCATTACAAATATCTGGGCATCCTTCAAGCTAACATAAAGCACACTGAACTCAAGAAAAAGGTTAAAAGTGAATGCATCATGAGACTAAAGAAGATCTTAAAGTCCAAACTCAGTGAAGGACCGACTATCAAGGCAATTAAAATCTGGGCAATTATAGTCATTGGATACATAGCTAGAATAGTGGACTGAACTCAAGCAAACTGAAAGTCCTGGACAATGAATCATGCCTTTAATTCATGTCCTTTATTTATTTACCAAGGACAATAGGTGGGCGTGGAATGTTTTAATTACACCAGACAGTTGAAGAAGAAGAAAAGGACATTGGAAGGATATTTGACGGGCAGTGAAGAAAATGCACTAAAGCTAATATACCATGAAGGTTTACTGAGTACTGGAGAAACCAAGCCGTCATACAAGAAAGACCAAATGAAGAATAGGAAAAGAGACATAGCAAGGTAAAGGAACCACCAAGAACAGTCCCATCAACACTGACAGAGCAAGCCACTAGCATATAAAAATAAGAGCAAACCTCACTCTAGTACTGTTACCTTGTTTGGTAATGACACATCTGCAAGAAAAGCACCAAGGACCCCAGAGTTCAACCCTGAGTTGCAAATATTATCTTCTATTGCAAGGCAAACTATTACATGGCCAGTACATTAAAAAAAAATAGCAGGCAAAACAAAGAATAATAAAATCTACCAATCAGCTGTGGGTTTCATATTATGTTACTATTGGTTCACCGTACATGCACATGCTCGCTTCGTGTGTGCGCATGCCTGGTTCGCACACACGCCTGCCTTCTGCGCATGTGCTTTGCTCGTGCGCACACCTTCCGCGCATGCACCCTGCCTCAAAAATGTGCTCAAATGGAAAATCACCCACCCGCGATTTCTGCTATTGGTTCAGGTGAACCAGTCCGAACCGGCTGAGTACCACCTTTGCTACCAATGGATAAGAGCCAGAAAATTGAAGAAAGACCCAGAAGAACTAATTCTAGCTGCATAAGACCAAGTTTTAAGAAGGAATGTATATAAAACTTGAATTGAGCAAACAATAACAGACAGAAAATGCCACTTCTGCAGAGAAGCCAAACAAACGGTGAGACACCTCATTAGCTGTTGCAAGAAGATCACACTAACTGATTACAAACAGTGGCATGACAAAACAGCAACAATGATGTTGATAGGAAAAATAAATAAATAAATAAATAAATAAATAAATAATAAATAAATAAATAAATAAATAAATAAATAAATAAATTGCTGTTATGAGTGTGATAAGTGTCTTGGATGTAACTGAAAAACAGCTACAACAGTCCACTTGAACACTATCGGCGTTGACAAAATCACCACCAGTCAATTGCAAAAGGTAGCTTTACTTCAAACAACTTACATCTTGAGATTATACCTTTAACAATCAAACATGAATATCTGCCTATCCCAGGTCTTTGGAAAGGACTTAATAAAGGTTAAAAAAAATGCAAAATCCAATCTAAACATCTGGCTGATTATGTCACTGACAATAATAATAGCAACAACAATGCCTTGAAAAACCATCAGACAACATCTGTCTATCCAGATCTCTGGGACAGACTTGAGAGGCTTGTAAAAATGCAGCTTTCCTTGGAACAGCTTTCGTTCCATGACAATGTCTTTAATATTATTAAAACAACATCTGCCTATTCCAGCTCATTCGGAAGGACTTGATAGGTGCATAAAAATGCCAAATCCAGTCTAACATCTGGCTGATGGTACAACCAATCATAACAATAAAAACATTGCAGGGCTGGAAAAGCCTTTTCTTTTAAGCTTCATTAATCTACATAAGAGTTGAAGAACTCCAGTTGCTGAAGCTCCAATTTCATTAGTCCCAAGGAGTATAGCTAATGATCAAAGTTGGAAATTATTAGAATCCTATAATTTATGGGTATCTGAAGGTTCCTCAAGTCTATTTTTCATGCTGATGGGTGGAGATAATAAAAGACCTAAAATTAGAGAGGGAGGTATATTTATATTCTTTGGAGTCACTTTAGATTAAAAAGCTCTGGATAATCTTCTATGTTTTTGCACTTTCTCTGTAACAAATACTTTGTATTTAATTGTATATGGCTATTCATGCTGCCTTCATATATTATGCAAGAGACAAATTGGTTACATTTTTTTAATTGAAAAAAGATGCTCACGATTTATTCACCTGTACATTTGCCAGGTTTTCAATCAAATGATATATTTTATTTATATGCTGCTCATAAAGCGTTCTCTGGAGTGGCTAACAATAGCAATACTGTATTAAAATACATAAATCAACTATAAATAAATAAAAACTAATTTAAAGGAGAGGGTAGAATGATTACAATCTGTGATATTCTTCTCGCCTTTTCTTTCCTATAATTAAATGTTAACTAATATCTGCTGTAGGAAACAATCCAAGTTAAGAGCTAATTTTGACTAGATTTCCTGAAAATGTATTCCATAGTTTAATAGCATCACCCAGGGGTGAAATGCTACCGGTTTGGACCGGTTTGCCCGAACCAGTAGTAATAAAAGCTACCGGTTCAGGCAAACTGGTAGTAAAAATATGCTACTGGTTCGTCCGAACCAGTATTTTCAATGATCAGCTGTGCCACACGATTTATATTTGCTAGAAAGCAGGAAATTCTGCTTTCTAGCGAATCTAAATCACATGGCACAGCTGTTCCCCCCCCTCGCTGTTCTATCTTAGAAAAGGCTTCTTAAGCCTCCTTTTTCAGTGCTGTGCAGTAGTGCCTACAGTGCGCATGAGCGGGAAGTGTGTGTTTGGCGCGCACTGTGCCTGCATGCGTGCAGCAAACTGGTAGCGAAGCGAACTGGTAGCAGACTTTGGAGTATTTCACCCCTGGCATCACCTTATTCATATCTATTAAAACACAAACATACACAGACACACACACACATGGCTGAAGGGTTTTTATATCCATTAGATGCAGTTCTCCTTGAACTCACTATGTTTAGTGAATTTATATTATGAAATATAAATTCATGCTGAAAAAGTTGTTCTTCTAAGACTTTTCCAGCTTTTTATTGGTTTGATACATGAATTTATGTAAATAAGATCTGTTGTCAAGGTATTAAACAGCTGAAAAGTTATTTACGCTTTCCTTTCCTAATGAATTATTAATGTTTCAGTTTTGTGGCAGGCATGCAGAGTGGACAATTTCTATCACAGACTAGTATATGAAGTAATTTGGTTTATATTTTTCTCAAATTTCTGTTCTTTGTATGAAGTCATTAATCATTCTGAATCACTTAAAACCAAGGTAAGTGAAGTGTAAAATAACATTAATTCTCTACTCATGCTGCTTTCTCTGCTTTCAAATAGGTTTAACTTAGTTTTCTACGTTAGAATAAGTTCATACTAACTTAGTTGCTGAGCTTTCAGCACATATTATGTAAAGTCTTAGATATTAAAAAGGTGGTCTTAATATATAAAAGTCCCAATGACATAACAAAAGTCATTGAACAAAATGTTTGTTTTTAAATGATATACTTTGTAGGTCCAGAAGAATTGACTTTATTTAATGGACTCTCCATTTCCATCTCCCTCCTCCCTCCCTCCCTTTGGGAGACTGCAGTGAGTACTCAACAATATACTTTAATGATGCACCAGGTTTGAATTTTTAATTGTTGGAGAAATTCCCTCCAATTATAATTCACCACTGAATGCAAGTTATTTATGGGGAGAACTCTGTTGGCATGAGTACTGTCCATTGCTGGGCCAAAAAATATAAAAATGGTAAAGTAGGAAAAGCAAATTTGTCTAATTAAGAACAAAAGAGGATGACCTATGATAGAAATTAATGGATTTCACATGATAAAAGTTGATGAACTGATTAAGAATAATTGATAGATCATTCAAGATAATTTTTTGACAAGCTTAGCATTTTACAAGATGTGAAATACGGTTACAATATTAATGTTCTTAAATATTGGTAAGTCTGTGCAAGATGAGTTCTTTGCATACTGGTGGCAGAGATGAACGCTTAAAGAATTGAAATTTGCCAGCAAATGTCATATTATTAGAATGAAGGTAAGAATATGTGTGTGTGTGTGTGTGTGTGTGTGTGTGTACATATATATATATACATACATACATACATACATACACATATATATATACACATACAAAATTATACAAGAAAGTCATAGTACAGAATTCAGCAAGAAAGTCATAGTTGCAGTTTTTACAGCATACTTCATAGTGTTATTCCCATGGATTTCCTAGAACCTGCCACTGCTGCCTGTTTTCCCTAAAATAAGACATCCCTTATAATAAGCCCAATCGGGCTTTTGAGCGCATGGCAATAAGGCCAAGTGCTTATTTCAGGGTTCAAAAAAATAAAAGACAGGGTCTTATTTTCAGGAAAACATGGTATTAGCATAGCAGTGTTATTCTCAAAACTTTGAAACAATAGCTCAGCAAAGTTCAGAAGCACAGGAAGCTAAGGCTATGTAGTATGATAAGCCTCAAACTTCATGAACCATCCAGGTAATTGCAAAAGTGGATCCATTTTTTACCTCCTTTTTTTATACCCGTATTCCATACATTCAAGGCATGGTGCCATGTGACTGTGATCTTTCCCTCCAAAATTAAAGGAATACCCTTATGGGCATCTGATTTAATTTAAAGGAAGAGATGGAAGAGGACTGACAAGACCTGGCTAAAGAGACAAAATATGAAATTCTCTCACGATGACTTTAAAAAGCTTGTCCACTATTGTTAGATGAATGATGGTGATACAGGTAACCAAAGAGCTCATTTCAAGGCTTTTTTTAAAAAAAATTTGATTTATATGCCTCCCTTTTCCGGAGACTCAGGGTGGGTTACAGTGCGTTAAGCAATAGCCTTCATACTTTTGTATATTTATACAAAGTCAGTTTATTGCCCCCACAATCTGGGTCCTCATTTCACCTACCTTAGAAAGGATGGAAGGCTGAGTCAACCTTGAGCCTGGTGGGATTTGAACTTGCAGTAATTGCAAGCAGCTGATCTTAATAACAGTGAATTAATCCACTGCGCCACCAGGACTCTTTCCTGTTACATGTATTAAAATATCCCTACTTAAACTAAAGATATGGAGGTGGAGGCATTAAAATTCATTTAACCTTTATATTTATCCTTCACAATACTTTTCTTTCAAATAGTGTTGGTTATTTCTAGTGTACAAAACCCACAAAACTATTTTCATATGGATCCTACCAACTAGTTACCTTACCTATTTATTTTGGAGCATGTGGTCTCAGTCACACCATTCCCTTGGCAAAGACATCTACAGTTCATAATGAATATGTTATTAAAGTTTCATGCACTGCACGCCATTACAATAAAAAGAAAGCATAAATGAGGTATTTCAGTTCCTTCTGTAAATATTTGCATCTTTTTTTCCTGAGCCACAAAGCAAGCTGTGTGCATTATTTACTTCTCTTCTTCTTCCACTAGAATTGCTGCACACCTCAGGTACTAAAGTCTATCCTCCACTTCTGCTTTTGTGATAACTTTTTTCGTCGTTAGTTATTTGCCTTCCTTTTTACCCCATATAATATCACATTGTATAGAGCTCATTTCAAGTATTTTTGAGTAGCTGTGCCAATGTGCAGTCCTTTCAAACCTTGTAAAATAGCTCTGAGTAACAACCAGACCCTTGAGTTTTTAAATAATTCTATTAGATTTCTTTTAGAAGCAGGCTCACCTTCCTGATTCTATCTTTTACTGAATCTAATTTTCTAGAATTGGACTCTCAAAAATGTAATAATTCCATAATTATGTTCTCTGGCTATTCTGTATGGATTCTTCTTTACTATAGATGCTAGCCAGTGGTGGGATTCCAATTTTTTTACTACCGGTTCTGTGGACGTGGTTTGGTGGGCTTGGTGGGGCTTGGTGGGCATGGCTTGATGGGCATGGCAGGGGAAGGATACTGTAAAATCTCCATTCCCTCCCCACTCCAGGGGAAGGTTACTGCAAAATCCCCATTTCCTCCTGATCAGCTGGGACTCAGGAGGCAGATAAGAGATGGGGGCAGAGCCAGTCAGAGGTGGTATTTACCGGCTCTCCGAACTACTCAAAATTTCCACTACCAGTTCTCCAGAACTGGTCAGAACCTGCTGAATACCACCTCTGATGCTAGCTATAAAGACAACGGCTCTGTCAATATTATGATTTGGGAAGGCCATCCAAAAAATAAATAACCTTTGTTCTTTCAATACTTTTATTTCCTATTAATCAGAGCCGGGTGCGAAACAATTGAGTCTTTAATTGCTACTGTTGTCATTTGAAGAAACAAAATATTTTTCCATTGTCCACCTTTTTAAACATTTGATTTTAATATCAGGTTGTTGTACTATGAATAGTTCAATTTCTCCTCATTAAATAGCATATCTATATTTTTAACTGTTTATGGTCTGCAGGAAACTCAGTTATGGCCTTTGCAAACAGTCTTGAAAAAGAAATTCAGATAACAAACAAGGCAAGGTAGAAGTGGAATTTAGAAGTGAATAAACTATTGTCTCACTGAGATTATATAAATTTATATGGATGAATGGACAACCAAATGAGAGATTCTTATGCATAAGCTGATGTGCTTGGTAGAGGAAGAAGTAATGCTAGAATCATGATAACTTGAGTTGTAAACTGAATTGGCAGTGACTTTTGATTTGCAGCAGTTATGAAAAAGGTAAACTCCTATTGGTAACTAGTAATCCATGCATACTTAGATATCCATTATGATTTTCCCTTTGGATTGAGAAACATTATTCAGAGTATAGACAAGGAGTAAGAAACCAAAGAAATTAAAGGCATGAGATAAGAAAAGAATACACATATTTTTATATATAAGAAGAACATATATATATTCCCTCTCTTCTTTCCATCTTTGCCAACCATTACATTTGCATTTTTTTCTCTCTAAACAGATAGAATTTAGCTATTGTTCATTCTTAGGTGCTTAAATCATTTTTATTTGAAAAAGGATTACTTTTTCATCTCATAGTAATTCATCCATTCATGTCACATGCTATTTTTTCTGGTTCATCAATTATCACCATGCACTGGAGCATAACGTGGTGCTATTACCCATGGACTTCTACTTCTATATGCACTCATTAAAACTAGATGTTCATACATTTTGACATACATTTTAGCTCTTTCATTCATAATTAAACCTCTACTTTCACTTCCCTATCAGCTTCACAAAGTCAGAGAAATTTGATTCAAATCTGTTATATTGTTCCCCTTTCTCTTAGTTTTATAGACATACAATATGTCTATTTTTTACTTTACCATATACTCATTTTACATTCCAATCTCCTGTCCTCCATATGCCATGGCTATTACCAGATGGATCCATACTGTACAGTCCCAGTTAAGATAAAGCTATTAGCACATGTTGGCCAGCATGCCCCAAATGTAAATGAAGCCCAGTTTTATCCCTAGTATGTTCTACATCTCTAATGTAAAAATTATCTTTCAAGTACAGATGTTGTTATCCACATTCTACTAGTTGGAATTGTAGGGGCACACCTGAAGAAAGAGGCTGAAAATAAAATTAATACTTTAGATTCCTTAAAATGTCTTGCAATAGGATATAATTTTGGCCACTGATATAGGTATAGGTCATGCCATTATACTTGCTAAGAAAAAATGTAGCTGGGTCAAAATATCATTAGATTTGTTTGGGGTGCTTTCAGAAACTCAATCTCTCCTAAAGCTTTGACAACAGTAAAAATAAATAGCAATAGCAACAGCACTTAGACTTATATACCGCTTCATAGTGCTTTTACAGCCCTCTCTAAGCAGTTTACAGAGTCAGCATATTGCCCCCAACAATCTGGGTCCTCATTTTACCCACCTCGGAAGGATGGAAGGCTGAGTTAACCTTGAGCCGGTGAGATTCGATCTGCTGAACTGCAGCTAGCAGTCAGCTGAAGTAGCCTGCAATAGTGCAGTAGTGCAGTAGTGCACTCTAACCACTGTGCCACAGTTAAATTAAATGTGCACATCTGGATAGTTCCAGTGTCTTGCAATGTAAGTCAATGATGGAACCTGCCCAAATAGCCTTAACCATATGATGTCCATGTATTAGTACACTAAAAAAAAAGGGGGGGTATCACTTACTTTCTTAATACATATTCCAAGCAGAGGGTAGGTGGCTGATAATACAAAGCCCTTCTTGATACAATTCTAATCTTTGTACCTTGGAAATAAGGTAACTTTTCATCTGCTTGATTAGTTTGTGGAGGAGAATAATATTTTGATTAATTATGAGCTGCCCCATAAGTAAACAAACAAACTGCTTTGGGATTTGTACCTATGAATTCTAATGAAGAGAGAATGTGCTTGACAATATGTGTGTGGACAAAATGTATGACAATCTAATGACATATTAATAGCCATTTTCATTTAGCCAAATAAGTATGATTGCTTGTTGAAAATAAACATTTAAAAAGTGATCCAGTGAGGACCCGGCTGATCATAAAAACTGTAATTTTGTACAATGTGAAAAGCTTAACATGGGTAAGTGCAGCTGTAATCACCAATAATTATTAAAGGTTTTACCCTCAGAGTCAACCGCTATCTTTAACTGCAATTATAGTGCATAACTACTGTCTAACCTTCAAAAACTGGAGGAAGAATGTGACCTTAGATGCCCAAGGTCAGTTGATTGCTAGCATAATGTCAGAAACTGTAGTTAACCACAATAATGGAAATCACAAAGATATTTATTGCTAAATAAACAACACTACGTGTTAGAGAAATCTATATCCTCTTCTATCAATATTTGTCTAAATATATATTTTAGTCACTTTGAGAACTCAGCATGCAGAGTAAAATATGTTTCTTCCCTTCAAAGGAAAGAAACACTTGAGAGACATGACATTTGTTGATATTTTACTAGGCTGAGGGAAGTTAGAAATCAGGTGACTGTGAGTTCTAGTTCCACCTCAAGTATGAAAGCCAGCTGCGTTTCTTTAAGCCAGTCACTTTTCCTCAGACCAATACACCTCACAGGGTTGTTGTGGAGAAAATAAGAGGAGGAAGGAATATTAGGTATGTTCGGCATCTTGTTTTATTTATAAAAATAACAAAGGTGGGGTATAAGTGTATGAATGAATGAATAAATAAATATATCCTTTGTTGCCTCATTCAACCTTAGTTTCTGCATCATTTATTAGGGTTTAAAAATTGGGTGGTCCCACTTTTATTTTCGTGAACACTCTCAGAAATGCTCTAAAAGTGAACTTCCTTGCCCCCTGCTTTAAAATAGAGAATGAGGCAATATAAAAATGATTTTAGGGATTTTTTTTTCATGGTTTGCTTTCTGCTAGCTGGGCATTCTGGAATTATAATACAAATCTATCAATAAAATTTCAAATTGGGAAAAAGATGCCTTAAAATGTGTAATACAAAGTTTTGCTGCGAGTAGAAAGTTAAGTTTCAATTCAATTCAGTGAAAAAAAACTCAGTAGGTTGTTTTTGAAAAGTTGCTATTTCTCAGCCTAAAACACTGCAGATTGTGGTTGTGTAAATAAGAGATAAGAAAGGCACTCTACATCATAGGTGAGTCAGATCAAAAAACAGGATCCGGGGAGTTGACTTTTATAGATGTGAAGAGCTGACTTGTAGCCATGGTTCATAGCTTCCTGGCATAAGATATTTCTGTCAAATAAATAAATTCCATAGATTGCGGTATGTAGGGCCGAATTCTCAGTGCAGACACTTTTCTGCCAGTCAATCTCTTAAAAGAAAAAAGATGGTGAATATAGTGCCATGCTTTAATAAAATTAAATTATGGAAGCTGCATTTTTATCTTTTATGCCTGGCACTTACAGAGAAAATTACTTTGTCTTGAACATCATGGCAGTTGAAAGTTAATCTGAAATGGAAGCTGGTATGCATTTTTGATATTACTATAGGATTTTTTTTTTTATAGGAGAACATTATGGAGTCACCTCAATGCACATAATGTTATTCTTACTACCCAGAGAAGAATAGGACAGTTGGTCAAGGAAAACTGAAATGAAAAGGAACAGTGACTGAAAGAAAAATTGATCGTTGATGTACACTAAACTTGGTATTTGGCAGGAATAAAATGAATAGAGCTTTTAAACATTGTACATGAACTCATCTTAATATTCTCATTTAATTTATTCCCAAGGAAACGAATTAATGCATGACATCATGTTACCTTGGAATCAGATAATATTGAACAATCCAAAGATGTTCCATATAGCATTTGTAGGTCATTTACTGTGCTCCTCTAAAAATAATATAATCATTTTAATTTGTTTAATATAGTCCCATAAAAAATAATATGTGCATAGTATATAAATCATAGAGTAATGGGAAGGGGCTATTTAAGCTGTTCAATGCCCTGCAGGGAGAAAAAAAACAATTGTAACCAGCCTGCCTTCCATGGAGGACCTGTATACTACACAGAAAGAGAGCTAAGAAAATAGTTACAGACTCCTCACATTCTGAACATTAACTGTCTCAACTTCACCCCTTGGGACGCTGCTACAGGGCATTGCATGCCAAAACAACTGACACAAAGACATTTTTTGCCCATGTGCCATCACTCTGCTGAACATCTAATTTTCATAGTATTGACTTATGGTATGTCTACGTATATTTACCCATGTAGTATGGCTGTATTTCTGCTAGTCTTCTTGTCTTTTCTACTACCTTCTCTTATTGATATCACTATTATAATTTTTATTCCTTTGCTGTTTTGTATGTACACTGAGAGCTTATACACACAATTCCTTGTGTGTCTAATCACAGTTGGCCAAATAAAGTATTCTATTCTATTCTATTCTATTCTATTCTATTCTATTCTATTCTA
>WNWU01000001.1:20611592-20720996 GCA_012654045.1 Ptyas mucosa | reverse complement strand
TTTATTTTATTTTATTTTATTTTATTTTATTTTATTTATTTTATTTTATTATTTTATTTTATTATTTTATTTCATTTTATTTTATTTTTTTATTTATTTTATTTTATTTTATTTTATTTTATTTTATTTTTTATTATATTTTTAAGTCAGCATTGGATAAATGCTACTTTGGTTCTGACAGTCTAAACCTTTTGTTAGACAGATTTAAGGCTCCTGTACTGTATTTTTTTCATTAACATTATCTTTGAAAAGGAGATACAGCAGGGATAATTCAAGTTTTTTTAAAAAAAAACCTCAGATCCTGAAGTATTTCAGATTGAATTGGCTTGCTTCCAGATCTTGAATCTAAGCATGCCATTTTTCAATGTTGAATCTCCAAATGAAATTAAATCAGAACTGAGTCACCCAGTCTTACGAATGGCTGCTGGCCAACATAATTAGAATTTAGAAAAAAATATTGTGCATGATGTTAAAATCTGAACATCCATGACAGCAGGTTTCTACTTTGCTTTTTTAGATATCTGAAATTCTTATTGTGAAAATGGCCTCTATGGGGCTCTGCATTGAAGAAAAGAAGGAAGAAATAATATTTAATAATGAGATTGCCTGGCCTTCACTGCTTCCTGTCCCCAATGTTGAAGTCATCTCTGTCATCCTTGTAGATACCTACAGAGGAAAATTACAATCCTGTTAATAATTTGCTGGGTTCACACATCATGCTCATCCATGCCTTGCTTTTCACATCATTTATTTAATCGATTTAAAAGCTACTCAATCTCTGAAGCAATTTATGGGTGTTTACATCAATAAAAGAATGCAAATTAAAGCAACACAGAGATGGAAACAATCTTAAAAGAATTAAGAACCCACATTGCAGAAAAAGCACAGAAACTGGACAACCTACAAACATCAGCTAGTTACAAACAAGTCAATATCAGAAACAGAATCATGAATCAACCTATTCAGGGGTTGTTGAAAGAGGTAGGATTTCCTTTAACCACCATTTTTTTAAACAAGTGAATAGCGATTCATAATATTATGTCAGAAAACAAGCCGTTATTGATAAGGTCACACCTTTCAGGAAGCCAAAGCCAAATAATTATATTGGTTTAAACCAGGATTTTATGCATTTTCATACAAATACTAGACAACCTGTGATCCCCTTGGGTCATCCTTTCAGAGACATTTCTTTACCAGATTCCTTAATGCCTTCAACAATGCCAGAGCCTTGAAAATAGACTGTGTTGAACATAGCTAACATCAGCACAGGAAATGTTTTATGATATTTTGTATTATGTCAGAAACTAGTTTATGATTACAGTTATGTTATAAAATGTTTTTATAAAACTTACCAAATTGCAATTCCAGAGGAGTTATAGGTCCTGAATTTTGGAAACATTCTGTAAATTGGAGTACCACTTGAGGTATTTTTGTTAAAAAAAATGTACCCATTTCACCCAGTTAACTGATGCAGGAACCAGATTTTTAGTACCATATAGTTGGGTGACCAGTGGTGAAACCCAATTTTTTTTTACTACAGGTTCTGTGGGTGTGGCTTGGTGGGTGTGGTGTCGCTTGGTGGGCATGGCTTGATGGGCATTGCAGGGAAAGGATACTACAAAATCTCTGTTTCCACCGCACTCCAGGGCAAGAATAATGCAAAATACCCATCCCCTCCCCATTTGTGGGGAAAGGATATTGCAAAATCTCCATTCCCGCCCCATTCTGGGGCCAGCCAGAGGTGGTATTTGCCAGTTCTCCGAACTGCTCAAAATTTCCGCTACCAGTTCTATAGAACCTGTCAGAACCTGCTAGATTTCACCCCTATGGGTGACTATAACTCTAGTGCACTTGGCTATTTCTTTTTTGTTCAGACTGGCTTTGCTCTAGCCTTCTCTGTAATGTAATTTAATCCAGGGCACACAGCATGATACATTCATTTGCCTACATTTATAGTGCACCTCTCTTCTTTAGAACGTATGATAGATATCTAGGGATTTCTCGTTGTCTGCCATTTTATTAGCTTAGCTTCAGGAAAAGGGCTACTGTGTGCTTTCAGTCCAGAAGATAATGTAATAGCAGCTCTAGAAATAATAGCATAAGACTTCTTTAAGAAGCTTACTTGGAGGTTAAAGGCCCCAGTTTACTCTCCTGAAGCACATTGTTAACCACTGTACTCTAAGAATCTAGAGGTGGGGGGAAGATGGCTGGGATAAGTTTGAAGAGGTCTAATGAGCAAGCATCCAAGTGAATATCCATGAGATTTCTAATAGCAGCAAGTTAGAGGTCACACAAACTGTGAAAAAAAGCACAAGTCTAATTTGATATGAAAAAGCAAAGAAGTGAGCATGAAGTGACTGAAAGAAATAATGGGTTTCTCCTTTGAATATGTGATTCAATGTGATTCCAGTGGGGAATTGTAATGACACAGTGAGAATGCACTTAAATAGCTCTGCATTTCATAAATGCAATGCCTATTATGTGACAGGTATAATAAAGTCCTTTATGCATGTACAGCTTTTGCAAAGAACATTAAGGACTGCAGTGACACATCACAGAATCTGCATTTAAAATGGCCTTCTTCGGGTCCTCATTTCCAGTTGAAGGAATCTGGATCTTAAGGTTAAAAATAAGTCTCTTTGAAATTAGAGAGAGCTGTTGGCAATTAAAGAACTTGCAGAATCTTGTCCAACAAATTTGTTACCAAGGGAACTGATTTTAGCTGGACCCTCAGAATGGAGTTGCAAATTTCAGAATTTTTGGAATTTCAGTCCTTTAGAAAGAGTGTGACATGGGGGTTGAAGAGTGATATTCAATCTTGGGAATGTTTGGTGTTATGAGAACGTTCTCTCCACTTTTTAAAAACCTTTTTAACTCTTTAACTTTTAATACTTTTACTCTTAACCATTTTAATTCTCTTTTAACTGTTCTTGTTTATGCTTTCATATTATGACATCTTTTTAATTGTAAGCTGCCCTTAACTTAAACTTAAGAAATCACTCCAACTTGTTTGGCAAAGCTTTTTGCAAGGAACAGTACAGTACTTGGAGGAGTTTGCCTATAACTAGTAGAGATTAGTACTACATTGTTTTCCTTTTCAGTTATATACTTTTCATCTTGTTCAACCTGAGTATATAATCAATATTCTTGCAAAATTCAATATATCACAAATGTTCTTGACCACTCCCTACCTTTCTTTAAATTGTAAACAGGTAAAGCAATGACACGTGCAATCTTCTAGCTCCAAGAATCGGTACACTTTGAACAAAGGATATTATTTCACTATACTGTAAATCCATCAATTAGGAGTTCATTGCCATTTCCTTCCTAGAAAAGGCTTCTTGGGTTGACACCCAAAGAGATATTTTAGAGAAAAAACTTTTCTTTGTATTTATTCCAAACACTACAAATGACATGGCACACCTCACAATGTGATTCTTGAAATCTGCACTTATTTTAACTTCATCATACCATAGATATGTATGCCATCCAAACCTCAGTTCAGAACCTTCCATGTCCCATAACGTTTTATTCTTTAGGGTCACCCATTCCTTCATCCAGACCACATAGTGACATTCTTAAATGGTTCCATCATTATGGTCAATATTTATTCACTCATGTGCCTTGTAGTATTTTAAAATTTTAATAATGACTCATTTATATTTTAACAATGACTTTTTATATATTTGTTTTAATTAATTGTTGTACACTGTGGAAAGTCACTTTTTTGTAAGATGAATGGCCATATAAATTTGATAAATATCCCAGGTGTTGATTGCAACTAATATATTAGGAAACATTTTTGAATTGATTCATTTCATTTATTTTAATTTTTCTTTTTCCCATAGTGAATTATTTTTAATTTCCAGACTTAAAATGAAGGTTATAGGCTGAATCAGAGGTGGGTTTCAGCAGGTTCTGACCAGTCCTGGAGAACTGGTAGTGGAAATTTTGAGTAGTTCGGAAAACTGGTAGTAAAAATTCTATCTGGCCCTGCCCCCATCTATTCTCTTCCTCCCAAGACCCAGCTGATCGGAAGGAAATGGGGATTTTGCAGTATCCTTCCCCTGGAGTGGGGTGGGAATGGAAATTTTATCGTATCTTTCCCCTGCCACATCCACCAAGCCACTCCCACAGAACCGGTAGTAAAAAAAATTGAAACTCACCACTGGATTGAATGCATTAATAAGTACCAGGTGTACTTGATATCAGGTTCCCTTTAGAATCCAGAAGCAAAGAATAATAGCAGACCCCTTTACCCTCTGAATTCTAAAAAGGCTTCTAGTCTTTAATCTTTTGATATCCTTTCTCCATGAGTGACAGGGTCATAGCTATGAAGAAAAGCAGACATTACAAAAATGTTCATCAAGACGGATGAAATATCAGATTCTATGGAGAAGATCAGGACTCTTTCTATAATGTGTGAGTTGTGGGGGCAACTTAAAAAAATTAGAGCTAGTGGATTTTCCCCGTGAACAACTTTTTAGGAAAAGTCATGTATGTGGAAAAGGTACAAAAGTGTGCATGATTCAACCAAAAAGGTCCCATTGTTTCCTCTTATTACATGCAAATTTAAGAGAAGAGAAAAAACTGATAGCTTTTCCTTCCCAAAATTAAAAGATTAGGATATGCGTAGCAAGAATCAATATTACCTACTGTATATCCTTAAATTGACAGATGCAGATACAATGCTGGTGAATAGGCAACACAACTTAACTATCACCATGGAAACTCAAAAATCACAAATGTTCAAGTCAAGCGTAGTAATAATAGAAGAATCTTCCACTGGATGTTTTTCTTTTAGATTATCATCTGTCATTAATTTTCCAGTTTCACGTATATTCAAGAAGATGAAATCACTCTCTCAAAACTTAAGAATCTCAGTGGCTAAACATCTATTTACTACTAAAACTTTTGTATCTCTTTAATACTTTGTAAACTTCAATCAGGCAAACTGGTGTATCATAGAGCAACAATTTTCAAATCAATTTATTTCAAATGTATTAGCTTAAATAATGCATGCAAAATCCATGTTACAGGACCCATGAAAGTTGTGGTTGTTTCAGCACCACCAATACAGTCTTCTGACTACATTTCCCAGAAATCTTTAGGTTGTGTGGCAAAAGTCAAAGTGCAACAGATGTATCCCCACTCTGTTTCCCACCTGGCCGCTATACCCAATCAGATGGCAGTAAAGCTGCATGAGCGAGACTCCATTGGCTGGTTTGGAACCAAGGCTGAAATTTGAAATCTCTTAACAGCAGTGCTGGTGAGGGAAGAATGAGGGAGGGACTCAGATTCCTAAGTAGGGCTGGCTGCATATATTTGATGGGAAGCAAGGATGCTGCCTTTTTCCTCATGGTCCACCACTTTTTATTCCCCCTCATCCCAGTAAAATGGCAGGCAGTTCTGGAGGTCAGCCAAGAAGGACAAGCAAAAGGCTTCACCATGGTTCTCCTGAGTGTTATGAATGGAGAGAAGCAGTGCAAGCCTATATAGAATAGAATAGGATAGGATAGGATAGGATAGGATAGGATAGGATAGGATAGGATAGGATAGGATAGGATAGGATAGGATAGGATAGGATAGGATAGGATAGCAGAGGATAGCAGAGGATAGCAGAGGAGAGGAGAGGAGAGGAGAGGAGGGGAGGGGAGAGGAGAAGAGAAGAGAAGAGAAGAGAAGAGAAGAGAAGAGAAGAGAAGAGAATTCTTTATTAGCCAAGTATGATTGAACACACAAGGAATTTGTCTTTGGTGCATATGCTTTCAGTACAGTGGTGGGTTGCCCCCAGTTCGGACAGGTTCACAAGAAAGCTGGCAGGAGGCCCCACCCACCGTCCTGAATGTCATCATCGGCAATCTGTGTATGCGCAGAAGCAAGGCACACACGCTCACTTCGCTCGCTCGTGTGTGCGATCTCATTGCAAACCAGTAGTAAAGGTAAGTAGAACCCACTCCTGTCTCAGTTTACATAAAAAGACAAGATACACTCATCAAGAATATTATATGTAGAAAGAAGAATGACCCAACTCTAAACTTATTAGATCCAAAAAGAGCATATCCAGAATAAGGTTTTTCTATTGGGCTTGATCTTCAGTTTAAGAAGTTGTCACCTAAGAGGATTATAGTAAGACCCTTTGCTATATTGAAATAATAGGAAACAATTTCTTTTATTTTAGGAAATTCTGATCCAATCAATTCAAATCAAACCAAAGCCTCAGGATTGGTACTGCAGGATACCAACAGATAGATTTAACCAGTGGTGGGATTCAGCCAATTCGCACCACTTCGGGACAACCAGTTGTTAACTTTCTGAACAGTTTGGCAAACTGGTTGTTGGAAGAAATCATTAGGGCAGAGAACTGGTTGTTAAATTATTTGAATCCCACCACTGAATCTAACCCTTCTGGAACATGGTGTAGGTGTGTGTGGGTGTGTGGTTGTGTGGTTGTGTGTACACATTTATTCTTTGGGTGTATGCGTGTGTTTTTGTGTGAGAGATGTGAATATGGAAACATATCTACCATTTGTTACCGGAGGTCATTTTTTAAAAAAACTGGCCTTATCAAGATTGCCTCCAGTAGCAAATAGATCAAATTGCTTAGATACCACCTGAGGGAAATTTTAGAAAATATAGCCTAATAAGATGTAGTAGTCTCAAGAAACCTCAGAACATGAATAAAACTGCAATAATCAAAGTGTGGGAGACATCTTGATTAGAAAGGGAAATGGAATAAAAGGAAGAATAGTTGGTGACTGTATATGTTTTGATATCACCATTTAACTGTCATTTGATGATGATTAATTTTTTTAGCATTTTGGCATTCTCTTCATAGAGTTTCATCATCTTTTTATAGAAAGGCTTTTCTTAACTTCTTTTTGTTCTTGAATTGTTTGCTTCCTGAAGACCAACTGAATGACATTAATGTTCTGACCTAGGCTTCCTGAGTCAGTAAAACACATGAGTAGTCCCAAAAACCTGTTTTATTTTAACAGCTGTGAATTGTGTTCATTCACAGATGAGTCCCAAGTAGTTGTATAGAGTCCTTCAGGATAAGGCTGATAATCACCTACCTTTATCTCCCTTGACAGGCTGCCAAAGACCTAATTGGCAAAGCCACACAGAGTCCAGAATCAAACAGAGCTTTAGACTTTAAACTGCACAGAATTAACAATGTTGCTTCCTGCAAAGGCCCACATGCCTTTGCTCTTCTTTTAAGTCTTATGGGAGAGGCCAATCATCTCCAAGCCCTACTCCCGAGTTGTCCCTTTTGTTTTAACTGTTCTTGCCTTCTGGCAGCTCTGCGCATGTGCACACTGGGAACAGGCTTCCCCTGTTCCTCTTCCTCTCTGAGGTCCAACTCTGGAGGCTCCGGAGGCAGCATGTACCTCCCAGATGGCCCTTTCTCTGCCTCTGACGCAGAGCCCTCGTCTGAGCCTTTCCCATACTCTAGGACTGACCCGTGTTCCTTCCCAGCCTTCTCACTGTCCGACTCTGCTGCCAGCTCCATAGGCTCTGGTGGACCACAACAATTAAACAGACCAAGTCCATACCAATTATATGTCCAAATCTTCTGTTGTGTGGAGAATGTGGAGAGGAAATTTAGCTTTTTCTCATCTACACAAATAGGTTGATTAAGTTATCCAAGTTGAACAGAAACATGCCCAGAAAAAGAATGGGCAATGTGTGCCTACAGATAATATTGATTTTGAACTTCTAACAGTGGTCACCTCCACTGCCATTAGCAAGAAATGATGTACGCTTGTTGTAACTTCTTTTTACAAAGGATGGTATCTCATGCAGAAGGTAAGGCTTTAAATATACAAATTGTTTTACTGTAGAATTCTAAATTATACATTTGTGATGTTTGCCCATCAATACAGTGATTTTTTGTGCCCCTTTTAAACTTTCTCCTTCTACATTTTATTCCATGGTTAAACTTTCACTGTATTTAATAACATTGTCCATTCAAACACTATGTTCTTATTTTCACTCCTCTTGTTTTCATTTCTCCTTCATTATTTCTCTTTCAACACTTTCTTAACTCTTTTATATTTTAACTCTTGGACTTTTACTACTTTTATTATCTCTTTTCTTTGTCTTCCCATTTTTTTCTTCTTCAGAGTAATTTCTTTTGCTATTTTTTTCCCAGCTTCTGCTTTCAACCATCAGGGTCTGAGCTCACTTGTTCATTTGAAGTCAGTTGCTCATCATCTTCTGTTGATGCAACACTATTCTTATCTCAGCCTTTATCATTCTTCTAAACTCTCAAATGGGAATTCTACTCTGGTGAATGAACATCTTCTTTTTTTGGCCAGCCCTCTTTTCTTGTTTCTTGTGGCTTCTCAAGGATTCCACAATGCCATTTTCTATTTTCTTCTTTCTTTGACCCTTTATGGTTTCCTCTGAATGCCCCAAATTAAAGTCTGGAGAGGCAGATCAGATATATTGTCAGTCTGAAAAGCTAGGAGACAATCGGGTATCATCTGCCATTTCCTGAAGTTTACAAGTAGAGACCTAATTTAGAGAATGAGAGGTCAGATACTGTCAGGATACCTAGCCTAAGAGCACACTGGAAGCTGGGAATGGCTGAGCAAAGGTGATCAGTATGTCTCCTTGAGAGGAGAGTGTAAGAATGCCCTTAACCAAGTCACACCAAAACATCTCTTTCATTCCAATCACTTTTGCTTCTTGTATGAGTTTAGTTTGGGACACGGTGGCTAAGATGCTGAGCTTGTTGATTGAAAGGTCGGCAGTTCAGCAATTTGTATCCCTAGTTCAATGTAATGGGGTGAACTCCCATTACTTGTCCCAACTTCTGCCAACCTAGCTGGCAGAAAGTTTGAAAGCACATAAAAAAATGCAACTAACAATGTCCACTGTATATAAAGAAAACCAATATAAAATGTTTTACAGATAGCATATGCCCCCCGAGAAACTGGCAAAAATGTTTAAAGATAAATCAGCTAAATGTTGGGAATGTCACCAGTTACCAGGATCTTATTATCATATGTGGTGGACATGTCCAGAAGCTAAAAACTATTGGAACAATTGGTATTTCAGTATTTGAGGGACTGCAACAAAGAAGAGGGGGTCAAATTATTCTCCAAAGCTCCAGAGGGCAGGACAAGAACAATGGTTAGAAACTAATCGAAGAGAGAAGCAACCTAGAATTAAGGAGAAACTTCCTAATAGTGAGGACAATTAACCTGTGGAATAGCTTGCCTTCAGAAATCATGGACGCTCCAACACTGGAAGTTTTAAAGAAGAAACTAGATAGTCACTTATCTGAAATTAAGAATTGTTAACTTAATTTTGCGAAGCTTCTTCTCTGGTAACATTGTATTGCTAATTAGGGCATACAAAAACTTTGCCAGACCAATTCTCGAATACAGCTCGTCTGCCTGGAATCCACACTGTATATCAGACATTAATTCGATTGAGCAGGCCCAGAGGTATTTCACAAGAAGAGTACTCTACTCCTCTACTCACAATAGAATTCCTTATGCCACCAGGCTTGAAATTTTGGGTTTGGACAATCTGGAACTGCGCAGCCTATGGTCTGATCTAAGCATAGTACACAAAATTATCTGCTGCAATGTCTTACCTGTCAACAACTTCTTCAGCTTCAACCTCAATAATACATTGGCAAACAATCGATACAAACTCAGGGTAAACCGCTTCGAACTTGATTGCAGAAATTATGACTTCAGCAACAGAGTGGTCAACGCCTGGAATGCTCTACCCGACTCCATTATTACATCCTCAAACCCTCACAGCTTCAACCTTCAACTGTCTACCATGGACCTCACCCCATTCCTAAGAGGTCCGTAAAGGGGGCATGCATAAGCACACCAGCGTGCCTACCATCCTTGTCCTACTGTCCCCATTTATTTGTATTCATTTCCTTCATTCATGTCCATGTCCATGTTCATATTCATACCTGCTATCTTGTACATGTTTGACAAACAAACAAACAAACAAACAAACAAACAAACAAACAAACAAACAATATAGGTTCTCCTGAGCAGGGAGCTTGACTAGAAGACCTCCAAGGTCCCTACTAGCTCTATTCTATTCTAACCAACACCTTTCCTCCTCAACTGTCCTTATCTAATTTTTAGTTCCACCTCCATCCTTTGAGAAAAGTTCTTGTATATGTATTATAGGACCTTGTTGAAATATCTTCACCAAGATATTATCCAATAGTCACTAGGAAGTCACCTATTGCCTGTCCTGTTTCAAGGGAAGAATATAAGAATTATGTAGCCTGAAGGGACTGTTAAGAAGAAAGATCTTCATAAAATTGTACTAAACATGCCAGTATTAGAGTATTATTTCTAAAACAATGGAATCTAAACCAAGATTCAATCAATAGAGAATCAGAGAACATATTCTTAAATATGGAAGTTACATATGGTTTGAAAATAAACTAGCAGCAGGCCTTCCATAGTACTACAATCATTAATACTCATTTTTACAGCCCTTCAGACCAGGCAGCAAATTTAAAATGGCCTATTTTTCACCTTGTTAATCCCTGAAAGGTTTGACATTTATAAATTCTACTACCAATCTTAACTTCTTTTGGCAGTTCACGAGTTAAGGGTAAAAAAAAAAAGGAATGGGTGTTTCTAGGAAGCAAAGTGTTCCCATTCTATCCTTAAACCAGTGTTTCTCAATCTCAGCAACTTTAAAAGTGTGGTTGAAGTCCACATATCTTAAAGCTGCTGAGCATGAGAAACTCCGCTTTAAGCTACTTTACCTTCCCAAATGCCCCATCTCCAAACGTCAGGAGGGTGATTATCTTTTAGGGTTTATGGTGTTAATGCTGGGAATATAAATTTGCTTTCAGAGACTTCTTTATTCATTCTTTTTCCTAAACCTCCGTCCCCCTCTCTCTTACACACAACAAAAAGATTCAGCCCTATCTGTTTCAATAACATAACTATTTTGTCATTGGTTTTCTAAGAATAACAAGAGTAACAGAATAAGAGAGTTACTTGAACTCTCCTTGAAGGTCTTCTAGTCTAATCTTGAAATTTTAGGTCTGGATAGCTTCAAACTACGCCATCTATGTTCCAACCTATGCTTAGTTCATAAGATTATTTACCAAAATGTCCTACCTGTAAATGAGTACTTTAATTTCAACCGTAATAACACAAGGGCTATCAATAGATTCAAACTCAATGTAATTCACTCGAATCTTGATTGTAGGAAATATGACTTTTGCAATAGAGTAATAAATGTCTGGAACACTCTACCTGATCCTGTTGTTCGTCTTACTAATCCCCATACCTTTTACCTTAAACTGTCTACCGTGGACCTTTCACGTTTCTTAAGAGGTCCCTAAGGGGGCATGCTTAAGCGCACCAGTGTGTCTACCATCCCTGTCCTACTGTCTCCATTTATATGTAATCACTATATGTGTTTATGGCTATGTTTTGCATATTTATATCCTTTTATTTGTGCCAATCTTTTTCATGTGTCCATGTCTATGTCTATACTACTTGTTGCACTTGTTGATAGATAGATAGATAGATAGATAGATAGATAGATAGATAGACCTTTTGCTCAGTCAGGAAGCCCTATACCAGGGGTGTCAAACTTGCGTCGTCATGGTAGTGTCTGTATTGGGACTTTTTTCCCCTTCGCTAAACCGGACATGAGCAGGGCCAGCATGTGATGCAACAGGCCCGCGGCGTGCAAGTTTGATACCCCTGCCCTATACCATTTCAGACAAATAGTTATCCAATCTTTTAAAAACTTCCAGTATTGGAACATTCACAACTTCTGGAGACTGAGGAAGATATTCTGTCATCACTTGGATCAATTTTATTTAACATTTCAATTACCATAGTTTATGTAATATACAAATATGCATAGTAATAACATAAAATTCAAGAAAATTGGAAATCAGAATTGGTTTGTTGTCATTTTAAAACAAAACAAAACATATAGACTGTAATGAAACTTAACTACTCAAACATCTGATGAACTTTAACTTTGAGGATACTAAAGAGAATTCCACAGCAGCCTGTAGTCTTTACTCTCCCTGAGACTCTTGTTTTTTTTTTTAAAAAAAATTATATTTATATGCCGCCCTTCTCCGGAGACTCAGGGTGGCTTACAATGTGTTAAGCAATAGCCTTCATACTTTTGTATATTTATACAAAGTCAGCTTATTGCCCCCACAAACCGGGTCCTCATTTTACCCACCTTAGAAAGGATGGAAGGCTGAGTCAACCTCTTGAAGTCAAAGCAGGTTCATGCAAAACAGATTTTTACTTTGGACTGTGTCTGGGTAAAGCTGACAGCAGACAGAGAGGAGGCAAAGTAATTCTGCCAACCAGACCGTTTATTGTGCAAGTTCCATAAAATAAAGATTTTATCTTAGATATGAGGTTGCAACCTATTCTCAAGCAATATTCTATCTTCCTCACTGTTTAATATAGGATTACATCTGATCTGCAGTCCTATTTTCTGTGCTAGGTTTCTGCTTAGTTTAACAGTTTACCCATATCCTGTATTATAATCTTCTTTAGCTTAATTTTAACTCTTAGTATTTTTCTTCTAGGAATATTCTTCCATTTTTTGCCACTGTTGCTCAAAGCCACTTCATGAATGTTGAGTGTCCAGCTGTGTGCAGCACAGCCTGCCTTCTTGGGATGACTGCTACTGCTCCAGGCCTTTCAGGGTGTTACATGGATTCAGTGTTTTATTCCAACACATCTGTGTTGGGTTTTTCTCCTGTCAGCTTCTGAGATGTTCTTTCATTTCCAGCATTTGGGTTCAAAGCATTTGCAAGCACTTTGAGCTATTTTCAATTGCCAGAATGCTAGATTCTTCCAGTGAGATATCAGTTGATGTTTTCTGACATCTTCCACTGTTGGCAGCTATTGTCACTGCTTGCAAACGCCATTCTTGCCGTCATGATATCTATCTCTTTATTTGTTCACCTTTTCTTTTAGTTTTCATGGAGCTGCCATGGTCTCTTAAAAGAAAAAAAAAGTCTGGCTTGTCTGGTGCAGGACCTGGCAAGCCTCCCCAAATTTGGGCAAAATTAAAGAAGAAGAAAGCACCCAGACTTCAGTAAGGTATCGTTAATGCTAGTCTTGCAATAAATGCAGAATCATAGAAAGTGGAAGAGAAAAATTTTAAGCCTCATTTTACCAATTGCATTAAAGTGGAATCTCTTGGAATGATTTGAAACATATGTTGGAAGAAATATCCATCTGGTTCAGTTCTAAGCCGGGAGAAAGGCACTGGAGACAAAATGGAGGCTGGAGGCTGATTGGAAAGAGGGTCCATTTATTAATGAACAGGATCACATGAGTTGTGGTTCTGGTGCAGCTGACCACATGGAGTTGAGAGTGGAGGTTTTATACCTTCTCTTGGGCTTTGCACTTGAGCTTCCTGTCCCTATGCAAGAGACCTTCCTGTTCCTGTGCAAGAACATGTATTCTATTAGCTGTTGTCAGACTCCCATGTCATAGCTGGCTCTATAGATTGTCTGAGCTTCCAGGTTTGGTAGAAGTTTGAACTGCTGAGATGATGCAACGAAGAGGCTTGTGTTCTGAAAGGGTGTTGGGCAAATTCTATTGTGGTGAGGGCTAATCCTACCTTTGTTGGATCTTGGGTGAGGGTATTTGCTTATGAATAGAGCTATCTATCTCTTTATCTCTTAAGTGCTGACATCTGCTGAGGACTATTAAGAAAGGCGGCGGCTGCTTTCTGTCTCCAAGAACATATTTCTCCTTTTAGGGAAATATAATATTCTGCCTTTTTAATGTTTCCTAAAATATTTCATTCACATGTATTACCAACTTTCTTGACAGTGCTTCCACCTTGAAGAATCAATGTCCTGGATAGGATTACCAGATGTCTAGCAGAAGGAGACCATGTCATTTTTTTTGTCCTCGTCTCCTCTGTCTGGCAGGCATAGCTTTACAATGAAATTTTGTTCAACTTTTTGAGCATCTAACAAGCTTTCTTTTCCTGAGCAGCTTTTCTCCCTGGTGCAGTGCTCCTCTAATAGGAGCTAACTGCAAGTTTAGAAGCTCTGCTCTGTGACCTTAATTATTTGATTAATATCCTCCCGCCTGGTTTCTGTTGCTGCCTGAAATTGACAAGACCTTAATCAGTTACAGGCTGAAAACTTTTATCTCTTAAGGCTCTAGCACATTCCTGAGACTGAAAAACCAATTTTTCTGATGCTAGAAGAAGTAATTTCATATACATGCATATACATGCAAAAAGAATTTCATATAATTCTTTCTGGCAGTTTTTCATTGTAATGTCATTTTGTCATCAAGGCCAAAAAGTTAAACAATTAGTGGGTCCTCCTTTTCAATTATCCATGTCCCCCTTTGCCTGTTCAGATAACTGGTAACCCTAACCTTGCATGATCTGATTAGGTACTTCAGTGGTGAGATTCAAACAATTTAACAACTGGTTCTGCACCCTAATGATTTCTTCCAACAACCAGTTCACCAAACTGCTCAGAAAGTTAACAACCGGTTCTTCCGAAGTGGTACGAACTGGTTGAATCCCACCATTGGGTACTTCCAAATGATTTCTGTAATCTCTGTTTAGCACAGGGGTGTTAAACTTGCATTGTATCAGGACTTTTTTCCCCTTTGCTAAGCCAGGCAGGGGTGGAGCCAGCATGTGATGCATCAGGGCCACGAGTTTGACAACCCTGGTTTCAGGGGTAGGCTGCTAGAGGTTTGCAGGGGTTGGGGAGAACTTCTAACTAAGATTCTATGCTGTTTGGAGAACCCCCAAATCCCACTCCTGGGTGGCCATGCCCACCCACCCTACCCCTCCCAGGAGTCCCCACCTGGTCCATTCAGGGTGCGCACGGAGCCTCAGGGAGGGCAAAAAACAGGCCTACTAGAAGTTTGGGAGGGCCTCCAGAGCCTGGGGAGGCTCTTTTGCCCTTCCAGAGGCTCAAGGAAAGCCTCTGGAGCCCAGGAGGGCAAAAATGTCCCACCACCATGGTGCAGGAGGCCGACCAGGTTATGCCCCCCATGGCTATGCCCACCCAGCAACCGGGCAGAGAACCCCTTGCTAAAATTTTTGAAGCCCGCCTCTGCCTGGCTTAGCATAAGGCTGAGTCTTATAAATGTAGATTCATGTAGGTGAGAATCTGATCATGTCTCTATTTAAAGGAGGATGTGTGAAGGATCTAACTTCATTTCAGGCTCTATGGAGTATCAGGCATCTTGCCAACCAAATATTGCCCACCACTAGATCATTACATGAGTTAACTGACTTATTCAATGCTAACACAATCAGTTCTGATCAGCTGGGTAAACTCTCAACTCCAGGGAATAAGAACTTGTTTTCTGCTTTGTGGAATTGTTGTTGAATTCTTTTGCTTCAGTGGAGAGTAATAGATCAGGAATGAAGCCGACTACCTCCATGCTGCCATCCTTAGCGATATTACTGAAATAACGTAGATATCATTGGCCCCTACAGAGAGGGCTCGCAACCTGGGTGCCCTCCTGGATGCACGGTTGTCTTTAAAAGAGCATATGATGGCCGTGGCCAGGGGGGCTTTTTATCAGGTTCGCCTGATTCGCCAGTTGTGTCCCTTTCTGGATCGGGACTCCTTACGCATGGTCACTCAGGCACTTGTCACTTCCCGCCTGGACTACTGCAATGCTCTCTACATGGGGTTCCCCTTGAGGTGCACTCGGAGGCTCCAACTGGTGCAGAATGCAGCCGCGCGGGGGATTATGGGAGTGACGGGGCGCTCCCATGTGACACCTCTCCTGCGTTGCGTGAGCTGCATTGGCTCCCGGTGGACTTCCGGGTGCGCTTCAAGGTGTTGGTTACCACCTTTAAAGTGCTCCATGGCATCGGACCTGGGTATTTGTGGGACCGCCTTCTGCCACCAATAGCCTCCCACTGGCCAGTACGCTCCCACAGAGAGGGACTCTTCAGGGTGCCATCAGCCAGGCAGTGTCGGCTGGTGACCCCTAGGGGGAGGGCCTTCTCTGTGGCAGCACCTGCCCTCTTGAACGATTTGCCCCAGGAGATACGAAAGATACCAGATCTCTGGGCTTTTCGCCGTGCCCTAAAATCTTTTCTTTTCCAACAAGCAGGGCTGGCGTAACCCCCCCCCCCCTTTTTTTGAGATATTAGTTTTTTAATTGTATAATGGGTTTTAGTTGGAAGGTTTTTAAATTTTTGGCCAAAGTGTATAATTCTTTTAAATTTCTTTTAAATTTTGTATTGGAATGTTTTTACTTGGCTGTGCACCGCTTTGAGTCCAGCAGGAGAAGGGCGGTATACAAATCTAATAAATAATTAAATAAAATAAATATTTGAAAACCTATTGTAGTAGAAAACAATAAAAGACCATGATGCAAAAGCAATAAATTAAAATTGAATGTGTGTGTGTGTGTGTGTGTTTTGGTATGTATGAGGAAAGAACATGTTCCCATTTATCCTAATTTTATCTAGGTGGGAAAAAAGTGAACTTCTTTTACTTCCCATTGACTGAAGCCAAGGAAAAATTGCTGAATTTGAGGGGGTGGGGGGAGGGAGGGCATGCCATGGAGAGAGAAGGGTCCACCAAATTAATTCAAGTCCAGTTGAGGAATTGTTATAGAGTAGAAACTAGAACAACTAGGCCCTGCAGCACAATGTTGCAGCATGGAGTGCATTTGTTCAAAGACTGAGCTTTCACATTCTATTCTCCTTTCCCTTCTAGCTTTCCTTTTTTTCCTCTGATATTTTTCTCAGTGAGCTGTGTTCTGTCTGTATATCCCATTCCTTTTATTTTTGGCAGAAAGGAAAAATATGAATGCCTGAAAACAGCACAATATACAGATAGGCAAACTCTTTTTAAGAAGTCAGAAGAGAGGAAGAAATATTTTTGTTTCTTTTCCCCAGGTTAATTTAATCTTTGGTAAAATATCTCCTCCACCACATTTTTCTCTGGCATCTTCCTTTTTCTTTATAATGTCTTTAAATAATTCTACCTGAAGTGTTACTAGGAACATTCTGTATAGCACCTTGAGGTAAAACTGAAAACCAGACAACGAACTGCTACTTTTTCTTTCTTAACAGCTATGTTTGCATTTTATTCTCTCTCTCTTTCTACAAATCCATGCCATATTCCCTCCATCCGGATCAGTATTGTTCTGAGTGATGCAATTATGGTTTGGAGGCATGGAACAATTTAAATCAGATTTTCAAATCAGGCCGAGTTCAAGTCAGGCCAATTTTGAATGCTTTGTCCTACATTTGTTTTCTCCCTAAATGGATATTTCTCTTTGTTAAATGATATCATTTTCATTTTTGCTCAGTTTTTCAGTCTGTCCAAATTAAACAGCAATCTTGTTCTAAATTGTGGTATTATAGTGGCTAAAGTGCAGCATTGCAGGCTTACTCTGTCCACAGCCAGCAGTTCGATCCAGACTGGTTCAAGGTTGATTCAGTCTTCCATCCTTCCGAGATCAGTAAAATGAGAACCCAGCTTATTGGGGGAAATTTCTGATATTTGTAAACTGCTCAGGGAGTGCTGTAAAGCACTGTGGAGTGGTATATAAGTCTAAGTGCTATTGCTATTACTGAGGATTTAGGTGAGATAACATTGTGTTATTGTTGTTTTTCCTCCTAGCATTTTCCTGCAAGTGCAGGAGCCATTTTATTCCAGCTTGATCAGGTGTTGATCCATTGGTTGCAACAGGAATTGACCAACCATCTTGTTGCCCAAACCTAATATCATGGACTGTTGGAGAATGCCCCAAAGTTGCCTAGCTGGCTTTCATGCCTAAGGCAGGACTAGAATTCAGAGTCTCCTGGTTTCTAACCTGGTGCCTTAACCACCAGATCAAATTGGCCTCTCACTTCCCCATATTTTGTAACTTCTGCAGATTTGACAAGCAATCTATCATGGCAGTCATAAATAATATTGAATAAAACTGACCTCAAAACAAACCAATGGTGTGTTTCTACTGATTCACACTGGTTTGGGCGAACCGGTAGCGGTAATTTGGCCTGGGTCACCAAACCATTAGAAATCACTGGTTAACCACGCCCCCGAACCGGTAGCCCAGTTGCTGCTCGCTTGCCCTGCCTGCCCACCCGCATGCCAGGAAGTGGCTCTCAAACAGGCAGTGGCTGGGAGGCTTCTCACAGTCACATTGAAAAAGAAAAAGCCTCCAGCTGCCACCTCTTTGAGAGTTGTTAAGTGGCTGCGGCAGCTGGCTGGTGGCTGCCGAAAACTACCTGAGATCAGCTTGCCTTCCAGACTCCGGACCAGCTGCCATGGGAGGAAGGTAAGCAGCCAGAAGAAATAGGTGGTGGTGGAGAGGGAACGGCATTAGGGCTGGGGCTGCTGAAGGAGGGGAAACAGGGAGACACATGTGACTGATGAAGGGAGGGCAAGGTGGCATGCAGGAGGAAGCCTTTGATAGATTAGGCCAGGCCTGGGCAGAAAATAAGTAGAAATTAAAAAAAAAAATCCTACCTTTTTCTGTGGGCGTGGCTAGGTGGAGTGGTCATGTGACTGAGTGGCTGTGGCTGTGAGTGACATCAAGTTGGCCGTGCCCACTCAGTCATATGACCACCAAGCCATGCCCACCAAGCAAGCCATGCCCACAGAACCAATAGTAAAAAAAATTGAAACCCACCACTGAGACAAACCCCTATTTCACATGGCTTTTTGATGTAGAGAAACTATAGTACTTTACAATATATATAGAGTTCTGGAGAATTTATCATTCTGGGCTCTGATGCAGCAAAATTTTATAGCTTACTGCTACTACAAGGTACTACCATATAAAAACGAACGTCTGTGAATTAAAGCCTCTGCACATATATTTTGTACCACAAATTCTTAATGCAGGTTTCTTGCAGCAAAGATCATTACTGAAGGAAACTCTGTGGAAAACCTTTTAATGAATCCCTTGCATCACAGGCTAGACACACATTACAAACAACAACAACAAATTAAATAATGGATTTATGCTACGGTGGCCTCTTTTGCCTGTTTCCTTTTCCTCAGCCAAATTCATTTAAACAGAAATTCTATTCATCTTCTTGCCATTCAGGTAGACAATTGATTTGTTCACATTAAGGAACCTTGTCTTTTGCCCCCCCCCCTTTTTTTTTTACCAACTTGCATGTTAAACCCACAATTGAATTATTCACTTTTTTTAAAAAAAAGCTTGTCTTTTTCTCTCTCCCACAATCTCAAAAATTAAAATGGAAACCCTAATCCCCCTTGTAAAACAAACGACAGCCTGATTTATTGGTTTATATTAAAATGCTTCCTCCAGGGCAGCGGTGAAATCCATTTTTTTTTTTACTTCTGGTTCTGGTTTACTTCTGGTTCTGGTTTACTTCTGGTTCTGTGGGCGTGGCTTGGTGGGCATGGTGTGGTGTGGTGTGGCTTGGTGATCGTGGCGGGGGAGGATACTGCAAAATCTCCATTTCCACCCCACCAGCCAGAGGTGGTATTTGCCAGTTCTCTGAATGACTCAAAATTTCCGCTACTGGTTCTCCAGAACCTGTTAGAACTTGCTGGATTTCACCCCTGCTCTAGGGCCTTAGTAGCTCTTCTTCCTCCTCTATCACAGAACAAGTAAAAGTCCATACGTGTTAAACACACTTCTCTGGGAATTAAACTGCGAGTTAAAGCAAATCTGCTCACAACTAGGCAAGGCAAGATTCTATCCCTGGTGTGGATTTAGCCACACTAAAATAGACTGCCCATTTTAGAAACAAAATGAGGAAAGATTGGATCTCCCAACAGCAGCTACTAATCAGAGTTACACAGAGAAAAAGGAGGCTCCAGGCAGTTTCTTTTTCTCAGCCTCCCTGGGTTCTTCAAGTGAACCAGAACAATTTAAGATTTCTGCCATCATCAGAACTACAAGATTTTGATGAGTGCTATTTCCCCTTTCTACTCTTGTACCTGGTTTCTGTTACGTGGAGACTCACTGTTATATATAAAAGAAGGAACTCATATTTCAGGTTTATATAGTGGCATATTATACTTCAAAGTTACCCAAGACCAAACCAAATCTCCCTAGTTCTAAATAACAGGAACCTCTAGCTCAATGTAAACCAGGAATAAAGTGAGGAAGCCAGCATATGGGAGGGGAGAAGGATGAGAGTAAAGTGTGAAAGCCAGATGCTAGTTCTTGGCTTTATGCTCTATGGTTGATCATGATGGGAAATATATATTTTGTTCATTCCCAGTGCAGCTCTTTATGAGATGTGTAGCATCTGCTGAAAATAGCATCCCTGTGTCTAAGTTGTAGTTGGATATAATCATATTCAGAATGGCTCCTTGCTCAGTTATTCAAGTAAATGAGGAACCTTGAAATGCAATGAAGTTACATGACAGATTATATTTTACCATCTGTGCCTCGAAGAAAAAAATGGAAAAGACGTGGGAATTATTTTGCTTTATAGTCCCCCATCTCCGATCACCTACATTTCCGCCTTGAGATGATTTAACTGGAAGTTCAAGTCTAACATATTGGAACGGCCTCCTAAATTTGCAAACCCTGCCTTTTGATCCAATGATGGGATGGGATCTCTTAATGTTGCTGGTATACCAGGTGCAAAACTCTCTTTCTAGGGTATGAGTATATCAAAGGGTGGGAGCTACAAAATATCCAGTATTTCCTAATGATAATATTTGCTTTTGACAGTAAAGACTGTATGATTACCAGGAAAAAATGTTGGAATGGAATACAGAGAAACTAGTTCAAAATTATTTAACTGTTCTGCCCCAGCTACGGACCCCAAAGAACGCAGCACACACAAAGTCTGTACAAACCTTAGTTTACTAAATTAAATCAGTCTTTTTCAAACAAAGGCTGTTAATTAACTTTCTTAACAGCCTACAAGAATCCAAAGAATAAATAATCGTAATCTTACTATGGTTGGCAGAAAGCCCAGAAGCAATTTGTAGGAAACTGATAAGAGCACTAATATCAAGATGCGAAGGAGTGTGAACGAAGTTGTTCCCTGCAAATTGCCTCAGTTGTCGTCCTTCCTTAAATAGGCTAAGGGAGTGACCAATTAGCTCCAAGCCTTACTCTCAAAGAAACCTCCTCCTGAGGAGCCACTCCTGCCTTTTGGCAGCTCTGCGCACCCGTGCATCGAGAAGAGGCTCCTCCTCTTCTTCCTTTTCACTTATGGGAGCTTCTAGAGGTTCTGAAGGCCCTGGCTGAATCCCCGCCTCTGGCACCACATTTTCTCCAGCCTCCTCATTATCTGACTCGAGTGCCAGCTGCACAGGCTGCTGGCGCAGCACCATACCAGCCTCCTCACTGTCAGAATCATCTACTAGCTGCACAGGTCACTGACAGGCCACAACATTAACTGTAATTTAATTTAAATGTAGAATATACTTGAGAAATGTACTATAGAAATGTGAATTGTAATAAAAAGTGAGGAAAAAAATCACAAACATAAGATGTATTGATGATATTATTTTGATGAATATTTGGGGAAAAGACTATGACAAATCCATACAAAAGATTTTAAGAGCAGAGCTATTAATCAGTAAAATATTGTCAAAGCTGTCATTTTCCCCATTGCAACACATGGCTGTGAATGTAGATAATAGGAAGAGCTAAATGCAATATATATATATATATGGTGCCATAACAATGGTTGTGAATGGTTGGATCACAAGAAGAAATACAAATGACTTGAAAATCAGGAAATAAAATCGAGATGATTTATTGGATGCAGAAAAAGTTTAGATATTTTGGAGAGACTGTGTGAAAATAGTCACTGGAGAAAACCCTGATGCTTGGAGAAAAAAATGAAGGCAATCAAAACAATGACTGATAGAAGGTAAAATTACTAAATGCTATCGCTGTCACATCAGCATAAGCTGAGAAGAACTATACAAACAGAAAAAGTTATATACAGTCAGTCTTGGCAAAATGATGTCCATCAAGACATGAAGCATCAAAAAATATATGTCAGCATATTGCTGTAAAAAAAATTATTTTTCGTGTCATTACTTTTTCAAGTCTGGTGTTCCCTATTTCATACCCCAAAACAAGTAAAAACTAAGCTCATTGGCTTCCATATTGATATGATTGTTTGCTGGAAGGCTTATCCAGATGTGGTCCTGTGCTTCAAGAATCTGTCCATTTAAGGACTGAGAAGAAGTGTATTAATAGACTTTGAGCCTGAAAACTGAATGTTGGAGCAAGAAAATATTGAAAAGGATTATAAATTGCCTCAATATGTTGATTAATTGGTTTATAACGCCACCTATCTTAGGCAATTCTGGGTGGTTCACAATAACAATCAATTAGTAAATAAAAACCATAAAACAGTAAAAAAAAAACACTGAAACAATCACACAAAAACCCTACACCATAATTGCTTTCTTGGGATGCCCCACAGCAGGCTCAGTTGCTCTTCTTGCATAATTTTTAGCTATGCAATCTCCAAACTGAAGGAGTGGTTCTTCAAAATGGTAAATTTAGTTCACCGTAAGCAAGTGTAAAGTCATCATGTTGGTAGCAAATTTTGTGTGTGTATATGAGTGTACTGTATGTGTAAGAGAGAGAAAGAGAGAGAGAGAGAAAGAGAGAGAGAGGAGAGTATAGGGAAGGAGGGAGGGAGGGAAAAAGAAAGAGAATCTAATGTTACACGTACATGAACTAACAATAATCACATAACTACACATTTTTCATTGGTCCTTCCTGATTTGCAGAAAAGTTTATGTAATTTTGTTGAAACATGCCAAATCACCTCATTTTTAAAGCTTTAAAACATTTTTTATTAACTGTACTTTATTAGAAAAGATATCTACAGCTATATTTGTTTTGTTTATTCTACGTATCTTTTTATAAGGCTGGGATTAAGAGTATTATATCTTAATAGACCAGGCTTCATTTAAAGTGATCTAAGCTGGTTAATTAATTAATTAGTTAATTTTTAAACTACCCATCTCCCTAACAAAGGGACTCTGTGTTATAACATATAACTAATGCTTACTTTGTCAAAAGGCCAAGTTAGAAACTCAAAAAAAAAAGTTATAGTGGGCATGATCAAAGCCAATTTATCCCACAGAACTGTAGGCTCTAGGTGTGTTTACGCATTCTGCAAAAAGCAGAATGCTAGAGTTAAACAACTGACTTTTTTATGCAGAAAAAAAATGTCAAAGTGCATTATTTCACAGGGTGTACTTCAAGTGAACTTCAGTAATAAAGCAATTTGAACACACTCAGTAATTTTAAACTGAAGCCACCAGATGGCATAAGGAAATTAATATCATTAACTGTACATGTCCCCTGGTTTGGAGTTCGTCCAAACTTAAATCCATGCTTTTCTTCTTTTGGAAAGAAGAAAATTTGTGTTATTGTAGCAGGAGATAAAACAAGAATAAAAATATAATAAACTTGAAGATAAGCAGGGGCACAGTATTTCTTGGTATTATTTCCTGTATCTTTATTAGCCCAGTAACTTAATGCTCATAAGAAATAGAACCTTACATGTTGTTCTCTTGGGACTTTTTGATTTTTATTTTTCATCCTTTTTCTGCCATATGTTCCTCCCATTGAATGTGCAGTCTTCAAATTCTATCTGAGACTGAAGAACTGGGAATGACAGAAAATTGACATTTCTTTCTCTTTCTGAATTGCATTTTCCCAAGGTAACTTTATCTTTGAACAACACTTTCTGTTGTTCCACCAGCATTCATTAAACCAGCAAATAATAATAATAATAATAATAATAATAATAACAACAACAACAACAACAACAACAACATTTCTATGTGAAACATCTTATACTGTCCATAGCCCAGGCTGACTGAGCCTTCCATTAGCCCAAATAAAAATAAAGCTACAAATTTCTCAGCATTGGGAAAAGTAAATGAATGTTGGGACAACCAGATCTGGGATGAAAAACTTCAGAAGATGATTAATGGTGGCAAAGTGATATTCTCTGCTGCATTTTAATGCTCACAGGGATTTTTGTTATTCGCACTTGGTAGACCTAATAAATATTAATTAATGGAATATCAAAGTTGCAAGTATTTAACTGGTAGGAAAGTAGCCATATCTTTTGGAAGGCTTATGTGACTGGTACATGAAACTAAGATTTTAAAAAGTGCCTTCTTGCCAATATTCCATGGAATAAATTACATTTATTGTTATTTGGGTTTCACCCAGGTTCACCCGGGAGGGGGAGGAGTTATTTTCACATATTCTTCAAACTCATAAAATGTCCTCATGGGATTATCCTGCCCCTTTGGGTCAGACCAGCTCCTTCAGGATCCTGGCTTCCTGCACTAAGGGTCAAGTTCTGGAAGAAACATAGGGTCCCAGTCAGTTGTTCCTCAGCTGGGTCCAGCTCAAGCCCTACTACACCTTTCAGGACTTTCCAAAATCAAGAAATTCTGGCTCTGAAATCAGCTAGTTGAAGAGGTGATAAAATGGAAGAAGGGTTTTGGATTTCTTCCTTTGAGTAACAAACCATTGGTGACTTAGAATCAGTGGTGGGTTCCTCCCAGTTCGGCCTGGTTCTGCCAAGCGGTAGTGGTGACGATATGATGTCACCGAACCGATTCTGCCCCTCCTCCCCCCTCCCCCCCACATTATTCTTACCTTTTATTTGGCCCCACCCCCAATCTATTGCTGATGGGCTATAAGGAAAAAAACTGTTTAAACTCCTGCCATGGGGCTTCAAAGGGCCGCCCTACAGCTGATCAGTGGTGCCTCCAAAAACAAATGAGTAGACCAGTTCCTGCAAAAATTAATGGGTAGACCAGTGCCTGAAAAAATACATGAGTAGACCGGTACAGCTCTGCAAGCATTAAAAGCCTGGTAGACCAGTACCTCTGCTAAATCCTAAAGAATTTTCACGCCACGCCCACAAAATAAGCCATGCCCACAGAACCGGTAGTAAAAAAATTTAGAACCCACCCCTGCTTTGAATGGTATAATCTGAAAAATCTTCAGGCTATTCCCCAAACAGCATGAGATAGTGGGCTACACAATTATTTAAACTTACCTTTACACAGAGTGGCAAGAGAACAGGATTTTTGCATTTTAATATGACATCAAATGATTCTGGTGATGTGAAGGGTTTCTTCAGAATTTTAGATGTTTTTGGAATAGTGTAAAATGTATTGGCAGTACAAACTTTTACAGCCTTAACATTATACAGTAAGGATACCTGATTTTCCTACATATCCTCTGGGATCTCTTAGCCTGGAAAAAGTTAGAAGATTTTAAGTGGATCGATAGTTCTTACTAGTTTTACTTGGCTTTAGTTTTCTGCACAATTGGGTGTGCTATTAATTTTTCCATGTGTACAGAAAATGCCAGAAATGAGCTAAGCAGCTTGGGGACTTCAAGTTTTTATGATATAGTGTATCACAAAATGGAAAATGTAGGTTAGGGAAATGAAGAATATCAGTTTCACAGTACTCATTTTTAAATCTTTAAGATACATTTTTTGGAGGAAGGGTGTTTTGTTTTCCCATTTCCATAATCCCCCCCCCCGAAAGGTTTACAGGACAATTGATATGGTTATGTTGCAAATTTCTTTACATATACATACATAGTTTATACATACATAGTTTATACATGTATATACGAGACTGCCTTCTGCCATCAACAGCCTCCCACCGGCCAATACGCTCCCTCAGAGAGGGGCTCCTCAGGGTGCTGTCGGCCAAACAATGCCGTCTGGCAACACCCAGGGGGAGAGCCTTCTCTGTGGGGGCACCAGCCCTCTGGAATGAGCTGCCCCTAGAGGTTCGTCTTAGCCCTGACCTGCGTACCTTCCGCCGTGCCCTGAAGAGCCTTTTGTTCCAGCAAGCCGGACTGGCCTAATACGAATTTATAATGGGTATATGTGTGTTTTTAATTTGTGGGCCAAATTTTATACTTGATTTTAATTTGTTTTAAATTTTGTAAATCTATGTGTTTTAATATGGCTGTACACTGCCCTGAGTCCTTCAGGAGAAGGGCGGTATAGAAGTCTAATAAACTTCAACTAAACTTCAAACTTCAACATATTTGTCCTTAATACACTAATTTTGGGGTACACATTTCAATGTGAACATTTCTGCTTAAAGTTTTCCTTAATATAATAGATTGTTAAGCAATGCCCTTAATTGATACATTATATGTATCTATAAAAGTGCAGTAATAGAAATATATCTGCCTGTTCTGTTAAGTTCTTATGAATATAATACATCAAGAAAAACATGTTTTGCAAAAAAAAGATAAAGCCATATGTAAACCTTCCATTTGAAGTACTGACTGTTCATTCCATAATGCTGTGCCTAAGGCTGTAAAGCTTTTTAAAATGCTACCATTGAATTTTAAATTTACATTACTTTTTTCCTGCTGAATCAAAAACTGCTGAGCACATTGATAGAATCTCTTCTAAACTTTTCTGTTTTCATCTTACAAGTGAAATAAGTCTCCCTATACTTTGTAAATGTGTTCATATTCCACTAGAGAGCTTCCACTGCAGGTAGTAAAAGCTATATAAAACAAAAGAATTACAGTCCTTTTTGTCTTCCTTGGTAAGGTTTGCTCCCAATAACTACATGATATAGGAAACCCATGCATCCTGGAACATCAACTATTTAAGCTTTAAACACACCAGTTGAAACGTATATCTATTTATAGTGGATGAGTAAAATAAGTGGAACATATAAGTGTTCTCCTCAAAATGTGTAAATTAGGTGTGTTCTAGAGCAGAGGTCTTCAAACTTGGCAGCTTTAAGGCTTGTGGACTTCAACTCCCAGAATTCTCCAACCAGCATACTGGTTGGAGAATTCTGGGAGTTGAAGTCCACAAGCCTTAAAGCTGCCAAGTTTGAAGACTTCTGTTCTAGAGGTTATCAAACTACAGTTTTCAGATATGTAACTGACTATTGACTATGATTTGAAAGCAGAAGGCTGCTATGAGTTGTATTTTAGACATATTGGAAGATCATAGCTTCCCTTTCCCTATTTAAGAAATGGAGAAATACAAGCAGAGTTGACTGTGTGGATTGATCAGGATGCCAATCCAGTTCCAATTATTTTATTCAAGAAGAGTGCACAACTCTTAAATATAATTTTATAAAAGGCTGTTCTAGGGAAGTGTAGGGTGGTTGCTTTTGTTTCAGAAAAGTGTTTTGGATCATAGCATTAATGTGATTTACTTGATGAAGCTACTTTGCATTGCCTTAAGGTTTCTTCCAGCAGTTCTACTGTCAAGAGACTTATGCACATGTACAGACCTTTTATAGAAGTGCCTTCTGGGCCATAAAACTGCAATTGTTTCTTTTTGGAAAGAGAAGAGGAGATTCTTTGTGACACAACTTTGAATACCTGTTTTGAATTAAACTTGATTAAAGCAAAGCACCCCTTCAAAGCTTTGCATAGATCTTCTATTTTCAAATGACAGCCAGTAGTGCAGCTCTTAATAGTATAGCATTTTCTGTTGTAATATTCACATTCTCTTTAAAAAAAAATAACTAGGCTGTTAGATTATGCATCACTTAATTGCCTTCTTTTCACCCCAGAACATCTATTCGTCATTCAATAACTTTAGGGTCAATTATACTCAGTAGTTGTAGGAAGAAAAAAAAAGTACATCAAATACCTGAAAATATATTTGTTGTACCATAATGCCATTCTGGCCATTCTATTACATTTCTAGCTCTTGAGCTATCATAGTGTCATGGTGGTCTCAAATCTGGGATTGGAGGATAGGACTGCTGACAAGCAGCTAGCTTCAACCCAGAAGTGCTGATAGACAAGCAGCTAGGTCCACCAGATGGACTGCTATCTGAGCAATCAGAAGAGGTGGGGCAAGCCTACACCCATCAGACAAAGCTCCCATCGCTCTCTGGAGATGAGGGCATAGAATTATTTCCTCCTCCTTATGCAAGAGCTCAGTAGGCTGCATAGAGAATAGAGCAAAGCAACTTTGCAAAACATAAGCAATTTTGCCCTGCCAAATGCGCTGCACCAGGACTGGTTCCATTAAAATGCAGCAGCAAGTACAAACAAGGGAACTCCTTGCTGTGCAACAAAATTCTTAATGGGAAATAATTCTCTTCATTCTTGAGGTTGGTATGCTTGAAGAATCCAGTCCTGTGAAGCCTAGTATGGAATAACCCAGTGGTGGAATTCTATCGGTTCTACTCGGTTTGGGCAAACTGGTAGCGGCAGCAGCAGCAGGATGCTCCGCCCACCCGCCTGGATGTCATCACAGATGCTCTGCACATGTGCAGTAGTGGCGCACACGCTCACATTTGTGAACCGGTAGTGAAGGTAAGTGAATACCATTACTGGAATGACCTGATTCACACCTCAAAGAAAATCAGACTATAATTATTTATGAGCATGAACAGTTTTAGGTGTCTCAGTGTCTTTCTTTGGGCGGGGGGTGGGGGCGGTGTTCAGAGTTTAACAAAAATATGATTTGAAATATGCACTTAGATGGAAAGTACATTAGGAGACAATTTGATTTTATTTGTGAAATCAGATGAAGCAAAGAAATGACAAAGAAAGAAGCACAATTCCAGAGCCCTTTGCAAGCCGAGCAGGAAATTTGATGTTCAGATGGAAGTGGGGTAATGAGACAGATCAGCAGTGAAATCCCAAATGATATTTATGAAAAGGACAAAAGCTGATTCAAGGGATTGTTTAAATAAGGTCTTGCTTGTGCATAGAATTATGGAATTATTGGTTTTGGTAATTTGGCAAAACAGGTTCTGATCTACAAACTTGGAAAAAAAAATAATCTCAGATAAGTATTATGTTCCAGAAAATTAAAAAAAACAATAGCAAACAAGAAAGCATGAGAAAATCAGTCTTTGCAGTTATTTAATTTTCCTCCTGGCGATTGAATGGTAGGTTAGGATGTGTGCACTCTTCCATGTGGTCAGCACATTCATTTAAATATCCTAATTGAAACATTATAAATGGAGATAAGAGCTGCTGTTATTTACCTAATTAATTAGATAACACAATTAGCTTGAGAACATAGTAGCAATATTACACTTATGCAACTACTAAAACTATCACTCTTCACGACAGAAGTGCATACAAAGGTTATTCTTCATCTAGTCTACAAAACAGATGCAAAACAATTAGCGAGCTCAAACCCTGCTTTAGAATCAGTTGTTGCTTTATAAGAGGATAAATAAACAAGGCATTTGAATGTTCTTGGTGGCTAATCAATGAAGTTATCTTAAGTATGTATTCCTTTATTCCCATAAGCTAACCCTTTCCTTTTAATTTAACAGATTAACAGAGTTGGAAGGGACCTTATAGGTCATCTAGTCCAACCCCCCGCTCAAGCAGAAGACTGTACCATTTCTGACAACTGGCAGTCCAATCTTTCTTTAAAAGTCTCAAGTGATGAAGCTCCCACAACTTCCGAAGGCAAGCTGTTCCATTGGTTGATTTTTCTCACTGTCAGAAAGTTCTTCCTCATTTCTATTTGAATTTCTTCTTGGTCAGTTTCCATCCATTATTCCTTGTCTGGCCTTCAGGTGCTTTGGAAAACAGCTTGACCCCCTCCTCTCTGTGGCAGCCCCTCAAATATTGAAACACTGCTATCATGTTTCCCCTGGTCCTTCTCTTCACTGTTTTAGTCTCCAGTTTTCATTCTTCTAATGAAAAAGAGGTCCATGGAATACACATGTTCCCTTCTTTCTTCTACCTTTGGATTTAGGGGGTTCATACGGTGAGTGATTATTAGATTTACAATCCAAATTTATTATGAACTTGATTAGATAAAAATAGTTCAAACTATTTTAAAGTGTTTGCTTTTGTGCCAAAACCAAGAACTTTCCAAAACATTCAGTTCTCACAAATATTTTGATCCATTCTACATTGAATTTTCCACATATATTTTTCAATTATTATGCTTATTGATTGTGCATTTGTCTAATTATCACAAAATGGAGATTCTTTCCCCAGAATAAATATAAATTTTATAGGAATAGCAGAATCTCTATGGCTGCATGAAAAATATGTATATGTTGGATAGACAAATTGAAATCAAAGAATCTCTCACTGAAATCAAGGGGAAAGCAGATATCACATGGAAATTATACAATGAATTAAATTATAAGAAATGCAACTGAATGCTATTTAATACTTAAAGTATTGAATGAATGAGTAATAAAAGAAATGAAAAAATAAAATAATAAAATGAAATAATTCTTGTACGTTCAAGTTATATGAGTTCTTACCTGGGAGTAAAACCATACATTTAAAAGATATAAAAACTAAACAATGTTTTGGAGGTGTTCACTAAGAAACATCTTGCCTTATTTTTAAAAAATCCAGGTTTTTAATGTTGTTCTAAATATCATAATATTAACATCCTACTACTTTCACTGGGCTTTCAAATTCAGTTCCTATAATACACAGTAAACATATAATTGGGCACAGCATTAGGCATATCAGACTTCATGGAGACTGGGCAGCTATAAAAGCTTCAATAAATAAGGAAAAATAAACATTGCCAGAAATCTTCTGGAAGACCAGTCCTAAAATGAAACAGTCTGAATCAATGGCCTTAAATCCAGAATGCTGTAGAAAGAATTATGTGACTTTATAACTCAGAGTTTGGATGTTCTACATACTTCAAGCCACCTTGCTAAAATCACCAATATTGTTATATCATCAACTACCTATTGCTAAATATTGGGTGTAAAATCCGGAATTTAACATCATTTTCTGTTCCATATAGAATGAATGTAGGTATATTCTTATCTTTTGTCTCAAACAACAAAATTATGCCATGGAGAAAATGTCCGTTTTTTTTTCTGCCTCCCACACATTTTGCAAAAAGTTTATTTTGAAACTTCTTTCAAGGGAGAAGATAATTTTGATGAATTTCCATGTGGAGTATAATTTTCTTATTTTACGTATGTGCCCAAGGTATATGTTTTTGTTCTGTTTTTATTGTAAATCATCTCCTCTGATGTCTGCAGCCTTTCCGCCTTTCCATGCGTCAATTAAATGTCATGGGAAGAAATCAGAAGGGGATTCTTCCCGTGAGTTTTTCACAGTAGGAAGTGTGGGCAGTCAGAAAGGCTTCAGAATGATGGAGGGGTATATAATAACAACAAAAACCCCCACTCATAACATATTGTGCCATCTGCAAAAAAATAAACTGAATAACACTGCAATGAGAAATTTGAAAGAAATTCTCAAACAGCCCCAGAACAAGATTAAAAAAAAATCAAAAGACTCTCTTAAAAAAATGCAGTGCAGATATCAGTAAAACATTACAAGAAAATGTAATGGAGTTGTATCTGACTTGACAATCTATAGATATAGCATACTAACTCTAAATAGGCCTGACAAGGTGCTCAGAGAAGCTCACAGATATTGGAGATTAATTTTACTTTTCCAGTGGGATCCCTGAACATTGACACAGCCTGAATCATAACAAAACCTGTTCAATTCAGAAGATAGAAACTGGCATAGTTCAGAACCCCTTCCTGAAGCTTCCTTGGTCACCATTCATTTAATCAATAATCTAGAAAAGATGGCCTTCTGTTGTATTTGACTAGTTTTAAAACATAATCAAATATGTTAAGCAACATGCATTTGTACAGTATTATACATAATTAGACACATTACTAGAAGCATTAAATTGTATCCAGTGTATTCTAAAGTTGCCAGTTGACACAAATAAGTGCAGTGTTTACAAGTATTTAAGAGTTTGAACCAGGGGTGAAATCTACTCACCTTCCCTACCGGTTCGGAAGTGCATGCTCTGCGTGTGCCATTTTGTACCCTCTGTGCACATGCATAGAGGGTCAAAAACAGGTTACTTCCTGGTTAAAAACAGGAAGTAACATCCAGGCGGGAGGACAGAGCCTTGTGCTGCTGCCGCTATTGGTTCACAAAACCACACACTGCTGCCGCTACTGATTTGCCCAAACCGGTGTGAACCAGTAGCATTTTATCCCTGGTTTGAACCAAAGAAAGCAAAGCAACGAATAGAACCAATTACAGATTTTCAAGCCCTTCTCCCATAAATTTGATTTTCATCCATAGCCTTCTGGCCACCACATTCAGTAATGAGTTTGGATTAATGGTACAGGATTCATGGATTCTTTTAGGGTATAATGGTAGTGGTATTCCTGTGCATCTGAGCAGTCAGATGGGCAATTATCTTGTGAGTATTATTTTACTATGACATATGCAGATTTGTTTGCTTGCAAGCAGAAGAATAGAAAAGTTACTTCAAGACATTGTTTCCATTAAAGCGATTCATTCTCTTGATATGATGTGTAATGTTAGGTGAGGAGGAGAACTACAATTTTGGGAGAAGCAGATTAGCAGATGAAGTAGATGGAACAGTAAAATCACAAGGCAAATGCATACATGTAAGCCAGGTGAAGAGCAAAATCAACCATGAAATCAAACCTGGAGCAGAGGGCAGTAAAACAGAGATAAGAAAGTATAATGCAGCAAGTCACATCTGATGCAGCAACCTAACAATCAGTGAAAGGAGAGTTGAAATGGTACATGATAGAATATCTGACAAAAGATTCTTTTTTTATATAAACACTTCATTAAACTTTTATTACATTAAAAACATAAAAAATATTTCACTCAACAACAGCTGATTGAGGTGTTTTTCTTGTGACAATAATTTGTGCATTATTTACAAAAATTAAATTGTGCGTATTTACATTCTTATTTTATCAATTACTTGTATTTAATAACTATCTATCTTCAATATATCTCCGTTCTATCCAGTTATACCACTGTTCCCACACATTGTAAAATATCGATGTCTCTTTATCTTTTAAACTCAGCATTAATTTGTCCATTTCTGTACAGTTCATGATCTTTTGTATGACCAGTTTCTCTGCAGGTGTACATGGCTGTTTCCAACATTGAGCATAGACAATCCTGGCAAATAGGAAGAGTTCCGGTTCTAAGTCTAATTGTTTGTTGGTAATTTCCTGTAGCCAATATTTAATTTTTAGCTAATATTTTCGAGCCTCAGGACAGGACCACCATATAGGGTAGTATGTTCCCTCTTTCTTTTTAAATTTCCAACATATGGGGCTCATTTTAGGGTACATTTTCGCTAATCTCGAAGGGAGTAAGTGCCACCTGTAGAACATTTTATATGTGTTTTCTTTATATGCTACTGATTTTGTTAGTTTACTGTTTCTGTTCCATAAATTCTCCCAATCTAATAGTTTTATGTTGTGTTCAATATTTTGACCCTATGCAATCATGCATCCTTTCACTACTTCTTCCTCCAGCTCTACTTCCAGAAGGTATTTGTAAATTTTAGTAATATTTTTTTAATCTGGTCCTAATAAAAAAAAAATTTACAAAAATTTTTAAAGATTCTTTTTTAAAAGACTACATGAGGGTCTGGTTATACTATCAGTATGGAGTGCTACTGATTTCTCCAATCTCTACACATCACTTGGCTAGGGTACAGTTGGGCAAATGAATGTATGTGTCTGCAGTGATGCTTAAACAATTGTGTTTAGTAAACCTTTTGCATGTCAAGATCCTCTGTGTATTGCATGTTTCACTAAGCATTTAATTACCGCATGAGATCCCAACCCTCTCATTTGTAACAGAACTAAGGAAAAGTATTGTTGCATGGTGGGGATAGGGGAGTTTATTGAAAAAACACTGAGGCAGCGGGGTATTTATTGTAGCTGTTATTTTTTTCAGATTGTTATAGTTAAATCACATTTTCTTAACCATCTAAACTTCCAAGAAGATACTAATCCATGGATGTGGATGGAAGAAAATACCAATTACTTTATGCTGTTTATTAACACGTCATTGTATTTGTCTAAGAACACTACTTGCATTTCAACGGCTCATTAGATCTGATAATCCATGCTGTAAATCCACTTCCCTACATGATCATCATTCTGTGATTATGACTCAGAGGCATTTTAAAAATTTCCTTTAAGAAACCAAGTAGCATGCATAGCAGTCCCTTTGTACATAGGTGTAACAAAGATTCTTAAGATCCTTTGGGCATTTCCTGATCTGGCCTCTGTTTTTAACTGATTTGCCTTTTATCTAATATGCTAATAATGTCTTCCATTTGCAATCAGCCCTGAGCTTTATTAGAACCGTAGCTTAACCTTTTTGCCTTTCTATTTCATTTTAGCTCAGTGACTTAGCCTATGTTTTCCAATTAGTTTACTAAGTGCATTTTTTTTACATCCAACTTAATAAAGTTAGATTTTTATAAAAAAATAATAATCATATCCCGGCTAACACTGCCCATAGCTATTTGCAGTTTGGTTTCTCCATCAGTGTCCCAGATCATTTATGTTGGCACTGAGCCATCTACAGCACATTGTGCTGAAGTATCTGTCCTGGAATTCAGCATTCATGGTTATTTAAAGCTAGATATAGCTAATCCGGGTTTTTCTTCCAAAGGCCCAGCTGCATTCATTTAAATGATTACATATCTAGCAATCTCTGATTATGCTTGCTAGCATAAAACACAGCTGCATTCATTTAAGACATTACATGCTGAAATGTGTAGGGCTGTACTTTGGTCTTTCAAAAATTAGAAAGGATTTTTGTATGGATCAGATTTGGTCATTCAAGTGTGGCTTGATTATAAGCTTTTAATAATTCATTTACTTTCCTGCTGCTGCTGCTTCTGTTATTGTTTTCCCAGACTGGAACAGATCTTTCTCCTGAATGTTTTAGTTTGTTTTTTCCATTTCAATATCATATATTACATGAGTGCATTTAATATGACTGACTTGTGTGAGGCAGGTGAATATATACTATTAGTTACTACCAGTAAGTAGCAATTGTTTATATAATTTGGTAAGTAAATGCAACCAGGGTTTTAAACTGCCTCGGTTCTCCAAAACAACTGTGTACTTTCATCAGGTGATGGCAATGGGATTACAATTTGCACTTTACAGTAGTCTGGTTCACATCTTCGCCATCATAATATTTAGTCTTTGTTTTAAGGGAAAGGGATCATTGCTCACTCCTGATCTAAGCAGATAAGGTGCCCAGGAGGGGAAAGAAGAACTCTTATCATCCCATCTTAGAACTACTAGAAAATAGTGTTGCTCAGTCAAAAGCAAGATGCAGTCCTGATAGCAAAAAGGGATTGTACTGTGAGTATAGCATACTCAAGACTTTTTCCTTTTGGCACTAAATAACAATTCAGAATTCAGTTGTTTTGTAGTCCCTAACCATTATGAGGTCTGAATTTTAGACACGCAATCAAGCCAAGTTTCAAATACAATCACCAAATGTGTTTCTTAGAACAGGAAGCAAGAAAGGCTTCTAAAGAGAACATGGGTAGTAGACAAAACAATTATATCTTGTTTCCTTAGGTCTAAGATTCAGTGACAAAACTCATGTCAGTTGGAAACATTTGAACGATTTATTGTTGTCAGTTAAGCACTGGTCTTCAGTGCCCTTTTTTTCCTAGCCTTACTTCACTACAGCTGGTCCAGAATGCAACAGTGATGAGAGAGAGTAATAAGTTCACCTCAGGCACCCATATAACACTATGCTCAGAGAACTGCATTAGGTGTCAGGCCTGTCCCAGCTTGGGCAATTAGGAAAAAAGACCCTCAACTCCATTTGCAGTGAATGGTATACTTTTACTAAGGCCAAGCATAGGAAAAGCCAGATCTGAGGATTCCCACATAAAGCAGTTATTTTTCCCCTCTCCCAAGCCCTCCCTCCTGGATATTTTACTAGTGTCCAATAAAATTCAAATTAGTTGTTTTGGTAATAGTTTTGAGGTACCTCTTTGATAAGCATTCACATTCCATTCCCATGCCTGTGTCCTTGGATCATTCAACCAGTGTCTCTGGTTGGCACTTCTGGTTCCTGTTATCCACTCCTCTCTGTATTCCCCCTTCCCTCCCTCTGTACTTTATGTCAGGCTGCCATGAAGCAGGGTGATGGCAGATCTGATACTAGGTTCTACATACAATTCAAAATGTTGATTGTTACCTTTAAATCCCTTATGGCTTGGGGTCTGGCTATCTGCAGGGCTTCCTTCTTTTGGTACTACCACTTTGGTAGTCCTGGCAGAACTTCTTACATGTCCTCTTATTAGAGATGTTACTGTTTCAGAGGCTAGGTAAATGTATCTGTTCAGTTGCTGACAGTGGCGGATTAAGGCTCACTGGTGCCCTAAGCACTGACAGATCTTGGTGCACCAAGATTCAATTTTTATCAATTTCTTTTTACAAATCTTCATTGTTGTTGTTTTTTTTTTCCTTTCTCAGCTTTGTGGTGCCACCTTTGGGCCTGGTGGTTAGTCTGTTTATTGGTTAATATACCACTGGTTGCTGCCCTCTCTGGAACAGCAGTCCTTAATTTACAATTAGCTTCTTCTTTCTAAGCTTTAGGAAGCTAATAAAAATCTGATTGTTCCACCAAGGCAAGGAAGCTAGATTGCCGTAATTGCCTCTGAGATGCAAGAAGGTGTACCTTTATTATTGCTAATGCTACTTCCATAGGAATATTTCTAGCTGTTGATTCTTAACTGTCATAGGCTTGTAATCCCAATTACATATTGGGCAGTTGTCTGCTGCTTGGAGTCAACCGGTTGAAGTGGCCAATAATCCCTGTAAGAAAGTAAATAAGTAAATAAAATTGCTTCCCGTTATGAAAGGGAAATGAAGCTGTCAAGAGAAAAAGGGAAGCCAAAGCTTCTTAGTGGAGAAGAAGATGGAGAAAACTGAGGGGAAAACTGGGAATCATTCTGCCCTCAGCAATTGTAACATCTTGCCTTTTCTGAAGCTAATCCAATCATACTGTCCCTATTTGCTGAATCTGCAGTACCAGAAGCTGCATTTTGTGTCAGCAAATCACAAGAGACAGCTTCTGGCAGGGCTAATACAGTAGAACCCAGCCAACCTACTGAAACTGTGTGATAAAAGAAATGTTAAAGGTCTACTGCCTACAAAGTGGATCTTTTCTAAGACTTAATAAAAAAAAGAGAGATTTAGTAGTGCATTAGAATTGTAATGGCGTTTGTCAGTATGGGCCAAACAAACATATATAACACTACAGCCTCTCTTGTTCAGAGGATGATAAATCTGTGTTTTAGGGATAAGACACTTTCTCAATTTTTCTTTGATCTTCTATAAAAGTTGTGGCTTTTCAGAAAAGCTAGACTTGTGCACAATTTCATTTTGTTAATCTCCACATACCAAAGCAGTAGAGAAGTTGGGTGAAGAGCAGCAGGGTAAAATATACTCCCAGTTCTTTTTTGCTATGCAAACTGCTGAATGATTTAGTAAAGGTCTAATGGCTTTACATTAGGCATTTATCACAAATATTAACAAAACCATTAAGCCTAATTAATCAAATATATGGCATTACATCCCAAGGCATTTTCCAATGAAATCATTTGGAAAGATGAAAAGAGACAAATAAAGTGAAAACCTGGGTGCAATTTATTTAGTATTTAGAAATTAGATGATGTCGATGGTGCTATGTATCATGTGTGTAATAACTGAACTGCCAGGCATTGGGTTCAAATGTCAATTCAACCATAAAGTTAATAAGATAAGTTTAGAGCACGAATATTCCAAGCATCCACAATTAAAAATCAGCTAAGGGGATTGGAAAGTCTTTGGAAGAATCTGGAAAATGTATTACAGGTTCTTCACTATATCTGCCTGAATATGGACAATTTATAAAGGTATATCTGTGATTTTCAAAGTGTCCTTTATAGATTATTGTACTTGTAGCCTACAAAGTCTCACTGGGTATTTTCTTACTTCTTCCCCACAACCAACAGATCATCTCAACTTCACTGGTCTTTGTTATTGACAATTTATCTCTGCTTTGCTAACTGGAATCATGATTTTGTCCCAGCAACCCAACAGAAAAGAGTGATAATCCACTCATTCTCTAGAATCTAAGATATCTACTGAAGAACATTCTTGATAGGAAATTCAAGAGTTGCTAAGAGTTGTTATTTTAGCATGAGATGCATAACACAATTCAAGTAGTAAATACATTCTTAATTTGGGATTTTGGTACACAACTTAGTTTTAGCAATAATAAAGCAAACATGATCTTAAAGCATAAAGCATAAAAGAACCAGTCTGGTATAGTGGTTAAGCTGCTAGCCTAGAAACCAGGAGACTGTGAGTTCAAGTTCCACTTTAGGCATGAAAATCAGCAACTTTGGGCCATCATTCCCTCTTAGCCCAACTAACAAGGAGTGTTAGGTATGTTCTTTACCTTGAGTTATTTATAACATAATAAAGGTGGGATAAAGATACAATAAATAAGTAAATAAATGAGTAAGTAAATAAATAAAATAATCTTATTCACCAAGATGTGAATTCCTATATATTTAATGGTGAAAAACTTACAGGGAATGTTTCTCTAATGAGATGTCCTTATTTTCTGAATGTTTATTTTCTGGTCCCCAACTGCAGAAAGTTTTAATAAACCCTAATTTAAAATTATTTAAGTCAACTTGCCTTTAATTATAATTAAATAAATAATAATTAATATATTAATAATAATTTAAGATAACACTTATCTTTGTGTGCAAAGCAATATTTATTTATTTATTTATTTGTTTGTTTGTTTGTTTGTGTATTTTTTACATCAAATATGCATCCATGTGAGAAATATACTTATTCAAATTTGTAATATAAAAGTAATAAAAGACTACTTAGCAATACATAGAGCAAAAATCAACTACCTTGAAGACATAGTGAGTAGAATAATGGTCAACTTTACTCTAACATAATGTCTGTTGCTTTTTCTCTTATTTTTTTCTATGCATAAATAAGAAATACAAAATTTGCCATACAGTTTTTTTAATGTTGTTTATTAATCTGAACATCTTTAAAAGATTGTGGAATTGATACTGACATCATATGCCTTAATTTCAAGAAAATATTTGACAAAATACCCATAGCATTCTGATTATTTATGTACTTGACTTATATGCCACCCCAAACATACCTTCCACATATATTACGATTAAAATGATATAAAAATATAGACAGGCATCACTTTGGCATAGTGATTAAAGCACTGGGCTAGAAATTAGGGTTCCAGCATTAAATACAAAGTCAGTTAGGTGATCTTGAGCCAGTAGCAAACCACATCTGAAAACTTTCCAAGGAAACTTTCCAGGAAGTTACCAGGAGCCAGCAATGACCAGGATCCATAATAACAGTAACAACTAATCTCTAGCACCAAGGTCTAACTCATAGAGTGAACCCGAGGAGACAGCAAACATGCTCAGATTTATGAAGGGCTAGGACAATCTGATTATTAAAGTACTGAACTGAATATTAGATGACATGACAGTTAAATGAATGGTTTATTGGCTTATCAAGGGCAATACATCAAATGACAGAGAAGGCTTAGGGGGCTTGGGTCTATACCTATTTTGATATTTTTTTATTATTACTTTAATAAATGTAATAAAAATAAAGGGGATATTTATCAGATTTGCAGAGGACATTAATTAGTATCTAAGGGACAGAAAGTTCAAGATTATATTGGAAATGGGCTGAAAGTAGCAATAACAAAATTAACAGAAACAAATGTTCTTAATATAAAAATGAAATATGAAGAAACTTGTTAAGAAATATGAGACCATGTGCCATAAAGAGTCATGGAAAAACTTGATCTTTTTATTCTTAAGACAATATTGAACGTGGATCTGATGGCATTCTACAAATACTTGAAAAAATATGTCTCAGAACAAGATCAAGATTGGTCCTCTATCATTTCAGAAAGTAGACCAGAGAGAAATAAATGTATAAGTAGGTAAATTATGATTTTTTTAAAAAATATATATTTATATGCCACCCTTCTCTGGAGACTCAGGGTGGCTTACAATGCGTTAAGCAATAGCCTTCATACTTTTGTATAATTTATACAAAGTCAGTTTATTGCCCCCATAATCTGGGTCCTCATTTTACCCACCTTAGAAATGATGGAAGGCTGAGTCAACCTTGAGCCTGGTGAGAATTGAACTCGCAGTAATTGCAGGCAGCTGGATGTTAAATGCTGCCTTAGTAGGAGGCATTAGCCTCCTACACCACTCAAGCTCCTTTAATTTAATATTATGGGGGGAAACCCCAATAATAAAGAGAAATGAAATAATACCCTGAGATGTGGGATTTCCCCCTTCATTAAATATGTCAGTTTGAAGGTAGCAGCAGCTACCAGAATTTCTCTACTATGAATTCCTGCACTGATCAAAAACAGTCATACTTGATACGATTATTATCCCCTTGCAACTGCATGAATGTTTGATTCCATTAATAAGTTCAAAAACATTTCATTCAGGAGAAGTTTGCCTTATTTTGAAATAATTTTGAAAGCCATTTTTCTTTTACCAAATTGAATGCAATCTCATAAAGGGGGAAAAAAAATCCAAAGAAATTTTCTCCAAGATTAAAAAAAAAACCCTGTAAGATCCAATCATCAAAACAACTGTTACGCTATTATCACATTGGTTTTTTTTTTTCTAACTTTCTATACAGAATTATTTTATTGTGCTTTTACTCAGTTGAGTATTGGCATCTTAAGGCTGCTGAGAAACTGTTTCATTGCTGGCATCTTCGCAAGCAGCCTCAGGCAAAATGCTATCTTACTTGAGGTCACTGAAAAATTCAAGAGACTAATAAAAAAAAGCAAGAGTTTAGCATTGTACAACACACTTGGGTTTCCACGAACAAACAACTTATCCATCCCCATATCCCACTCTGACTCCAGAGGTAATTAGCCCTCACAGACACAAGCATTTTACCCATAGGCCCAAACACAGAACTTTCTGACAGATGGAAGCCAAAAGTGTAACTAGCTGAACTAACTTGAATTTTTCACTCAATAACTCATCATGTACAATACAGAGAATGGGCCTACAGGCAAAAGAAAAGGAAAAAAAGAGAAAAAAAGAGATAAAGATAAAAGAATGCCTTACAGAAAGAAGCACATGAAGAAGACCAGCATTGCTCAGTGGGAAAGAGCCTGTGGCAAAATGTCTTCAAATGGGAAACAGCAACACTTGATTTATGATTACATTGCCATTTTTAGTTAAGAAATACCATATAGTGCTCGACTTACAACCATAATTGAGCCCAAAATTTCTGTTGCTAAGCAAGGCAGTAACTGAGTTGCACCCCATTTTATGACATTTTTGCTTTATGTTTCATCAGTTAAACAATAATAGCATGAAGCTTTCTAAATCAAGTAATTTGCCCCAAACATAGAACCTGGTGCAGTTGTTAGCATGGAGAACAAAACACAGTTCTGATAAGAATATAGCGTTTGTGGCTTCTTCTCTGATCTAGACACAAATGGTGATATTTGTGGGGGGACAAATTAGATGAACAGATAATTAACCCTACCACAATTTCTGAAGGGCGCAACTTCCTCTTGGCAGTGCAACCATATTGAAAAACTCTTAAGAGAGATCATGTGTGATATCTGCTTTTGTGATATATTGAAATATGAAAAAGCAGAGAAGTTACTGAAATATTATTTGTTTTGTCATTAGTCATTAAGGCCTTCTTTACCCTTAAACATTCATAATCAAGTCAGTGTTTGCAAAATGTGTACAGGAACTTACAGACTTCAAATAAGCAGTATTGTAAAAACCACATTAATGTTTCATGGTGTCCTTGTGTGGATTTGAAAATGAAGCAAACTCAGGCCTGGTTTGACTTTGATGGTAGACTGGTAGAATATACAAGCCTTTAATTTAGACTGGAAAAATCCTGGAAGAATGGAAAGGCAAATAAATTATTTACTTCATGGCAGTGTTTGTGAAATTGCTAGGTCTCAGATCGGAGACTTCATCATTAGCAATCAATTGCCAAACTATCAGATATTATCAAAAAGGGAAATTGGATAACGTCTTTGATCCTTACGAGTTCTAAAGATACTTTCCTAGTTTCAGACACAACCTGCCCCACATATTCAGAAGCTGTGCCTTTCTAGTTATACAGTAATCAACCTCTAGGCATTTGCTACCCTTGAAGGTATAATTCAAGAACTAGAGATAAATTATAACTGTCCGGCTGACCTCATATGGCAGCATTGGCAGCTCAGTTGTATACAGTAGATGATGAAACACCATCATCTAATTTATGGCATCAGATAAATTCTGAATAATTATATTATTTTAATTCATCTACCTGTGCCACTCTTTTACGATATCAAGAACTAGCTCATTTATCAATAGCATAAACCAAAGACTTTCAACATTTCATTGGCTATCTTTCCTTAGTAACATCAACTTTTATCATTTTGGTAGGCAGGCTGCTAAATCTCATGTATAATTCATCCACAGACATTCAGTCAAATATATGTATTAACATTATAAGCTAGAATTATTTGCATCTCTGGCTGAATAAACTTCCATTATGTTAACAATATGCTCTTCTAGACCAACTTAGAGTTTTCTGGTCTTAATCTTTGTAAACTATGGTAGGGAGAAATAAAAACTAATAATCAAAAGGTTGCACATAGCAAATGTCACTACTATAACCTGTCACCTTAAAAGCCTAATTTACTCACTAATGCTTTGAGTTTAGCAGAGGTAACAAAGAGTGCTTCTTGAGGGCTTTACAAATGAACCCATTTCAATGATTTGGCTATAATAAACTAATATAGAAAGAGTAGATCAAATATCACTATGCTTGATGCCCACATATATTTAAAGTATGTGTTTAGAGAGTTCAGAAATTGTCAGGTTTTGGAAAGTTTGTATTTATGTATGTGCATGTATATAGACTGGTGCTTGGCAGATGGAATCAGAGGACTACTACAAAAATGATTTATTCCAGCTCTGGCTAGTGTGGCTTTTATCACACAAAAAGAGATTGTGTGTGTGGTGACCCATATACATGATATTAATTTTGATTAAAAAATGTAATTACATTCTTAGAATAGGGAAATCAGGTAGGATTTTAATCCCTTTCCATGTGGTTGGAAAAAACCCCATTTGAGATAACTTCGAAGGATCATTGTGTAGAGGGACTTGCCTGGTCATTTGGAAGGCAGAATCTTGGTGAAGTAGATAAGACAAGTGGAAAACTTTAGAAGCCAAGCACCTATTGTTTATTTTAAAGATAAGTCAGATCTCTTTCCTTGACTGACATATGGACTGAGGAGGAGACCTAACTGTGACTTGCAGGTAATAAGCTGGTAGTATTGCTAAGTAGTTTCTTCTTCCAACATATTCTGTTCTAAGACATGCTAATGAACATGAGTTTGCACTAATACCTACCTGTGCTGTGCTAGGTAGGAATTGAGTAAGAACTCTAAGTATAGGTGTCACTCCCACCTTCACGTGAAAATGTATTCATCAAATACTGTATGTCCACCTTCCTATTACCTGCATTTCTGACAAACCTCTTGGTTATGAAAAAGAACAAAAGATTCAATTAAGCTACCTTAATAACTCATAATAATTCAAAGTGGAAGCCAGTAAGTGTACAAATCGCTATGAATCGGCCCATTGAAAAGTTTAAGAATGAAATGCAAAATTCAGCAAAATGTTGAGTAAACTTTAAATAATGTACACATCATCACTTTTCATACATAATAGCCCTGAGAAGATTTTGGTTTTTATGCCAGCCTGTAATGTACATCATAATGAGGAAATTCAGAGGTCACAAACAAAGCAACCCCAAAAGGGCAATATGTCACAAAATGTTCATTTATAGCAATACTAAAATGTTAATTTATTACAAAAACTGACATCTCTACCAATTACTTCAAGACTTGGATCTCCACAGCTACCCATCAGACCTCAAGAGATAATGCCATGCTAGAATTTCAATCTATTTAAAAAGAAAAGCATTTACCAGAATTGATGAGAAAACAGAATACAAAAGGGCAAAATGTTCATACATTTTATCTGGACAATGAAACAGTTAGCATCTATACCTAAGAGAGAGAACTCCAGTTTAAAATGAGTTTTTTTAAGGGTTTGGCTACAGGCTGACTTTTTCCCCCTTAAGGAATCCACTAAATTCTTCTTTTTTCTTTCTACTTGTGAGGCTGAAACATAATAGAGCAAAATAAGGTTTATTGCTTTTCTTTGATGATGATAATTAAAGGAGAAAACCTATTGGCTTTCTTTAAGTAACCTGCAAAAGTTTCTTGAGGTAAAAAAAAATCTTATGTGATTATTTTGGGGGAGGCTATTTGAATTTGATACTTCAAATTTATGTTATAGGTTCTCTCACTACAGAACTAATTAATGGGTATCACTTTATCATTAAATGTTTTGCAGTTTTTATTGTGCAGATCCAAATTTCTCAATGCTCTGAATAATTTATTATAAAAATTATTGTTAAGTAAAATTCTTTAAAATCTTTTGACATCAGAGCCTAGAAAAGCTTGCACAAACAATATTGCAAATTGAAAAAGTTAATTATTCTGATGGAATTATTTTCCATAGGAAAATTTATTTTTCAAAGCAGCAAATAAAATAGGACCAAAACAATCTGGGGTACCTATGGATTTTCCTCTATTCCCCAGTTTGTGCACAGTCAAATAATGATAACTAGATAGACAAATAATCAGACAGAACAAAAACTCACAATTAACAACAATAAAGATCATATCATGTTCAGTCTGAAGGAAACAACTTGGTTACGTATGTAGTCCTTGCAAAATGTTGAAAAAGATTCTTTAAAAATGAATAGGCGACCTATGAGCAAGGGGAAAACAGCCATCTGGTTGGCATCACCAAAGGTATCAACCAAGGCATCAAGAAAAGCATCCTACATGAATGGCTGTAAGTATGACATAAAATTTGGGTAGTGCAAAAAATTGTGTAAATTGTCAAATTAACTCAGATAATTCATATAAGATTTATCAGGGGAAAAAAGAGGATTTTATTTTCTAACGAGAGTAGAAATTTTTAACCAAAACCAGTTGTTTTTCTGTGTCAACTAATCCTGTTTGAAAATATTATTGATTTTATCCATACCAGTTTGAATTTTGCTTACAAATGTAACCTATAATTGGCTGATATCACAATACTTAATTAAGCAAAACTTCACACCACTAATACTGGAATAATAAATCTGCACCTAATTATTCAAGATAAGACACCACATCTGAATTGCAAGTATACACGTAGTTCCTTCTGGATGTAAGAGAACATTGGGGACATATTTCTGCAAATGGAGGAAACTTTTCTTCTATCAATTCTAAGCAAGGTTATGCCCTATTCTATAAAAAAGAAATCTACCTTGCATAAGAAAAATTGAGCTAAAGGATAACAGTAAAAAATAAATATGGTTAGTGCATATAGACAAGTGCTGTTAGAAAAATGGAATCTAAAGCTTGCAGCCGAAGTTTGCATATATGGGATACCTGATTAGTGTAATTGTTAAATGCATCCTTTGCATAATGTGAAACACAAGATTTTCTTAACTAGGATACAAAGTCAAAAGTCTTTATTTTCCATGATTTTACCTTTTTCTTTGTTACAGTATATGATGATCAATTGAGTTTTCATCCATTTCACTCTTACCTTCAGTTCAACATCTTCTACTAGTATGGACATCTCCTTACTGTGATCAAACGTACTGAGAGTTAAAGGCAGCCTGTACATGTTTTGAGAAAATTATACATTAGGATAGGATTTCTACAATTTATAGCAATTCATTATTTTTGTAGCTGGTGCAATGGCTAAATTCAGTCATTAGTATAAAAGCCAGAGACTTCTTTTAATGGGAGGCATATGCTGCTTTCTTCCTTCTTTCCTGTGAACAAAAGGGAGGTCAAGCCCAAGGATGGGGCTTCATTCAGATAGAAGGAATGGCGGCAAATGACTAATTGAACTAATGACATGTTAATGATTGATGTGATTAAGTGGGGAAATCCATATGCCTATTAAATGCCAATCTTGAGATCATACTTTTCCAGCACAATACAGCTTTTAATCCAAACAATGAGCTTTAGAATCATAGCTAAATTGTTATTTCAACCTAACCATTACAAAGAATATCCTTGATCCCCAGCACCTAATGTTAACCGTTCCCAAGGGTTTATTATAATTGAAGATGGCTGCTTTACATTCCTGCATTTTACACTTCCACTCATCTTGTAGCACCTTGATACTTAAACTGAGCCTCAGGATTCAGGTGATTGCTTTTTGCTGAATTTGGAATGGTGCCAATTAAGAAATACATATGGGTTAGGGTGCAAAGCTGACCTGTTCTAATTCCTCCTAAAATAGAGAAGTCCAAATCATAAAATGATATAATAACTCCTTAATGCCTAAGAAAATATTTAGGTATACCTTGAGAATAAAGTAGGAGTAAAACAACATCAACACGTTTATGTTTCAGTAATTATTCTTCTTTTAAAATATGCTATTGTCTAGTTATTTTGAACATAATTTCAGGACACTAACTCACAATCATAAGCATTTTATTAAACATGACATTAAAAAATTCTAGCACATTTAAAAAGAATAAATCATGAAAGTAATCTGAGAAGCACAGCTTTCCTAGCAGACAGTGTCCTTATTTCAAATGATCAAGTAAAATGAGGCGATGAGGAAATTTAGGATTAGATTCTTGCAGAGAAATTGTGCATTTTTTAAAATGCAGAATCAATTTCTTTGGTTCATGAAATTCAGAAAATGGTTTTCTTTGCTAATCATTTATTTATTTGATTGATTTATTTTATCCTACCTTTATTACTTAGTAAGTAACTCAAAGCATGAACATAGCTAACACTTCCTCCTCTTCTTATTTTCCCCACAACAATTCTTGTGAGGTGAGTTGGCTGAAAAAGGCTGACTGGCCCAAAGTTATCCAGCTGTCTTTCATACCTAAGGTAGGACTAGAACTCCTCGTCTCCCAGTTTCTAGCCTCGTGCCTTAACCATTAGGCCCTAACCACTAAGCCAAATAATGCAGAGTGAAAGCCCTTCAAATATTTCAAGCCTAGGCAATTTAAAGCAACCTACTTGAGTTTCAGTTCAGCTGAGAAATAATTGAAAGGCTCACAGTAGATGCACGGTTAGGAAGCTGTATGATAAAAACTGGTTTCAAAGGTCTGTAACTGAAGAAAACTAAAATCTGGGTGAGGAGTAGGAGGTTCGGCTTTAGCATTAAAAATATAAGAATGAGGAGATGCTTGGGTGAGAAAGCCTCACATCAAGCTAACTATCTCTTCTTTCTCATTTCTCCCTGAAAGGAAATTCAGACTGGCCCACACTAGCTTGCGTTTCCTAAACAGATCCGAAGGGTAAGAAATGGGAATATACCTTGTGATGTCCATAATCCATACTGAGCACTATTGTGAACTCATTGCAATATAGAATGCAATTTCTGAAATTGCCTTCAGAAACACACAGGAGGAACATGGAAGATTTGTAGCATAGCTTGCATTGCAAAATAGAGAGACCTCCCTCTCTAGCGGGAGAAAGAAGAAGAGGAAGAGAAATGTAGCCCAAGTAATGGCTAGGAGAAGAGAAGAAAAGGAAAAGGTTAGCATAGGAAGAGGCAGCATAAGGAGATAGTAAGATATAAAGCTTTAAAGCAAGAAATAAGAGGAAAACATGATGCTGTGGGTTTTTTTCCTGCAGCATTTTGCCCAGCTGGAATACCACCCTTTCAAGCTCACAAGGAAGCATAGCTTGGAGTGTTGCAGGAAACAGGAAAATTAACGGCAGTGCTTAGCAAAAGTGGCAAAGAGGCTGGCTATTTTCATTAATGAGAAAATTGCCCAGTGAATCAGCTCTGAGAGGCTTGGGGGCCTAAAAAGATGAGAGGAGAGGCAGAACGGATTCACATCCACCAGGATGGAAGAGGTCCACCTCGGGGGAGATTACACAGCCAGGCATAAGAGGATGAAATAAACTGCATTTACACTTGCTTTGAGCATTTTGCTAAAAGGACGGGATAAAAGTGTTTGTTTAAGTATCTGCTATATGCGTTGGAGATGTACTACATGTTTAAGGAGAGTGCAGGCTGCTGTAGATAAACTGCTGTATCTGAGCAAGCTTCTCTGCAAGTATCTCCTCTTCTGGAGGAGATACATCTACTGTGTTCAATAGCTTAACATATTCTTCTATGTGTGTGATACATATTCTTGGCTGGTTTTATAAAGTGAGTAGTAAAATTATCCATGTCTGCTGAGAACTAGAGATTTAATCTTTTTCACAAATGAAGGCAAAATATGTGTCCCCCAGAATAATGTGACCAATCTGGATCGGTCACCAGGACCAGAGCTTTAATCTTCCAAGCTTTTGGACTTGTGCTGGAGCCCATCTTTAGGGAGCTTATCTCTACTGGAATGGAGGGAGAATCACTTCTAAAATATTTCTGCTTTGCAGCAGGCTTTGTTTAAAGTAAATGGCTAAGGTTTCCCTGCTTGGAAGAACTCTGAAAAGCCAGATCCTTGAGCCAAAAATTAGCTTCAATGTCAAAACGGAAGCTGAAATAAGAACCAAATGTAGGGCTCATTATCTAAAATGCTCTCCTACACATTTTGACCAGGTAGAAGTGTGTATAGAGGTATCATATCTTGGCTGTCAAATCCAAAATGGCTACTTGATAGTATTTTCTGTACCTTTTTACTTTCTTCTAGCAACAATCCAATTTTTCCAGTCCATATATGTGGTTGATATGAGTTTAGCAAATGTCTAATATTATTTTTGTCTCAAAAGCTCATACAGACTGCTTTGCCACAAGTTGTTTTAGATCTTGCTGATTACCCACTACACTTGATCTTACTTAGCCAAAAGGCCAAGAAGCAATTGTTTAAAAATAAAAAGAAAGAAGTCTTATATTAAAGTCTTCAAATAGACAAAGTATGAAAAAAAATGTCCCCCACATATCCAAAATTGCCTGTCTCTGAACTAACGTTCCAGCACTAAACTAATGCGCACACATTTCTATAGCTCCTGAAATTGCTTTATAAATTGGCCTGTATTCAGAAGGTACATTGATGATTAGATGTGAGCTGTTTTTAACCGAAGAAAAACACATCTTATTCCTATTATTCTTTCCCAATCCTCATACTTAGATAAAATTGAAAGCAGAAGTACAAAGTACATGTATCACTTTCAGGATAATAGATAAGGATGTTGATATGTAACAACATGATGCTTTCCTCTTTAAGGTAAAGGTTCCCCTCGCACATATGTGCTAGTCGTTCCTGACTCTAGGGGGTAGTGCTCATCTCCATTTCAAATCCGAAGAGCCAGCACTGTCCAAAGAAGTCTCCGTGGTCATGTGGCCAGCATGACTAAATGCCAAAAGCGCAGAGTGCTGTTACTTTCCCACCAAAGGTGATCCCTATTTTTCTGCTTGCATTTTTTATGTGCTTTCAAATTGCTATGTTGGAGAACCTGGGACAAGTAACGGGAGCTCACCCCGTTATGCAGCACTAGGGATTCGAACCACTGAACTTGATCGACAAGTTCAGCATCTTAGGCACTGAGCCACCACGTCCCTTCCTATTTCCTCTTTAGTTTTATTTATTTATTTGTTTTTAAAAATATATCTATTTGCATCACCTGCACCAAAGGGTTTTTGATTTTCTGTACTTTTTTTTGTTCTTAAAAGAAGAAGAAAAAATCTACACATTGAAACCACTCAACATATTTTGAAACTGCTAAAAAGCATCATTATTATTTCTGATGGCAGTGCCAAAAAATATAACAGGGTAAGTAAATTACTGAACTAGTTTAGGGTCTGGGGACAAAATAGAGGTCACCATTCAAAACAATTAAAATTAGGTGATAACAACCCTAGGAAATTATAAGCTTTTTGGCATGCAGTCAACATTTGACTCTGAAACTTGGATTTAATGAGTAAGGACAAAGGGAAAAAAACCCATAATGGAAAATAGAAGAAAATGTTGGTAATAACTTCAGTTAAAATTGGATTTGACACCAGAATAATTATGTCTTACATACATAATTTCTTGAAGATTTTAATGAGCATCCACATGGAGCTTTTTGGCTTTCAGCATCATCTTTTTCATATCATCATTCAAATATCATTCCCTAATAATTTTAATGTTTCCACTAACAAGCAACTCCATTCATCCTAATGTGTCATTGGCCAGGCCAAGCCAGACCAGATAAATGAAAGCTACTGCTCGTCAAAAAAAAAAAAAAGAGCATTGATTTGCTATCTGCTTATATTTAGAACTGGATGTATGCATATCTTTAAATAAAAGGTTTGTGTGTGGTATTATTATAAGGGGTGGGATTCAGCCTATTCAGTCCAGTTCGGGCAAGCCGATTGCTCCATCAATCAGCTCAGAGCGAACCGGTTCGCTCTGACCATCAGTTGGGCCTACCCACCTGCCCCTGCGCTATACATACCTTTATTTCATTCATTTGAAGCCCAGCTGATAGGTGCGGCAGAGCGGATTGCTGTGCCTCAGCTGTTTTTAGTGCTTTTAAGACTGCTTATAATGGTGTTTTCTAAAGGACTGTGCACCTGTGCAATGCACCATCAACACACATGCAATTGAAGTGAGTATGTGTGTGCTCAGCAAACCAGTTGTTACACCGGTTGAATCCCACCATTGATTATTATGTCTATGTCCCTGTGTGTGTATTGAAAATTAACACTGGCAAATGTATTCCAGTTCTGTGGTTTGCTTGCTTTTGGTACCTCACTGGATCCTATCATAATCTTAAGAACTTCCATCCAGTGTCCAACCTCTCTTTTTTAGGCAAGGTTGTGGAGAAAGTGGTCATGAAGCAGCTTCAGTAGAACCTAGATGAAGTAGATTATCTGGACCAGGGGTGAGTTCTAATTTTTTTTACTACCGGTTCTGTGGGTGTGGCTTATTTTGTGGGCGTGGCTTGATGGCCATGTGACAATTCTTTAGGATTTAGCAGAGGTACTGGTCTAACAGGCTTTTAACTTCTTGCAGAACTGTACCGGTCTACTCATTTGTTTTTGGAGGCATCGGTCTACGCATTTGTTTTTGGAGGCACTGGTCTAGCCATTTGTTTTTGGAGGCACCAGTCTACCCATTTGTTTTTGGAGGCACCGGTCTACTCATTCGTTTTTGGAGGCACCACACGTCTTTTAACACTGATCAGCTATAGGGCAGCCCTTTGAAGCCCCGCGGCAAAAGTTTAAGCAGCTTTTTTCCTTCTAGCTGATCATCTGGGACTCGGGAAGCAGCAATATATTGGGGGTGGGGCAAAATAAAAGGTAAGAATAATGCAGGGGGACGGGGGGATGGGGGCGGGGTCAGGGAACAAAGAGAACAATTCAGTGGCATCATATCGTCACCGCTACCGGCTCGGGAGGAACCCACCACTGATCTGAACCTTTTTCAATCAGGATTCAGGCCTGGACATAGAGTAGAAATGGCATTGGTTGTGCTTTTGGAATTAGCTGGATCTTGAATGGGTGGGATGGATCATGTTTTAAAGGGTTGGCATAGCAATAGAGAAGGACTGTTTCTGACCCATGCTGGATGGATAAATATATTCCTGGAAAGTTAATTGACCTGAAATAACATTGTGACTATTGCAGTAATTTAAGATATTTAGCTATCTAAAGCAAGCATCTAAAAGTTAATCATGGCTTGTCTAAACAGTTTAAGTTGCTCAATATTTCTTTACTAAAATTAACAAAAAGTGAAGCCTAACTGCAAATGCCACACCAGAATATCTCAGGCCTCATTGATATAAACCCTTTTTATGCATTTTATGAAGACAATAATTTATTATACTTGTAAGCCATCTGTTTTTCAATGGCTCTGTTGGCTCACAACAATCAAATCTAGAAAATGCAATAAAATCAGTAAAACAAACATTAAAGTTTTTTGTTGTTTTTTTAAAGATGGCAAGCATGATGAAGCCAGCGGGATGCACTGTGCCTTACCAAAGAAGAACCAGGTCTTTGTGGCTTGCCTAAACAACAGTAAGTTGTCATTCATTCCTTGGATGAAAGTTTGTTCCATAGGGCAGGAATTGCTATAGAGAATCAAAAAAGACTTGAAAACATGAGCCAGGTCTTCAAAAGTTGTAATATATATATATATATATATATATATATTAATATTTATATATATATATATATATATATATATATAAATAAAATATATATATATTGCATGTAGTACATGTCCTTACAAGCAGTAGGATAATGTGATTAGAAGTCTGGACCTGAATAAAGGAAATTCAAAGGCTGGGTGATTTAAACCATTTTGTGCTCTGCTTATTATACAAGTTGTTAGACAACTTATCTTCACAAGTTGTGAAGATAAAATGAGGATGGATGGAAAATGTGCATACTACCTTTAGACTTATTTTACATATAGATGAATTGGAGAATAAGTATGCATGTATTCCTTGTAGTATAGTAAATGTTTCAACGTTCACTAGCTTAGGCTACTACATCAGCTGCAGTCCATAGTTAGTTATACTTTCATAAACTCCAGGTGACACTCTGACAATGCTTTATATATGGGGCAGCCCTTGAAAACTCTGCAATTTGTTCAGTGATAAGCTCCACTGCTTCTGGTTCTTTCTGAGCTCTGTTCAAAAACGTTGTGCTTTATTGCAACAGCAAAATCCTTTGGGTTTTAAAATCATGGCAGATTGCAGCTTCTAGCTAATTTTGACTAATTTGACTAAACTAAGCAAGATTGCCCCTAGTTGATACTTGGATGGGATTTCATCTGGAAATTTCAGGGCTGGGCAGTTGAAAACTATCAAGAGTGCAGTGTTGGGAATTGCTGTTGTTGTTGATAATATTGGAGGAAGTAACCAGAAGTTGAGCTTGATTTGAAATAGATTTTATCTTAATTGTTAAATTAGGTTTTCTTCTAGCAGTTCACTTTTTTCTGAAGTTCCCAAAGCTTTTCTGAAGCTGCCCTACTTTTTAAGATCAGTGGCATTCACTTTTAAAGAAAACTTCCCTTCCAGTTGCATTTGTGTGGCCTTATGATGTAGGACCACATTCCTCCCCATGTTCAATATTTAAGTCGGTGTAAATACTTTATCTTCTGCACTTATGCTTAATATAGTTTATGTTCCCATTTTCTTTTTTATAATGCATATGTGTTATATCACATGCTATATATTCTTTATTGAGACCTTCCTAGACTGCTTCAGTTCATGAGTTATGAATTGAAACTTCCCCTTTTTACGATCCTGTAAAGCTTTAATTCAGGGGTAGAGTCGGGGCAGCCAGATGGAGCTAAGCATTTTACTGGCCGGATGCCCTTCCTGATGCCACACAGAGCTCACAGAGAAACAGCTACTGCTACATAAGATTGGACTCTCAACCAAATGAATTAAGCATTAACACAGTTGTAAATACGAGAATCTCTTTATAATAAGAAAAGTGAAAATAGATATATGACATTTGTTTTTCATCCTCTTAATAACTGCAATAAAATTTGTATTGTTTATTTAAGGCATTTATTTCCTGTCTTTTCTCTGAGATTTTAAAATTACTTATTTGGGAGGGTTTCCTTATTTCTTTTTCATTTATAAAATATATTGGCCACCCATCTCATCACAGGGCAATTCTGGGCAGATGGGGATGGGAGTAGGGGATAGGTAGGATCTGTTCTTAATTAATCAACTACCTCCACTCTGATGCTCCCCTATTGGGGCCCCAAGATAACTGGTAGAGCCAGTTTTTAGGTTCTTACAAAAGGTCAGGAGAATTGGAGCAAACTTCATGCCAAGGGGCAAAATGTTCCACAGGACAGGAGCAACTGCAAAGAAGGCCCTTCTCCTGGACCCTGCCAGCCGGAATAATTGGGCTGATAGCGCCTGCAGCATGCCTCCTCTACTGGCACAGGTGGGATGGGCCAACCCCAATGGGATGAGACAGTCTCTCAAATAGCCTGGACACGTCATGAAGGGCTTTAATGGTCTTTAAACACCTTGAATTGCACCTCTAGAAATACAGCTGTTTGAGATAGACTGGGCTGAGAGAAAGTGAACCGCTCTAGATTAATTTGCGACTATTGTAAGTGGATTTGAATCTGACTTTCCCTGATTCCACTTTACCATGTTAACTTCTACATTACAATGGTTCTATAAAGGAGAATAGGATTTATTGTATCCAATGCCTGTTTTAAATCTGTGTCATACAGCTGACTCTCTATTGTATTTTTTTAAAAAAACCTCTAAAGCAAGTAAATGCAATTTCAATCCAGAATCATTTTGTAAAAATCCAAAAATCCTGAATGTAATGCAGTCACATTGCAAACTCTACTCCTTTTATACATGCACGTGACATCACGTATTTATTTAAAAAGTAGGGATTTTTAATAGATTATTTTATTAAAATTCAAAAACATGAATAATCAGTAAACAAGCAAGGAAAAAAAGCAAGGAAAGAATAATTCAGACAGCAAGATATAAATACAAAGAAAAGAAGAAAGGAAAAAGAAAAAAAAAAGAAAAAGAATGGCTTCTAACTTTCTTTGTTCAGTTATAGATAAAAGTACAACCAACACTTACTCTAAAATTAATAATAAACCACACTACTTCTATTAACTATAAAATCCCCGAATCAAATTTCATTTCTCTCACTTTTTCACAAAAGTGGCTTTGAAGAGGAAAAAAACTGGTCAAAGACTTTTGTTTAATCATAGCTGTCAATTTCACCATCTCTGCTAATTTCAGTAGTTTAATATCTATTCTTCCAAAATAGGTATTTGAAGGTCCTTGTATCTTTTTGAATATAAGAATCTCACTGCTGTTATCATATATAAAAACAAAATTCCATGAGATCTTTTACTCTGTCCATTAACTACAAAAGAAACACTTCTGGTTTCAATTGTAAATTTAGCTTTAAAATCTTATGAATTTTAGTTTTCTTGCATACCCACCAAAGATGAAAAAGGTACCTTAATATTAGATTTCCAACAAATATTTGAAATTTCATTATACAATTTTTGACCATTTATCCAGTGTCAAATACCATCATTTTATATGAATTCTCTTTAAGGTTACAATTCAATGTGAATGTATTCCATGTATTCCTCCTTTGATCCAATGATATGTCCAATATTTTTTGCCCATCTTATCATACAGTCATTAACTTGTTCACCATCTCTTTCCAGTGTTAATAAAATGTTATTACCAAACTCCAAAAACCAAGAAAGACATGCTGAGATTCTTCTAAGCAGTTACTGTTCCTTATCCATGGATAGAAGTCTTGCAAACTACTTCCACCACAAACATAGTTATTGTACTACATCGCACCACACCACATTGCACTGCACCGCACCGCACTGCATTGCACTGTACTGCACCACACCATACTGCACTGCACTGCACTGCACTGCACTGCACCATACCGCATTGCGCTGCACTGCGCTGCGTTGCACTGTATTGCATCGCATTGTGTTGCGCTACATTGCACATTGCACTGCACCACACTGCACCACACTGCGCCGCACCACACTGCGCTGCACCGCACTGCGCCGCATTACACCACATTGCACCACATTGCATTGTATTTATAGTCTGAAAACTAATAGTGAGAAGCTGTTCTGACTTTTTTTCCCCCACTCAAATTTCTCTTCAACTTCACTGCCTTTTGCTTCTCTGGAATGCAGTCCTTCTCTTCTGGAAATTCAGACCATATCTATACATTTTAGCAAAAATATGATCATAATTTATACACAATTCCACCCTAAATCCAGTCTTACCATTTTCATAGTCATAGTTCTTATCAAATTTATATATTTACATCAGATGAGCATAGGGGAACCAATAGCAACTTCAGATTTTCTCTTGTTTTTAATTTCAGATCTCCTTGATAAAAGCATTCTCATCTGCTTCCCTTGACCTCCATTCTCCACTCCAGAGTCCTTTAAGTTCCTTCCAGTCCATGTCCATTGGTACCAGTGCATACTTTTAAAAAAATCACATGAAAGAACATTTTGAAAAAATTATGATGGGATGAAGATTAGATTCAGTCTGTTTCAAAGTCATCATCAGACTTGATTTCATGTGATATTATTGACATATCTTCTGGATTTTTCTCTTCCCCCTCTCCTGGGGTTTCCTGGTGTTCTCCTATGAAAACTGTCATGAGATCCAAAGATTTTAATATCAGCCATGGCTTGGCTTTCTTTCAGGAATGGATTTCTTCTCCTAGTAAACTCTCTTATCTATTTCTGATTGTTCTAATGTGTTGAAAGCTACCTGGAGAAGGCGTGGAATCCAACTGGGGTATTAGGCAGCAGGAGCTAAGGGAGCCTTATAACTCAGCATATATACATTTGAAAAGGAAAGAATGATAATCTGGATTTTTTAAAAAATAAATATTTGTGCTTCTATTAGGAATAAGGTTAGGAAATATGCTTACTAAATATTAACTAGCCTCCTAATGTCATTTCATGTCTCTGTGTATATATGTCAAGTGTACATGCATGTGGATGGATGGATAATCATATTATAGTATGCCAGATGAAAATGGAAAATTATGTATACATCTGATCCTAAATATTTTATATAGAAAGCCACAAACAAATTATTTCCTTTCCCCTTTCCTCTCCCACCCAATTTACCTTCCCCTTTCCTACCACCATGGTATTTCTTCTACTTGAGATGCCATTTGTTTAAGCAAATGTACTGGCACAACATAGAAAGGGCTGAACCTTTTCCTCTTTTAAAATTTGGTTAATGTATTCTATAACAAGGGATATTTGGGGAGGGGGGCATGAAAACCAATTTTACCTTGTAGATTAATTTCCTTGAAAAGAGAGAAGATAACTACAAGTTGACATCAGAAAATATTAATTTGGTCTCTCGTAGTCTACAGAATCCATTACATAAATTGTAATCTGATGGATCCAAGCCATTTTTCTTTTCTCAGGCACTGTTTAGGTTATTCAGTAAACACAGTTCGGTTCCTGTTCTTCTCTTTCTTCCTCTTCTTATCATTAGCCTTTTTTCCCCAACAATGCTGTGAGGCAGAAAAGCTCCCTTTTTTAATTATTGTTATTTCAGCTGAGAAGGAATACGTGTTTTCGCAAACACTTTTTCTTAGTGGGAGTGGAATCAGTTGAAAGATGTATAAAACTGTTGTTTGCAGTAGGCTTTAAAAATCCAGTAGGTTTTTTTAAAATCATGTATTCTCTGAAAATGAAAAATAAAACTCCACAGACTTATTTGCTTTGCATAATTGACCGTTTATTATGATTTTCATCACCAAATAATAAAGAAAATGCAACTCCCAGCTTCCCGAAAGATTTATAGCTTTTACTGTACCTTAAGGTACGGGTGGCCAAGCTTTCAGAAGACAGAAATACAATGTGGGATATAGATTCAAGTTACCTTCTGAAAGGGACAGTTCTTTATATCTTTGCAAATGGATGCTGAAGTTATTTCTATTCAATTCGAGAAGTGGCATTAAAAAGTTAAAATGGAGATTTGGAATGAATTCTGGCGAGTCTTACTGAGGAAGCCTTATATGCACAAACCACATGAGAAACCAAGTGGTATGTCACTGCTTTTAACACTTTAGCAACGTGCCAGATAATACTTGAAGCCTTGCCAATGCATTTCATTCATGAATTAAAACAAGACATTGATCTTCTAATATGCAGTTAATCAGGAAAGATCTCTGGCCTTTTTACTTTTGCAGCCTCTTTCACACCATGCATGCAAATGAAATAGAATCAGGGCACACAGAGAAAGAATAATGCATGCGCCACATACTCAAAATGGCATTCACTAAGAATGCAATGGATGGGTCTTTCCTAGTCTTCCGTGGTCTTTTATTTATGATATTCTGCAATCATCACCATCAATGTTGACTTATTAAAGTGGCAGGGAGAATTAGCCAGTACAGATGCACAATACTTTCACAAATCTTAATATATTGTATTTTTGCGGAATATAAGACACGCTGGAGTATAAGACGCACCTTAATTTTTGGAGACAAAAATAGGGGGAAAAAATCTGCCTATCAGGTATTCATCTGGCTAGCATCCTTAGCCTGGTCAGCTTCAGCATATTAGTTTGCTTGTTTTGAGTGCGTGTGCACACACTTTTTATCCCCTGGTTGGAGAACCACAGCTCATTATCAGACAAAGAAGCAATGGGAAAAGCAGGTGAAGTGCGAAAGATCACTTCACTTGCTAGCACCTCATTAGGACTGAAAAAAAAGCTTCTAAAGCACAGGTGTGAGTTGGAGGGAGCAGGCAAAGCTGGGAAGATTGCTTTCCTCGCTAGTGCCTGGTTAGAGCTGAAAAAAAACTTCGAAAAAGCTACATTTGGAGTATAAGACACGCCCACATTTTCAGCCTCTTTGGGGGGGGGAGTGCGTTTTATAATCTGAAAAATATGGTATTCATAGAATCATAGAATGTAAATGTAAGAATGTAATTTTGGTGTTGGAAAAGAGACCCAAGAATGCCAGAGGTAGCCAACAAAGAAAACAAATGGACTATCAAACAAATCAATTCAGAGTTCTCACTGGAGGCACAAATAACCAGACTCAAATTGTCATATTTCAAACACATAATATGAAGATCTAACTGGAGAAGACTCTGATGCTGGACTCTGTTCTTAGTTTAGATTTTTGGAATTTTTTCCCTAGTATTTCTAGAAGTATATATTTTATCTTATCTCTGTGGTTCACAGTTTCGTTGCCACTCTTTTATAGCATACTCCTGCATATAAGTGTCATGTACTATGCATTGATTTGAAATTATTCTAAGATTTCCTTGAGAACAAACTATGTTCTCAATATTAAATATGGATCCAGAATCAAAACTGGCAATCACCAACTCATCTTTTAGCTCCTGTCTCACTGCAGATTTGCTGAATAAACCAATGGTGCCATATTTCTTGCTTGGTGCCATAGTACTTTGATGCCATCAGGGGAGTGAAGGCACTCAAAAGTCCTGACTTACAGTAGCCTCTTCCAATTTTCTAAGGCCTAGGGTTAGGTTAGGTTAAATTGGGTTGGGTTGGGTTGGGTTGGGTTGGGTTAGGGTGTATGTATGTATGTATGTATGTATGTATGTATGTATGTATGTATATGTGCATGTATATATTTGGGTTAGGGTTAGGATTAGACACTGCCCCAAATCCAATCATCTCAAGATGCATCACAAAATAAAAACAAAACAGGAAGCATAGAATCACAGTAGAATATAAAATACTGAACAAGATGGTGAATCTGGTCAGCAATAACAAACATCTCAATCTCAACAAGAAGCTACAACACTGTTAGCCCTTTGAGGTAGTCCACACAAGAAACACACCAAGGGTACCAGCTTTATCTTTATTGTAAGGTTACATTAATGGAGTCTTTGAAGAGTGACAGTATTTCTCCCCTTGAAAGGAAAAGCAGGAAGGGTCCTTCTGAATCTCTTTCCTTACCTTTCCTCTTGTATGCTAAAATATCTGTTGCTCGCTGGTTGTCCAGTCTATAGATCTCCCTCTTGTCTCCCAGGGTCATTTTTGCATACCATTACAACCCGCCCCTAGCCCAGAGCCTGGAAGAAGTGCTGATTCTTTAAGGCCCAAACATGGTTCCATTTTAAAGAATTAGGAGCCTACCTCCCAGGGCCTCAACAACCCTTGCTACTTCTCAGCAATTGAAAGTCACCTTATATATAGTGACAGAAAACTTAATTAATCTTTTGCATTTTCCTAGTCCAAAATGAGTCTGCCAGTTCTATAACGATAACAAGAAATAATGTTATTGAGGCAGGCTCTGTAGTAGTCCCCCTGTTCTGGAAAATTGTGTTCCTAAATGTATGCTGTCTCTGGAATTTAAAATTATATAAACTGGCACCTGTCAGGAGCAGGCTATTATTTGGTGCTCACAGTTGAAATACTTTATCCTTTTGAAATCCATGCTGTTCTATCCAGAAATAAAAGTGTATCATATAAGCAGGTGAAGCTATACATTTTAGTTATTTAATTTTGTTTTGAAGGAAGGCTAGTTGTTTTTTGGAGAGGGTGTTGCTTGTTTTTTTAAAAATAAGAGATGAGATCAACCTTGACTGCTCTTTAGAAGGCCAGATCCTGAAGATGAAACTCAAATACTTTGGCACCTAATGAGAAGGAAGGACTCACTGGAGAAGAGCATAATGCTGGGAAAGACTGAGGGTAAAAGAAGAAGGGAACAACAGAGAATGAGGTGGCTGGATGGAGTCACCAAAGAAGTAGGCGTGATCTTAAATGGACTCCAGAGGATAGTAGAGGACAGGAAAGCCTGGAGGAATGTTGTCCATGGGGTCACAATGGGTCAGACATGATTTTGCAACTGACAACAACAACAACAAATGAATATAATGATAAAGATGATGATAAATCACACATCTGCATCGTAAAGTAGAGATCTTCCAGTGGTTTACTAATAACATCAGCATAATAAAATCCATACAAACTATTACAAATAGTAATATAAAACAATCTAAAGAAAACTATCAGTGTGTAATCCAAAAGGTCTAGAGAATTTTTTTTAAAAAAAATGTTACAGAAAGTCAGGCTGAAATGCTAGGGAAAGGCTATTCCACAAGGCTATTTTCTATAGAGAAACATTTCCAAGATCTCACTGTCTTCATGATGTGAATGAGGAGATTCCCAATGTCCTAACATAAAGGATAAACTGCTTCCAAGAATAAAAGATGATCCTGAAGGTTATATAGAAGCTTTATAGAACAGCCTACATGGGAGCCAAGCCACAAAGAGTTTTATCATTTTAAATCAGTCGTTTTTAGTTGAACATGGAAACCTGTCAAAAGACAATGAAATGCCCACAACACAAGAGGTTACGTGGCTATTGTAATTCTCACCTGACACCATGCAGGTGCTGCATGTTACATTAGCTGCAGTTTCTGAGTAGCTTTGATAGGCAATTCCATACCAAGTACATTTCAGTGGCCTAATATTGTGGTAATCAGGACATGAGTTTCCTCCAACTCTAAATGGAACATTAGTCAAAGCTGGATGAGAACTCCCTAACTACATCCTTCACTGCAAATCCAACAGTAGTTGTGAGACCAAATGAACTCCCAAGTTCAAGACATTTGAAGGGAGTACAACCCCATCCATAGTCTAAACAAGAGCAGTTATCAATACTGTTTGGTCAGAAAGGATACTCCATTTGCTAGCATTTAGCTTCAACTTATTCTCTTCCATCTAAACCTTCTCAGGCTCAACATTCTAATACATTAGCAGGGCTTAGGCAAACATCCTATACCTAGTTAGCTGGGAGGAACGGATTCTGCTATAAATTACAGTACTATATCACTATGTCTGCCCAAGTAAATTACCTTAAGAGCACATCTATGTGGCACATCATATGAAGGGGTCTTATATTTTGAGCACAACATTTATGCTTAGCTGAACCTTTTAATTTATTTTTGAAAAGGTACATAAATATTAAATAGTCCAATAACAATATTTTTATTAAACTAATCAGAATATTAAATCTGTAGAAATCAGGTATGTCAAAATAATTTTCTATGGACATTTTATGCTTCCTTGTTAGAGATTCAGCTGTAAAAGGCATGATTCTTGGTACCTTTTATCTAGGTAATCACAAGAAGCAATACAGTAGAATTTTCTCTGTTCCTTTCTTTCTGTCTGATCTGTTTTAATCTGTTGACTGAAAAGCTGATGAACTTAAGTGCTATCTTTCATCCTGAAGAACAAAAAGAATAGAGTACTTCTTCGGTTCCTTCCCCAACGGAACAGAACATTTAAATATGTGGGTTTTATAATCAATTTTATTTGTCCTTTGCAAGACAAACATCTGTCTCTGAAAGCTGTTAATGGCTTGGGTGTATTCACAGAGAAGTGAAAGGCAAATCATTTTTATGACACTTTTTAAAAATCTGGAATTTTCTTGATGCAGTCAACAAGAGTTGAGTTCAACTCAAGGGCATCTTTACCTCTACTACTGAGACACATTTGTTCTGTTAAATAACCACCTCAGTAAACTGAAAGTTTTCAACCAAGGTTACATCAACAATATCCCTACTCCATATTTTTGGATATGTAATTAAATAAAATCTAGTCAGGGGTATCAAACTCAAGACCCGTCAGCTGGATCCAGCCCACAGGATGCTTAGATATGGCCTGCAGGGATGGTCTGGAAATATCAAAGGACTGGCCCATGATGCCTCTGCTGGCCAAAATGGGCTGTGTGCCCCCCCCAACAGTCCATTTTCAGCCTCCATGGCCTCCTGCAGCACTCTGCTGGCTGAAAATGGATTGTGGGGCTTTGTGTGGCCCCCTGTGGCCTGTTTTTGGCCTCCATGGCCTCCTGCAGCACTCTGCTGGCTGAAACCAGGCCACGAGGGGGGGTGCATGAGGTCCACCATGGCCCATTTTCAGCCTCCACGGCCTACTGCAGCATTCTGCCAGCCGACAACATTTTCAGCCAGCAGAGTGCTGCAGGAGGCCTTGGAGGCTGAAAAATGGGCCACAGCACCACAACACCACAGGCCAGCTCTATGGGCAGGAGGCAGAATGCTGCAGGAGGCAGCACCTTCTTAACCTTCTCTTTAGCAGTATCTGCCAACTAGAGCTAGGCACCCTCCAAGATCTGGATGGCTGTTGTTCAGAAGAATCAAAAACATCTAGCTCTTCATCCAGGTCTTTGATGAGAGAGAGTGAGCCACTTCATATCACTGAATTTGTCATCTTTTATCTTAATATTTTACCTGTAATTGATTTAATTGTAAACTTTTTGATTGCTGTGAGCCACCCAGGGTCATTGAGAATTGGGTGGTATATCAATTTTGTAAATTATTACTAAAATTAAGTCCTCTATGGCTGTGTCAGAGGTAGTAACAAAGATTGATAGACTGTTAGACAGAGAGTTTTTAGAGATATCTGGAGAAATTGTCAGTTCATTTATGCTCTGTTCCTATACAAAAGAATCAAGCCCCATAGCAGTTGGGGAGTCTACATGTCTTTAATCTCTACATTATGGAATTGAGACTATTTGTGCCAGAAAGTAAATCTCCCTTTGTCTGGAATAGCTGTTTTGAATACAAAGGCAAAAATGTATTTTGAGCCTGTGTCAAACACCCACCATGGCCACACCCTCCATGGCCACAGCCACCCTGACACACCTACCCCTGGCCATGCCCCCCCTGACCCTCCGAGGTCAAACATAACCCTGATGTAGCCCTCAATGAAATCGAGTTTGACACTCCTGCTCTAGGTCATTCTCTTAGTTTATAATTTGTATTTCTTTTTTTATTTTTAAAAGATTTTCTTTTGTATATCCAGTGAGATATCCTTTTCCATGTCATTCCTGTAACCCATCATTCATAGCCCTACTGCAATGCCATTTCTGTCTTATAAAATAAAAATTGTTCCTCATCTGTCCTTTCTTACATAACACTTTTTGGGTGGAGTTTATCCATAGAAGCAATTATAATCATTAACATTGTTGACACAAACTTCTGATTTCATTTTTCAAAAGTATTCCTCAGTATTTCAATGTTAAAGTGTGTTGTGTCATTTTTCCCAGTTAATTAACTGTTAATCAGTATATAATAGAATAATAACTTTATTGTCACTTTGAGTGTATAGTAATCAGCATACAGCTCTCAAAGGGTAACCACTTCCAATATACACTACATGATCATGACAAAATAAATAAATACAAAATTATGTATATATCCCCATATGTTATATGACACAGACCGTAAAGTGGGTGTGCTCTAACAATGCTTTGAGCTCTAAGCACATAGTGTTTAGAAGCAGTATCCTGAAAAACAGGATAATCTTCTCAGCTGTCCTTACCTTTCTCTGTATGGACTTTCTATCTGAGGCACTGCTGCCACCAAACCAGTGATGCAGTTTGGTAAAATTCCCTCAATTGTGCCTCTGTAAAAAATGGCCAAGACAGAAGGAGAAATATGTGCTCTCATCTGATGCAGAAAATGCAGATGCTGGTTTGCATACTTCTCTAAGGCTTACTTTAGAGAGGTAAGCTCAGTTCAGATTGTTAGTTATCTGCACCCCCAGATACTTAAGTATTTTTCTCCTTTTACTATAACATCTTTAGTTCCAGCTAATGTCCAGATTTTTAAAAAATGCTTATCTTTATTTCACCATTCAAACATCCGGACATATATATTTCTCACAGAAAGGATTCTTTATAATTCTAAAATCTTACTCCAAATTTATTTGGACCCTTAATCCATTTATAACTTTCTAGGATCAAAGTCTTATTGAGCTTTTCACAATTTATTTCATTTAAAAAAATCTTAAATGCATGATTAAAAATTTCTTGAAGGAAAACTCACTTAGCGTTTTCAGTCTTGTCAATCCACACAAGCTTGTAGATAACAGGCAATTCCCAAATATGATTAGAAAAAGAAGTTTGTAAACTTAGTGTTTCTTAAAAGGTACCAACATGGCTGTGAGCAAGATGGCTATTCCCCGTGCTTAAACCCCACCAAGGAAAACTCTGCAGTCTCCTTGTCCAGAGAGTTTGAAAAAGCCTTCATTCATCTATGAGCATTCATCTGAACATACAGTGACCATATTTCCTTGGGATTTTTTCCAAAGAAATATGGTCACTCTATGTACAGATGAATCTTTCATCCCAGTGGAACTTCTGTACTTTCCCCCTGAAATGATGGTTCCAGCTGAAGGAGCAGGGGAAAGAGAAAATTTCTCAATTCTTCACTAGAAACACTTTTTTCTTTGATCCCAAACTTAGTTTGAGGACAAAATGTGTGTGTGTGTGTGTTCCTGCTGCCTTTCAGATCAGTAGACTTTGTCTTTGCTATTCTACTTTTGTCTTCAGGCCCACTTTCTTGACTTCAGACTTCCCCTGTGAATTCTGCCAGAGCCAGGAATATCTTCATCCATTTCACTTTCTTTTTTTTTTTTTCTGGGTTCTATGTCCAACCAGACTATTAGTCCAATCATCGGTGATTATATAACATCTATAAAACATATATAGCAAATATAAAACATATGACGAATGGTTGCAGGAATTGAGAATGTCTAGTTTAATGAAAAGAATGGGGGTGACATGATAGCTGCCATCAAGAATGGGGGGGTCAACCTATTCTCCAAAGCACCTGAAGGCAAGGCAAGAAGCAATGGATGAAAACTAATCAAGGAGAGAAGCAACCAAGAACTAAGGAGAAATTTCCTGATAGTTAGAACAATTTATCAGTGGAACAATTTGCCTCCAGAAGTTGTTGGTGCGCCAACACTGGAGGTTTTAAAGAAGAGATAGGACAACTATTTATCTGAAATTGTATAGGATTTCTTGCTTGAGGAGGGGGTTGGACTAGAAGACATCTAAAGTCCCTTCCAACTCTGTTATTCTACTCTTCTGCTCTCCTACGTTTACATCCAGCACAATCAAGGTTGCCTGAAATTTCTCCCTCTCTGTCTCATCTCTCTCTCATCTATCATATATGCCAGGAAATGTAGATTGAATAGCTGTAAGCTGATGGAAGGTTGTAAGCAGAGGCAACTGAAAGCTGATGCAATGGGAATGATTCAGCATCTCGCAACGCCGGGTTAAGACTCTGGTGGGGTCCACACAAGACTGCTACCCTTTTAAGAGGTGTCTATATATAGGTGACCATTAGAGGGCATCTCTCTCTCTCATCAGGTATCTCATAGCTCTTCTTGTGTCTGTAGCTGTATGATAAGATATCTACCACGTACATGTATGTATATGTTTAGCTGTATATAAACCACTTTTAATTATCTATTAGGCTGTATGTGCTGTGTGCTGTGTTTTGCTCCTGGATTTATCTTATAATACTAGTCACTCTACAAAACTCTGACAATATATTTCTATGTTGTAACATACAAGGTATGAGAATACAAACTAACAGTGATGGCTTCTCTCTTCACCAGCAACTCCCTCCTTGTTAAAACTACTGCTTTTTTGTAGGCAACTTTGCTATTCTAACACTAGGGGAGGTTTCACAAAGGGGGGAAGGAAGGAGTGGTAGGTTGCCCCTGGTTAGGACTGGTTCACAAAAACCAGTAGTAAAACCAATGGGAGGCTCCGCCCACTGACCTGGACGTCATCATAGGTGCATGCGCATGTGCGATGGTAACTGGTAGCAAAGGTAAGTAGAACCCACCCCTGGGAGGAAGAGATATCTCTTTCTACCAGTTCTTCTTTTCATATCTTTCTCCACTTTGGGAGTGGGAGGACCTCTCAAAGTTTTTCTTTACTTCTTTTTTTCCTGTTGTCACTGTTCTCTCTGTATCTTTCCTGTAATAGGATAAAAAGTCAGCCTCACGGTTTTACTGTCCTGCTCAATGACTTATGATGAATCAATACCATTATAATGTCAGATATTATCTTGTTAAACATAAGAATTTGTTGCAGCACGTAAGCAATTGATGATCTATTTTAACAAAAAAAAAAAGTCTTGGCCCTATACTGTAGGTATATTCATAAAGCTTCTGTTAGCCATTTCAAGGCATGTAGTTTATTTACAATAGTGCTATATTTCTGTTCTCTGGATAAGGTCTTTTGACTGATAGATCACAAGTAAGTTTCTTTTCTTTATAGTTCTGAATTACCATAGCTCCCAATCCTATTTTAGAAGTGTCAGTCTGGAGGACGAAACGATGAGTAAATCATGTTGTTTTAACACAGGGCTGGCACAAAGTGATATTTGGGGAGGGGGGGTGATGGAGGTTGTCAAAGAAAGCATTTGACACCTCTACCACATCCCCCCAAAAATTTCACTTTGTGCCAACCCTGTGTTAAAACAACCTGATTTACTCATCCTTTCGTCCACCAGACTGACACATCTAAAATAAGATTGGGAGCTATGGTCCATTTACCTCTATCATCTCAGTTTTCTCCATTAGATCTTTTAAAGCTTGGCCCAAGTGGGAAAATAGCAGATAAATAGTAGTAATATCTTCCCAATCCAAAGAAATATTAGACATCTTATTTTGCGTTGTGTGTTTGTTTTATTTTAGGGACCTCTAATTATTGTAAAGTAATAATCTTCCCCTGTTCTGGTTTTATCTCCTCCTTATCTAATCAGAATTCTAGTATCAGCTTTCTTTTTTTACCTAAATCCCATTTGTCCAGATTGATAGTTCCTACATACTGCTAATTACTACTCTGAAGTGCTGCAGGTATTAAACTGAAATTGCTTCTGTGGGATAGTAGAAACTGTTTTTATTTTTTTCTCATATTAGCTTCTATCAACATTTGCTAATATCCTTTTGAAAGTCCAAGGGAGAAAATATATTTAGCCCCAACTAAGTCACTCAGAAGATGATCCCGTTGAAGCAGTAGATATCCATTATATTTTGTCACTCTGTTGACTTGTCAAAAGTTTTGGTTTGGGGTTTGGACCCAGCACAATTGTAATATAGCTTTTTGATATTCCTGGGGAATCCTCCCCTTTGAATAAGGACATGTAGTATTTTTTTTTAAATTTGATTTATATGCTGCCCTTCTCCGGAGACTCAGGGCGGCTTACAGTGCGTTAAGCAATAGCCTTCATACTTTTGTATATTTATACAAAGTCAGTTTATTGCCCCCACAATCTGGGTCCTCATTTCACCTACCTTAGAAAGGATGGAAGCCTGAGTCAACCTTGAGCCTGGTGGGATTTGAACTTGCAATAATTGCAAGCAGCTGATCTTAATAACAGTGAATTAGTCCACTGTGCCACCAGGATTCAGAATAATAATCCCATTTTTCCTGAAATCTACATCCCCCCTCCCCCCATTTTCTGTTTTCTTTTCCCTTCTGAGCTTTTCCCTTCTGAGCTTTCCCTTCTGAGCTTTGAACCAACATCATTTGAAGGTGAGAGCCTTTTCTCTGATAGACCCCAAACTGACCTGTTGGAAAACGATTATGTCTACAGGATCTGTCAGTGTTCTGCAAAACATTTTCCTTTCTAGGGCAACTAATGAAGGAGCATAGATACAAACAATCCAACCACAAACTATTCCTTCCACATATTTACATTGATATTTTCCTACTTTATGAGGTTTTTATCATAAAATATATCCACAACAAAAATTTCATAAGCATTGCTCTACTAACAAAATGTTAGGAAGTTGATAGTACCTTTTACTCAATATTAATGGTTGAAGGCAAATATATCCTTTTCAATTCATACATATACAGTAAAAATAAAAGGAAAAACAACCTGCCATGATTAAATGGATACATGCAAGAATCATGCATATTACATTAAACCACTCTCAGCAATCATGAAATTATTGTTTTATTTCTGATGTCTGTGTTGATCTTTTCTAAAATTTTAAGTAGTACATTTCCATTTCATAAACTAAGTATGCATAACAAAAATCAAAACTGAGGGAAAATAATATGGTTCAATGTTTCATATTCATGAAAAAATAAAAACATACCTAGTGAAATTCAGCCCACTTTGCAAATTTGCATGCATTTAGTAACCATTCTTTAAAGAAGCAGTACAGCTTAGTTTTATAAATCAGCCCTTCAAATAATTCTATTTTGTCATTTTCTGGCTAAGGATAGGTCTACTCCTTCAGTAGTCTATGCCACTATCACTGCCATCATCATCATCTAATCACTATCTAGTGAAATGCTATTGTAATATACTGAGAATGAAATAAGAATGACAAATTTTACAATTAAGACTATGAATTTGTTAAGAACTGTCCATAAGTTTATTGTAGATTGAGTAAACAGTGCCATACAAGTAATATAAGGACAATTCTCTTGAACATTCAGTTATTATTGCTATAGAAGATCTTTCTCAATGCTACTTTAAGATAAAAGACAAAAATCTTTCCCTTCCATATTTCTACAATAAATGGTATAGAAAATACTGAACAACATTTCCCACATAGTTTCATAAATGCATTCTACCAAAAGGATGTTAAAATACCATTCTCTGGAAAAAGCATTTGAAACTTTAGTTTAGTAAAAAAAAAAAAAAACCTCCATGAATTTCTGGGTAAGATAGGAACTGAAAATAGGATGTTTTAAAAAGTTCACAAAAAGCATTTCACGAAATAAGAACCACAAATCATAGTCCTATCATCACCTGCATGATGATCATAAATCCAATTCCACAGGGCAAGGTGGAAATTATCTGCCAAAAAAGCTTCCATGCTAAGGTATTTCAGAGCAGAACCTGACAACTTCATGCTCACCATTCATCTCTCAACTGCTCCACCCAACATAATTTGGGGCAGCAAATGTCTTCAGTTCAATTCAACCTGCACCAGAATTATATCTAACACAGATATATCTATGCAGGCTTTGATAGATGACAGCCCCAGTTCTGCCTTTTAAAAAAGCTGCAGTGTGTTCTGGGGAAAACCAGTACCATCATCAGAGATTTATTCTGCAGAATTTCTACAGTATTATCAGCAATATTACCCCAAACTTTCATCCTGTACTTTTGAATGATAGATTTAGTAACTTTAATAACAGGATCAGTTAATTGGCCATTCTTATGATTACAAAAGCTTTTGTAATAATTTTGTAATGTAATAATTGTATTAGTGACTTGGTGGCAGCAAAATGAGTTTCTCAGGAAACTGAATTAAACTCAAATAATTAAAAGAGAATGCTCTTTCCAGAAAATGGTAATCTAGTGCCCACTCAAGTTTTCATTAGTGTTTCTCAAATGCCATTATTTTGGAGTAATTAACAGAAAAGTGCTATTTTCTCTGTAAATGACTAAAGCCTATTTATATAGTATTCTCAGGAGCCCCATCCTATTTGAAATATCAAGATCAGGTCATGGTTATGCAGGAAAACCACAATCTTTCATGTCTGGATCTAAATATTGAAAACAAAAGAGATATTAACTGGCCAACTACCATCATTTTAAAAATGTCAATGGATACAGGTTTTTCTTTCTCTGAGATAATTATGCAAATTAAAATTTATTTACAGAGTGTTATTTGGCACAATTTCATCATCGGCTTTAACAACCTTCTGTCAGTATTACTCATAGTCACCGTAAACTAAAGCTGATTCCTAACTATTAAATCAAATTAGAAGTCTATAAAGATCATTACGATTTGAGTCTTTGATGCACTTAAGAAATTCAGTCAAAACACAAATCTGGTCAGTTGTACTTACTTCTCATATATGATGGAATGAAAAAAACCCCGTTTGCTCAAAAAAATACTGTTTTTCTAATTTAGAAGCTATGCTTAAAAACAGGCAGAGGATACTGGAATAGTTTCTACTTGTAAAATGGAAGCCTACTAAAACTTACAAAAATGTAAAAGGGGATTATATTTTCCCAACACTTTTCTTGTGGGGAGGGAGAATAAAAACTTTGAGTTCAACTATAGTATTAGGAAGTTACTTTGGCAAATTCATTGGAAAGTATAGATTTCTTTAGTTGAGAATCTAAAAGATTTTCAGGAAATATTCAGTCGATATGATAAGCTGATAAAATGGAACGAGAACATTTGTCTTTCAAATTCACCTGCATTCCTAGAAGAATTTGATTAGAGAGAAAAAAAGCCAGTCATATCTATTAAACTAGCTATGTGAAGGAATTGGAAAGCTATTAGAGGAAATAGTAAGTGTCATGAAAGTTTTAAAGCCCCAATTATTTTTTGGTAAATTTTATTCATACTCTACTGTAGAATATGAATTTCTACAAGCTTTCTCTCAAGAGCCTAATGATACAGTTCTGAAAGAATATCTGTAGCTAGAGAATTTATATAAGATACAATTTAAAGTTACTACTTCTAGCAATTGACCTTGAATTCCTGGATGTATGGCTAGCCTAGATTGGATGTTCTTTATTCTAAATTATAATGACAGAGGGAAATTATAATTTGATCTCCTTGTATTCAAAGATAGTTATGGTACTAAAGAACCAGGGACAAGCAAGCCAAGGTGTAATATATTCTACCAGTTCTTTTCTCCATCAACTAAGTAAAATAGCCTGCAGATTGTTCTGAGAAATTCCTATTGAAATAACAGTCAACTTAAATCAGAATCAGCCTAAATAAAACATCATCAATCACTGTTTATTCTTGCTCATAACATTATCACAAGAGATGTTGAAGCTGTTAATGGAATACTCCAGGTCAAATCCAAGTTACTTTAAGATATTAGGATTTTATCATATTCTAACTTTTGAAGGAAAGTTAGGAAGAATAGCAAACATGGGAACAATATAGTAGTTCTGTTTTGAAGGGTACACGATTCAACAATTTTACTTGATTTCTAGAGAACTTGCTTGTGAGAGGCTGCTTTAGAAATTTTACAAGCTATGGCTACACTCCCAGAAATGCATTTAAAAATCTGTTGGTATCATTAAATATATTATTTGAGCAACAGTTTTTTTTTAACTATCCTGGGAGAAAAACTAAAGATATTGTTTGGGAATGTCAGGCAGAGAATGACATCCTTCAAATTACCAGCACAATTTGATTGAGTAGATTTGTGTGGGGAAGGTTGGTATTTGAATTTAAGCAATTCTGAATCACACAGTTTTTATTTATTATTAAGAAATGGGGTAAAATTCGTGTTTTTACTTTCTCAGATAATTAAGTTGATATTTAGGAAGCCAAATATGAACTTTATTGTGAGTTTGAAAGTTTACGTCTTTAATTAATTCCTGAATCATCACAATTTTAAAAGGAAAGTTATCCTCCGTATATGTTTATCATGTCTGGTGAAAAAAAGATAAATAGTACTTTCAGATGCCCAGGTCTTCTAATTTTAATATTTTAAACAGTAGAATGTGTCCTAATTGTGGAAATTATAACAACAACTCTGTTGTGATTATGCAGTACTGGAAGGGAACTGATAGCCAAGTAGAATATGCTCTTTTTCAACGATAGCAAGCATAGAGAAGTCAGACAATTGGTACTCAGCTATTGAGAACAATGTAAGATCAAATGGAACCCAGCTACTTCAGCAGTATTCCTTACTTGCAAATAGAAATTCCTTGCTTGCAAAAAAGAAAAGCCAAAAGCAAAATATAAATTTCTTTCTTGAGCAACAGGAAATTCTGGTCTGGTGGAATAAATCCACCCAGGCTGAACCCTGGTGGGGAGTATCAGTTAATTTACACATGCACATTTGATTTTTTTTTTTTGAGGAACTTGGAGACAAATAGTTGTCTGTGCTTACATATTACAGCAATAGCACTGAGAACAGGTTTTGTGGATCTGGAACCTACATGGAACATTGTGACTTTGTACAGTCTTTTCATTTGGGAAGACAATGCCATTGACACACTTTGTACTGTGGAGGCTACATTTACAGTATACATAAAGACAGGGGTGAAATCCAGCAGGTTCTGACAGTTTCTGGAGAACCGGTAGCAGAAATTTTGAACAGTTCGGAGAACCGGTAGCGGAAATTTTGAGTAGTTTGGAGAACCAGCAAATACTACCTCTGGCTGGTCCCAAAGTGGGGTGGGAATGGAGATTTTGCAGTATTCTTCCCCTGGAGTGGGGTGGCAATGAAGATTTTGTAGTATCCTTCCCCTGTCATGCCCACCAAGCCACACCCACTAAGCCACACCACACCAGGCCCACCAAGCCATTCCCACAGAACCGGTAGTAAAAAAAGTTGCATTTCACCACTGCATAAAGATATCTTACTACTTTTTTTAAAAAAAAATGATTTATATGCTGCCCTTCTCCAGAGACTCAGGGCAGTTTACAATGCATTAAGCAATAGTCTTCATACTTTTGTATATTTATACAAAGTTATCTTATTGCCCCCACAATCTGGGTCCTCATTTTACCTACCTTAGAAAGGATGGAAGGCTGAGTCAACCTTGAGCCTGGTGAGATTTGAACTTGCAGTAATTGCAGGCAGCTGGTGTTAATAACAGTGCTTTAGTCTGCTGCGCTACTTTCCATTCATCAAAGTGACTTATGCTTTCAGTTGTTTTAAAGCTTGCTGGAATGTAATAATAAAATTATGAGTCATTCTCTTGATTCTTTAAAAAGGGACCCTTAGTGGAGATTGAACTAATTACAGATTATTCAGATATGTTTTTCAAAACATGATTAAGAAATCAGATGGCCATAGAATTCCTACAGATCACATTCCAGAATTTGCGGAACATGCTAAGGAATGGCATATATTAATATATAGTAGATGGAAGTATAAATCAAAACCAATAAAATGACCAGTTTAGGCATTGAGAAATCCAGAGGCTAGGTATAGGAATAAACAGATTTCTTTTAAAAAAATACCTGAGTGATATACTGTCCTGGGAACAAAGTCTCTCTAAGATATTGGGACTTGCTTTTTATTGTAAATATGCACAGGATTGTGCTATTACTCTGGGAAGACAAGTTTTATACCACACATGAGCAAACCTATTGAGATTTGCAGATGCAGCACACAAAACTGCTGGTAAGGTTGTAAATGTAAGTACTGATATTTATGATACTCTTTCAAATGACCATTTTCAGAAATAGAATTGCCTTTGCAGTAAGTGTATAAATTGTTTCCACATTGCCCATTGCCATAGTTAATAATCTTACAGCTTGTGTGTAACCTTTTGGCAAATTCATCCTTTGAGTTGCCTGTTTCTTTTTTTAGACTGTTTGGGATGAAATCCATGTGTTACTTTTAATAAAAAAGAAATATTCCTGTTTTCATGCAGAACTTTGTCTCTATGAAATATAATCCTTGACATAATTTAAATGGTGTCTGAATGTGTTTGCCTATGTTCATATTTTAAATCCTGCCTTGTGGCTGTTAAACACTCCTGGTATTTGAAACCAAGTATCTTGGCTTCCGACTTAAATATTGTTCAGCAAATGTAATGGTCCATATAATGCAGAGAATAGAATAGAATAGAATAGAATAGAATAGAGTAGAGTAGAGTAGAGTAGAGTAGAGTAGAGTAGAGTAGAGTAGAGTAGAATAGAATAGAATAGAATAGAATAGAATAGAATAGAATAGAATAGAATAGAATTCTTTATTGTCACTTTGAATGTACACTAATCAGCATACATTAAAATGAAATTTCATTACGTACAGTTCTCAAAGGGTCACCACCTCCATTGTATCGATTATACAATGTAGTGGTTAAAGGATCCAGGCTAAAAACTGGGAGCCTGTGAATTCTAGTTCTGCCTTCGGCACAAAGCCAATTGGGTAATCTTGAGCCAGTCACTCTCCTTCATCCTTAGGAAGGAGGCAATGGCAAGCAACTTGCAAAAAAACCCAGACCCATGCATTTTCAAGTAGTCAGCACTAGTCAAGACAGACTAGGCTTTTTTTTTAAGTGACAATGAAATATAGATCATATATGATAGAAATGTATAATATATCTATCAGGGTGATTCCCACCTTTGTATGTGCTCTAGCGGCATGTAGATTTCTAATTTCTGATTTCTAAAGCAGTTGTCTTGGAAAAAAATAAGAAGTTTGAAATCATTTAAACCAAGGGCAGAATAAACATATCAAGAGAAAGAGAATGGATTAGAAACAAGAGACGTCAATATCGCTCTGGAATGATAGAACCCATGTAATTGCTATTAAGACAAGTAACAGGTTCCTGAAGCAGCTTGTGAGAAGCAAAAGGAATCAGCCAGAAGTAGGAGACTTGCATGGATACAAGATGATTTCCTTAGAGTACGGGTATCAAACTTGATCGCATCACATGATGTATTGCGACGAATCATGATGGTTTTTGCCTTTGCGGAGCATGGGGTAGGCGTGGCCTGCATGTGACGCATTTGGCCCTCGGGCCACCAGTTTCACATCCCTGTTTTAGAGCAAATCTAAACTTTTGGAAAAGACAAGATAGTATTACTAGTAGAGGAACAAAAGCAAAATACTGCCTCAATCTGGTGTGAGAAAATAATATACACTAAAAGGCAACAACATTGCAAGTTATCCATAATCATAATCATTTGCCCTGGATAGTTACAACAAAACAAAACAAATGAAAACAAGGATAGATTATACAATCAATACAGATTGAATAGTATTTCTTTCTGTATGTAAATATGCATAAATGTGATAGACAACATCAAATGAACTATTCATCTCTGTTCCAGAAATCTAATGGCTTCTAACAGACTTCCCAAGCAGTCAAAACAGATTTTTTTGAGAATGGGGAGAGAATAACTGAAGGATATTTTTTCTGCATACTATTTTAAAAATGCACATCTGCAGAAATAAGCAAGAAAAAAAAGTTAGAAACACCCACTCATCCTGTGACCACACACAGGGAAAACTGCAAACACCATACATATATAAGAAAAAACGAACATGGGAATAAAATTATATTCCATTGAGAAAGGGAACATCTGTGCACCATACAACACATTCATTTGTTTTACATATGTCTAGCCTATTTCTCATTACAGAAAACTTCAGGGCAGTTTGTAATGACCATAAAACCATTCAGAATAACAGCTGAGCAAAGAGGGTAGCTGAAAAGAGAATAAAAAGAATTTAAAGAAACACCGTTAAAATACAGCCATTAAAGGGAGTTGATGGCTGGGGAAGGCCAACTTTTAAAAAGTGGATACTTAATATTCTCTATAATGTGACATCACTGGACTTACATCCCTTCATGTAAAGGTCACTGTGGAGTACATAAATGTAGAGAAGATTCACTATCAGTGACAAAGAATTCAAGACCTCCCCTTAATATATTAGATTTATTCATTCCTACTCTACAAAATGATCCATACTTGAATGGTTTTTCTATCTTATGCCAGAGATAGAAACCCGATTATCTTTGGTATCAGGTAGAAAACTACCTATCTCTGAATTCAACTCTGACTCCTCACTCACTTTATTACCTTTATATAATCCAATTATTTTCAATTGATTACTTACTTGACAAGCTTACAGAGTTCCATTATTTTTCTTTGATCTCTGGATGGATCTATCCATTAAGTGTTAAAGCTTTGTCTTTAATTTACAAGTTTGAGGGTGGAGGCAAAGGACTACTATTAAACTTTCTTATCTCTTCTGACTAATGATATAACAATTTACAAACTTTCATATCAACAACTAAAGAATGCAAGAGAAAATCTCTACAGGTTCTAAAAAAGAGGGGAGAGATATGATATCACACATACAAATACATACATACTCAGAGACACACATGAATGCACATTGACTATGAATGCGAACATGCTTGTGAAGAAGGCACAGAAGAGGCTGTACTTCCTGAGAATGCTCAGGAAGATAAATCTATCTCAGCATCTATTTCTGTCCTACTATCGCAGCACCATTGAGAGTGTCCTGACATACAGCATTCTTGCATGGTATGGGAGCAGCTCTGTAGCGGAGAAAAAAAGCTCTACAGAGAATCATTAAAACTGCCCAGAATATCATTGGACTCCAGCTACCAGCCCTGGATGACATCTTCGAATCTCTCTGTTTGAGAAAGTTGCATAAAATTCTCAGAGACTCTTCCCATCCTGCTTACAATCTTTTTGGACTGTTGCCTTCTAGCAGAAGATACAGAACAATTAAAATTCAGACCACACATTTTCTGAAAAGTTTTTATCCCAGAGCTATAATTGTACTCAACAATGAACTAAAGGGTTGCCATCATTGAGCTGTTAGACAGTATTACTTGGTCTATTGTGTGGATGTTTGAGTGGTTTAGCGGTGGGAAATTGTGGTGGGTGGGAGTGTGTTTGGGGATTGTTATGTGTATTGGATCTGGTCTTTGGGTATTAAGTGAATTTTGTTGTATGTGTATACTGTGTATACACGTACAATGACAATAAAGTTGTTGTTGTTGTTGTTGTTATTATTATTATTATTATTATTATTATTATTATTATTATTATGCATTTAAAATCCCATGTAGAAGGAAACACTTGGCTTCTACAAGCCAATGAAGACACAAGTGATTTACATTTACAATTGTTGGTTGATTTAATTGATGTAGACTCAGGTAAATTGTCCTTAATACCATAGTGATGGAGAGGCATGCTGCATTAACAAGTAGTGCCTTTTATTTCCATGTGGTTGAGTATAAAAACTCAAATGCACAACAGATTTATAGTGGAGAAAAATAAGATTTGCAAAATAGATTAGCATGGTATATTAAGGGCATGTAAGTAGAATTTTTAATGGAAATTTTATGCAACAGGGTAACAAGAAAAGGAAATGAAAGCATCATGTTTATGATTAGTTAGGTTCTAAGAATCAGAGTTTGAATTTGGATTTCTGGCTTATTTTAATTATTCCCAAATGTCTGAAATTAATTGGCCTGACATATAAAGCATATTATGGCTCAGCTTTAAATGTTTGATTTTTATTTATTTTTTTGCAATAAGCCCAGCTAGCTTTCTACTTGTATTAAATTTAAATAGCTTTGTTGTAATCTTCAGCCTTTCCCAGATTGTTCCAGTGCCAATGTGTTGGACTATAGTTTTGCTCATCCCAGCTAGTTTAGCCAAGATGAGATTCTAAGCATCGGGTTCTGCGTTTAGCCAATTATAAGTAGCACTTAGTGATGATATGATTTGATTCTTTTGGTTAAGTGCCAAAGATAACTTTTCATTTATTGAAAGGCTGCCATATATTTAATGAACGTTGAGTGTGACTGTAGCATAGAAACTATAGTCTGTAGCTTCCATGCTGCAGTCACAATGTTTTTCATATATATTAGCTTCAAAAGCAGTTTACCATATGGTCGGCAAAGCATGAAAGAGAAGCATATTGGCTCTGAGTGAGAAAAACAAATCTATTCTTTCATTAACATTCCAACTCATAGGGTTCTCTGGAGCCTATCCACAATGTAACAATATAATAGTACATGGCAGAAAATGGCAAGGGGGTAACCTGTGTATATCTCACTTGCCAAAATTCTTATCTCACATTATTTTAATTTTGTTTAGGTTTTTAAAAGATAAACATTATAATGGCAATAGTCTTAAACTTGATAATGAAGCTATTGAAGCCATTGTAGGAGCAACCATCAACAGTAGAGAAACAATCAATCACGAAATAAATCAAAAACCAGCACTTGGTAAAGCAGCTATGAAGGTCTTTGAAAAGATTGTTAGAAGCCGTGATGTGTTTATTCCTATAAAAATCGGAAGAGTGCAAGCCATGGTATTCCCTGTGACACTCCTGTGAAGTTAATATTGAACTTCGAAGAAGCAGATAAAAAATAAAAGTGTTGATGCTTTTGAAGTTTAGGGTTAGAAGAGACTCTTAAAAATATCATGAAGGAAACAAATGAATAGACCATCCAACAAATCAACCCAGAGCTTTCATTCAGGCATGAAATAGGCTCATGTCTTACTGCAGATATGTTATTTGGAGACTAGCTCTTTGGAAAAGTCTCTAATGCTGGGAAAGATGAAAGGAAAGACAAAAAGGAGATGACCAGCAGGAAGTGGATGAACTCAGTTACACTGGCAATGGGTGCACTGCACTGAGGACCTGGCAGAACTGTTAGGACGATTGAAATGGACAAAATCTATGCATGTGGTTTCAACCAACCAACCAACCAACCAAACAAACAAACATTCTAAATGGGAAGCTGATGCAAGCAAAGACTTCTAGTGTTATCCTTTTTGAATGAGAGTTCCATCAGCATTCTAAGAAAATGAAAAGGTGAATAGCTGTAGCCCAGTACTTTATCAAAGGATGTCTCTTTCAAATTCTCCTTTCCCAAAATATAGATCCATCAAGATGGTAGTGAGCATTGATGGAGTGTGTTGGATGGAATGGTGGGAGGTAATTCCACCAGTTTTCATTTGTCTTGGATCTGAAGACACTCAGCGCAGTTATTCTATGAACAAGCAGACCTACGATCTTTAATTCTAAGTATATATGAATGAAATGGAAAAATATAATAGAACTAGAATAAAGTTCTATTATTCTACTGTATCCTTAAGGATACAGTAAAAAGTATATTTTTTAAAAAAAGTATATTACTTTTTCATAATGTACATGAATGCATCTAACTTGTTTCTAACACAGATAAAAACCTGGTTTTATTTGTTTTGTTTTTTTGTTACTTGGTAGCATAAGCTATTGTACTACTGTCCTAGACAGATATTTTTTCAAATCCTTTAAATGGCAAATTCACTTTCACCTGAAGTCTTGCTCAATTTTTTTTTTAAAAAAAACACCTCTCAGCCACTTCTGAAGCTTTTAAGAGGTCTCAGAGCAAGCAGGAAATTCATTTATGTAAGATTCTTAAGACTCAGAATTGCAATGAACAGAGCAAAGTAGGGAATACTTTACTAGTGAACTATTTAGCAAAATTGTTGATGTGATTATCTTATGAATTCTGATTCACGAGAAATGGAAAATAATGTGGGAGCAGGTTGAAGAAATCCTGATTCAATAAAATACTTTTAAGGGTTTGTATAGAGTGCTCACCTGAGCCCAATGCAATGACAGCAACCCAGCAAAACATATTTCCCCCCCTTTCTCTTTAACTAGTTTGATGGAGCAGCACAGAGGGAAGGAGAGAAAGAAGTCCTATTATGTAACTGGAAATCCATGTGTTTGATGCTGGATATATGCTTCCATTCTTAATTAAGAGTTTGTGCATTGCACATTTAGAAACAAGTAGCTCATGGGAAATCTAATGGGTAATTGAATAAGCCATGGGCACTTGGTCAGTCAATCCCCTCATTAGATTGGTTGTCAAGAACATTTCTCCCACATTTAATGTTACCATTTTGTAAAAGACAAATTTATTTGGCAGAGCAATTGAAGCTTTTGATATGCAATATATGCCAGATACTAGCATTAATGAGTCATCTATTTAAATAACGGACTGTTTTAAAGACTTCAAAACTAGTTAGGAAAGAAGTGAAGCTAATTATGCCAGATAAGTAAGTAGTGGAGAGACTTCCTTAAAGTTAAACATGTTTTTATAAGAATTATCTATTCATTATTTTACTTTGAGATCTTTCTTTCTTTCTTTCTTTCTTTCTTTCTTTCTTTCTTTCTTTCTTTCTTTCTTTCTTTCTTTCTTTCTTTCTCTCTCTCTTTCTCTCTTTCTCTCTTTCTCTCTTTCTTTCATCTCTGAATAGAAAACAACATACATAAAAACAGCAGAGTAAAAATATCAGTCACAAATTAGCAAAAAAAGTCACACTTTCTGATTGGTGAGGTGGAAATTTGGTCCAAACTCCGCTGGGATCAACAGTAACTAAACTCAATACAGATTACCTTGATATAATGCATACATGTATAGAAGTATGAAATCTGTTGTGCACCCACCTTGCAATTAATCTCATCCAGTACTAATGAGAAGAAATTTCACATAATTTCACACCTTTCTGCATAATATGCAGATTTTTTTTGATAGAAAGAATTTGTGATTTCAAGGATGAAAGTTAAATTACTACGGAGCAAACAAAACAGATTAATTTGCTCATAGCTACCACATAATGGAAAAGTTGTTCTTTTCAATAAAAAAATTACATTATTGTGTTGTGATAAAAAAGGCATATTTTAATTGTTGGAATAGGCTGCAACTTTGGCTTAGTGCCAAAGTGCATGATTATTAATATTTATTTCACAATCCTATAAAATAATCCACATTTATTCCATGTAAACAGCTGGCCTGAAAGATAGTGTCTTGCTCAAATCTATTTAAAATGATGATGATAATAGCTTTTAAACAGAAGTTTCTTATGTTTAGGTTCTGCATGAACTCTGAGCATGTTGGATGTCAGAAGAAAAAACATTAACTTTCCTCCTCCTCCTCCTCCTCCTCCTCCTCCTCCTCCTCCTCCTCCTCCTTTTAGCCACTGTCAATCCACTGCAGGATGAAGGCCTCTTCAGCATGTTTCCAACCAATAATCTTTCTTTTGGCAATTGGACTTGCAATACTTGCTGATGTCATCGATCCATCTTGTATTAGGTCTCTTTCGTAGATGTTTTTTATCAAGAGGGAGCCATTCTATTACTTCCTTGGTCTACCTGCCATCAGTTCTTCATGCTATGTGACTAGCTTACACTATATTTTGTTGTTTTAAGACTATTTTCCCCCAACATCAAAACATGGATGAATGGTTTCACTTTAAGTGAAATGAAGCAAAAAGAAAAGAAAACAGCACAAAGAAATAAGAAAATGTAAAATATTAAACATAGTTGAATACACTATGTTGCAGTTGAATTCCCATATCCAGAGTTGATGATTTTAATAAATACTAAACCACGGAATGCAGATGTTTTTCAAATTCTATATTGTAGTTGTTTATTTTGTATGAAAAGAAAGAAATACAGAACTGAAGGACATAGATTCATTTCCATTGTTCTCTATTCTGAACACTTTACTTGCATTCCTTTGAGATTGGTTTATGTTTACAAATGCACTTACCTCTATTTTTATGATAACAGAAGTAGACTCAGTCCTAGCAATGTTTTGAAATTATAGAGACAAAAGATGCCGTTTAGGGAACTGTTATCAGCTCATATATTCTTCTTGTGGTTTCAACAGAAATAAGAATATTTGTAAAAACCTTTTATGGTGTTCCTATCATAAGTGAGTTGGGAATCAATAAAGGTTTCTATTTCCCACTATTTCCCACTATGTCATTCTGATTAGCAGGAGAAAAATCCCAAGAGTAAATTAGCTTTTGTTGTCTGAAATGACTTGGTACCAAAAGAATTGGGGGGGGGGGGGAACCTCCATGGTGTTTCCATGCTTTACATAACAAAATGATTACTAAATACATCTCAATATATATAATAGGAAAGTGTATATCCTTGTAGTTACATACTTCTAAAAACCTCTGTATACACACAGACAACTACTGTGTCTCAGGCTGTGGGAAAAGACCAAAAAAAAGAAAGAAAAAGAAAGAACAATAACTTTCTTGTAGCTGGAGAGCCAGTTTGATGTAGCGGTTAAAGGCACTGGCCTAGAAATTGGATGTCTTCTCTTACTCTAGGCATGAAGCCAGCTGGGTGATCTTGGGCTGGTTAATTTTTTCCAGCCCTTGGAAGAAGGTTACTGGATGGCCCAGCATTAAGCCTGACCTGAAAGAAATAAATAGTGTGATATCTCTAATAATTAGCAATGACCTTGGAGAAGGTAGTTTTTATAAGACTAAACTGTGAAATTAAATATAATTCAAGGAGGAGGAGGAGGATCCCATCCTATTAGTCCCACCAGGAGGTTGCATTATAGATCCTGTCTATAAAAGAGTTCCATCAGAAAGAACTCAGATGTGCCTTAAACCTACTGCTGTGACTCCCACCATCTGGACCATCATTCTCCCTAAGATGAGCTAGTCCCTTCCCTGCTATCCTTCTGGAAAGTTTTTAAAAGGTGGGCTTTTCCAACAACCTTGAGAATTTTATGAGCAGCCTATAGGCTGTATGGTGATCAGCTGATTGTTATTATTCTCTCACAATCTTGTTTTGTTATTTATGTTCAATTGACTTCATTGGAGGTTATATTGTTTTTAACTTTGTTGGTTGAAAAACCGGGCCTGCATGGGATTCCATGCAATACTGGGCATATACAAAAAATAGAGAAAGTCAAAGAACACAAGGCAGACCCAGAATATGGACAGACAACAACAACAACAACAATAACAACAACAACAACATAGTTGTTGTTGTTGTTGTTGTTGTTGTTATTATTATTATTATTATTATTATTATTATTATTATTATTTTATTTCTATACCGCCCTTCTCCCGAAGGACTCAGGGCGGTGTACAGCCTATTAAAAGCACAAAGACAAAACATCAATTAAAAATATTTAAAATTATTAAATAATTTCGGCTCAGATTTAAAACCCCCAAAATTTTAAACCCCAATTTAAAATCATTATATTGATAGCCCGGCCTGGCGGAACAACAGAGTCTTGAGGGCATAGCGAAATACACGGAGGTCAGAGATCTTACGCATTTCCAAGGGCAGTTCATTCCACAGGGCAGGAGCTCCCACAGAGAAGGCCCGCCCCTGGGTGTCGCCAGCTGACATAACTTGGCCAATGGCACTCTCCCTCTCTGTGGGAGCGGATTGGTCGGTGGGAGGCTATTGGTGGCAGAAGTCGGTCTCAAAGATACTGGGGCCCTATGCCATGGAGCGCTTTAAAGGTGATAACCAACACCTTGAATCGCACCTGGAAGATCACTGGGAGCCAGTGCAGCTCTCACTGGAGGGGTGTCATGTGGGTGCAATGAGTTGCACCCATAACCATCCGCGCAGCCGCATTCTGGACCAGTTGGAGCCTCTGAGTGCTCTTCAAGGAGAGCCCCATGTAGAGAGCATTACAGTAATCCAGCTGGGAGGTGACAAGGGTGTGAGTGACCGTGTGCAAGGCGTCCCGGTCCAGAAAGGGCTGCAACTGGCGAATCAGGCGAACCTGATAAAAAGCCCATGAAAGACAAGCTACCCTAGCTTTAAAAAACAAAACAAAAAACAACCAATCCTATAATTGAGGCCACCAGTAGAGCAAGAACCAGAACTTTGTATCTCCCTTGATATCCAAAGCAGTAAAAGAGGAAGTAAAGAAGAAGAGAAGAAGAAGAGTTGGCTGTACACTGCCAAGAGTCACATTTAAGATAGTCACATTTTAAGATAGGCAAATCTGCCAAATAAACAAACCCATACATGATTGAATGAAAATAATGCAATATTCTATAGTAATTCAAATATATAAATTTTCTTGCTAAGGTTAGGAAGCTTACAAATAATTGTTCCAGCATTGGCTTTGGATTTTTATTTTCTCTATAAAAAACAGTAGTTGGTATGATAAAATTGCTGATGCCAGAGGCATGGTAGTTGGTGGGGAAAAAACGCCACAAATCCCAAGTGGCTTCTTAAAGCACAGCAGAGAAGGTAGCGTTATTGAAACAATAATTTTATTTCTGCCAATTTAAATCTAACTGGAAAAGTTAGACTAAAAAGGTCTGAGCAATAAGAAAATTTTCCCACCAGATAATAAACACATTCTTCTCGTTTGAGGCTAAGTGGATCTGCCAGCCAAAGATCACAGATTAGCACACAGTGTATCAAGTGTTTGATAAAGTTTGTGCTCTGGAAGTTTCTTCATAAGTGAGATGTGATATGCCCCAATTTCTTCAATGCAGAAAATCTGTAATCTTATAAAATTATCAATTATAAATCCATAATATAGTTTAGAGTAAACTAAATGCCCAGTGACTTTGCAATATATATACGTATGAATTGCTTCCATAGTGCTCGAGGAAAATGCTGAAATTTAATACTTTTGTCAATCATTTTGCTTATGTGTGGAAGGAGAAGGAGAAGGAGAGGAGGAGGAGGGAGGAGGGAGGAGGGGAGAGGAGGAGGAGGAGGAGGAGGAGGAGGAGGAGGAGGAGGAGGAGGAGGAGGAGAAGGGAAAATGGAATGATAGATATACTCTTCCTGCATTATAGTATTATAATAATATAATACTCTAATGTATTATAATATTTATCTTTCTTATTTTTGTTTTAAGCAGAGCTGTAAAATAATATGTATTGATATACAGTAAGTACTTTTTAAAGCACTCTAGAAGGGTCCAGAATTGCAAAATGTTTAATCAATATTTGTTTAAAGATATTAAATCTAAGATTTCTCATAGACTTTAGCAAAGTCATCCTATCATAGAGGCCCTTAGATGAACATTGAAATGGCTTTGGGATGAGTGTATCTAATGCTCATATCAGATTCCTCAGCAACTGGGCCAAAGTCTGGGAGACCCCTTTTCATCCACTTGGGAGATTCAGGCCAACCACTTGCATTGTGTGAAGTCCCTTACTTGTATACCTTGAGCACATGCTGCATAGTTCTTCGCAGTCCACACCAGAGCTATTCAGCTTGGGGTATATCTTGATATACACTGGGAAGGTTTTGAACTGGTCACATCTACATGTAGTTGGATTCTCTACTTCAGTCTTTTAAGTAAGGAAGCAACTGTCACTCTGAAAAGCAGATTTGAGGATGTGTTCTGTTTGAAGTGTTATCAAAATTAAGCATTCCTTCAAAACTTTTCCAAGCTCTTTCTTTCTTTCTTTCTTTCTTTCTTTCTTCTTTCTTTCTTTATTAGATTTATATACCACCCTACTCCCGAAGGACTCAGGGCAGTGAATAGGCACAGAATAAAATACATAAATACAAAAGTTAGAAGCAAAAATAAAACCAGATTAAACAATTTAGCCCAAGACAAATTTAAAAATCCCAATAATTTAAAAGCAGATTTAAAATTTTCAATTTAAAAGAATTTAAAATTAAAGGGGAAAAGGTTAGGCCAGGCCGGCTTGCTGGAATAGGAGAGTCTTAAGAGCACAGTGGAAAGTGCACAGATCCAGGATCCTCCTTATCTCCGGGGGGAGCTCGTTCCAGATAGTGGGTGCCCCCACAGAGAAGGCCCTCCCTCTGGGGGCTGCCAGTCGACACTGTTTGGCTGACGGCACCCGGAGGAGCTCCTCTCTATGAGAGCATACCGACTGGTGGGCGGCTATTTGTGGTTGTAGGCTCTGAGCCAGAGTGTTTCATAATTACATAGAAATATAGAAAACTGATGTTAGAAAAAGATCTAGTGCTCCACTAAGCCTACCCTTTGAGTTTGTTTTTGCATTCTTTTTAATTTTATTTATATATATTATTTATTATTATTATATTTTTTTATTTTTAATTATTGTTAGATGATGGACATGTGTTTATTTCAAGCATGTTTAAACTCAGTTACTTATGATTGACCCACTACCTCCACTGGAAATTGGTTCCAAGCTTCTATTACTCCTCCTGTGAAGTAATACTTTCTAAAGTATTAAAATAAATTACCACAACATTGTGGCCCCAAAAGTGGCAATAAATAAGACATTTTATTTCCATTGTTTTCTTATCATTAGGAATTGAGAAAGGAATTTCCTTGATGGGATTTTTCTTGAGAAGGTAGATAGAACATGGAAAGCCTGATACTCTATTTTCAAGTCAGAACTACTGTACAGTATGCACCTTAACTTGGAGGCAAAGGGGAGCCAAGGAATCATACAGCCCTTTTTAGAATATGGCCAGAGGATTGTGGTCTAAGTCAGGGGTCTCCAACTTTGGCAACTTTAAGACTTGTGGACTCAACTCTCAGAATTCCTCAGCCAGCTGGCTGAGGAATTCTGAGAGTTGAAGTCCACAAGTCTTAAAGTTGCTAAGGTTGGAGACCCCTGGTCTAAGTAATTCATTATTACTGCAAGGAACTTTAATAATAGTAATTTTAAAGGGGAAAAAAAAACAATAGTGAGAACAATTATTCAGTGGAATAGCTTGCTTACAGAAATTGTGGGTGCCTCCAATACTAGAGGTGTTAAAGAAGAAATTGGACAACCATCTGTCTGAAATGGTATAGGGCCGTGATGGCGAACCTATGGCATGGGTGCCACAGGTGGCACGCGGAGCCATATCTGTGGGCATGCGAGCGTTGCCCTACTCAGCTCCAGCACGGATATGTGCACTGGCCAGCTAATTTTTGGGCCTTCCAGACACACCTGAAGTCGGGAAATGGGCTGTTTCCAGCCTCTGGAGGGCCTCCTGGGTGAGGGACAGAAGGCCATTTTTGTCCTCCCCAGGTTCTAAGAAAGCCTCTGGAGCCTGGGGACGGCGGAAAACGGGCCTACTGGGCCCACTGTGCCATCACGTGCCAGAAGTAAGGGTAGTGCAGGGGGGTCATGCATGCATGTGCGGGGGGTGGGGCACGTTGAATTATGGGTATGGGCACACATATGTGCAACCTCCCCACATGATCCCCACTTTTGGCACGTGACAGCAAAAAGGCTAGCAATCACTGGTATAAGGTTTCCTGTTTCAGTAGGGCTTTTGACTAGAAGACTTCCAAGGTCCCTTCCAACTCTGTTATTCTGTCCTTCTGTTAACTAGAAGACATGCATTTGTTTCTGTGCTTCTGCTTTATAGAATATTCTTCCCTTGGAAATTATAATGACCACCGGCCCAACCCAATTGGCTTTTCACAAAGCTTAAAAACTTAGCCCTGTATCCAGGCTTGGGCTTGGCTTTACTGTTAGTTGTTTAATCATCATGGCTGCTGTTTATACTTACTTATTTTGTGGATGCTTTTATTGTTTTCATATCTTTTAAATTGTTGAAAGTGTTTTATAATTTTAGAATTGCAAGCCATCCAGAGTCACTTGGTTCAGTTGGGCAGCTATAGAAATTGAATAAACAAAATACAATACAATACAATAAATATCTACTAACAATATCTCCTAATGTGCTGTTTCTCTGTTATATCTGAATTCCTGATTTCAGAGGTTTATAGTAGTTCCAGGGTATAAATGAGATGAGGAGAGATTTCTGTGAGAAGAGAATATGAGTAAGCATTTGGAAATATCTAGTTTAATGTTAATCTAGTTTTATAGGAGCCTCAAATTGTCCCATATAATTTTGGATAGAAATTAGAAATTCCTTTTTCCAAATTGGGAAATGAATTAGTCATCAACACTTGTTTCAGAAATATTTTTGAAAAAGTCAATGCAAGTATTTGGAATCTGAATATGGATGCCTTCATAAGCAGACAGTTATACCAGAAGTGTATGGAGATGCATAAGAAAAGTAGTCATAACAGTGGATGTACTTCATATTTTAATATCTCCTTATCCATTTCTGTGTTTGGTAATAATTTCATCTTTCATCACAATTTACTCTTCTGAAATGTTTTGTGAAAGCACTATATTCAGAGCTGCATATTTTAACACATTACACATAACCAACTGTCACATATGCGACGAAGAAGAAAAGTTTGCTTGTAAACTAAGAGTTTTACTTTTTCCATTGTTTAATTTATATCATTTCAAAGCATAGGGTTCATTGGAGGACATTTTTTTAAAAAAAGCATTTTGTAGAGTTAGAGTCATCGACTCTACTTTCCCCATCAGAACTAATTTCACCCACTATTAGGTTAGGTTTAGTATTCAATGAACTGAAACTGAGCAAAATTCAAAATACGCAAACTTTCCAGAAATGGTATGAAGTACTCCATTTACTGTTTGAAAACGGAATTAAACTTAAGAACAAAGTACTTACTGAGCCAAGCAACTGCTTTGGGTTTTGTTTTGCACAGCAGAAGTGCTTCTGAACATGTGTAATGCATGTGTCAAAGCCATTGTGTTTAAGTTCAGTTAGCTATTTAATATTAACCCTACCTTGATGCTTCATCAAGGCGATATAATATGTAGTATGAGATGCTTCTCCCACAGCATTGTGATTTACTGCAACTCTGCTGAGGCAAACCACATAATATATAATTTGCTTCAATCTAGGTAGTCTGTTTTAATCACTGAGGCACTCAGTGCCTTAAGAGACTGTGAGTTCTAGTCCTGCATTAAGCATGAAAACCCAGCTGGGTGACTTTGGGCCAGGGATACTCAGGTGAAAAGCTGTCTGATCAATTCCTGTCACAACCAGTGGATCAATATTGTAATTTAAGAAACTAAATAAAGGAAATGCCAGTGAAACCTGAATTGGATTTGTAGTGCCCTGTTCATTCTTGTTGCTATTTTCTAAATAATCTATTTTTTTCTCAAACTTTCTTAAAATGGAAATTGAACATAGTTCTTAAAGTGGAGAATATACTGGAATCATTATTTTAAGGCATAGAAAATATGACTAAAGAAAACAGAACAAAATGAATAGGAATGCTAGAAATGCCTATGGATAAGACTTTATGTGATAAAACTCTCAGAGTACCTAATGGTAGAAGAGTCACCCAGTCAAAAACAGCAGTTGTCTTTTTGCAGTCATGTGACACAATTGACTCATATTCAGTTTGGCGCTCAATTCCAATTCATTCTTTGGTGGTCAATTCCAATTCTTTCTCTTTCTTTCTTTCTTTCTTTCTTTCTTTCTTTCTTTCTTTCTTCCTTCCTTCCTTCCTTCCTTCCTTCCTTCCTTCCTTCCTTCCTTCCTTCCTTCCTTCCTTCCTTTCTTTCTCTCTCTCTCTCTTTCATTTCTTTCTTTCTCTCTCTCTCTTTCTTTTTCTTTCTTTCATAATACGAGAATAACAAAATAACAGAGTTGGAAGGGACCTTGGAGGTCTTCTAGTCCAAATCCCTGCTCAAGCAAGAGACCCTATATTATTCCAGACAAATGGCTGTCCAGTCTCTTCTTAAAAGCATCCACAACTTCTGAAGGCAAGTCGTTCCACTAGTTAATTGTTCTCACTGTTAAGAAATTTCTTCTTAATTCTAGGTTGCTTCTCTCCTTGATGAGTTGCTATTCATTGTTTCTTTTTCTTGGAAAATAGATTGACCTCCCCTTCTTTGTGGCAGCCCCTCAAATATTGGAACACTACTAACATTCATCCCTAGTAACATTCATTCATTCTCTCTCTCTCTCTCTCTCTCCTTTATCATCTTCACATTCAGAGTCTGCCTGACACCTTAGCAACTTTGAGAGGCTTGCAAATAAAAAAGAATGAGGGAGATGGGCAGTTAAGAAATATGAAATAAATAACATTTTAAAAAAACATTAGAAAAAGACTATGTCATCCACTTTTTCCCAGTCAGCCTAAGGCTTGCATTTTTGTGAAAGGTATCTATTTAAAAATTTGGCCCAAAGGCTTAATTTTATGATCTTGTGCTAATACTGCTATGGCTTGTGCTACTTTCTGGCCATTTTAGTCAATGCTTTGAAGTTTACCAATTTGTAATATTGGGCTAAACTCATTACCCTTGCTGCTGTCACTTGCCATTGCTCAGATAGATTTCAGTTTTAAGCACTGAATGAATGGACACAAGAAGAACACAAGTTTTCTCCAAATGCATTACTTTTACAAATAGATTTGCACAAACAGTGATTGGTCTTTTCCCCAAACAGTTTCTCTTCCTAATAATAACCCTTCCCACTGAACCTTTTTCCTTCCCCAATTGTTATGAATGGAACTTGTCTCCCAAATGTTTACCATTTGAAAAAAAAGAGTAAAAGCAAGGTCTGCCAGGCTTCTTCTTCCAGTGTACCTTTTTCTCCAACTAGCTCATCTCTAAGAGCCTTGTATTTTCTTTAATGCCAGCTTCCCCCTGATGACCCCACTGCCAAATTCAGCTGCCAGCATGCATTGGTCAAAGACTCCTGTCTCCACTTTGCTCAATCTCATTGCTGAGACATTTTAAAGAAACCCAATAATATTACCTAGCCTGCCAGCATACTCTTATGTCTATCTGGTGCCACAACAAAAACTAGGAAAGCCACATTCTTCTAGCTTGCCATCCTACTTCCACCAATCTCTACATTTTCATCCTCACTTGGATTCCGGACCCAAATCTGAAGGTCACTTACTCCCCACCTGCTCTCCTGGCTGTCAAGATTACTTTCTCTCTCTGATGCAGTTGCTCATCTATGAAAGTCACTTTCTCCTTCCATGCCAGCTTTCTTTCACCAGCTCTACACCTGCTAGCCTGGCTCTATCAGTGTCCCCTGCCTCTTGTAATCATTCCAATTCGGCATCAGTAGCCAGTCTGCCTCTCCACACGTGCTCTGTATTTGCATGCGCCAACCGTGCCACGGGAACAGAGGTAAACCATTGATCTCAATGGCCCAATTAATAGTTATGAGGATTATTTCTTGCTCTGTCTGTGCTTGCCAGCCTGAATCCACTGAAGCTTATCTTCCCCATCTGATGAAAATGCTCAATTTGAACATTTCAGTGGCAATACAAGCCAGCTAGCCAAATTGCCTGCTTATGCTTTGTTCCAGTTCCTGTAAGTCACTAACTCAAGACTGCTTTTGCAACAATGCATCTTCGCCATAGAGCCTGTCACTGCCCCTAGTGCCTATTCAATCAATTGTTAGGTATCCTTGGGCATCATTTTCATGAGAGAAGTATACTTGCCCAGTCTAAGGCAGACATGTCATGCTTTGTGACCAAGAAGCCAGTGGGCAAAGGGTAATTCTGAGAAGAATTTCAATTTGCCAGCAATTTGTTCCAATGCAGGAAAGCTAATGTTGAAATGGTTATTTCCAGAAAGAGTTAACAACAAGGTGCAAAGGGTGACTCTCCTACTATTATGATCTCTGGGAGATCTATTGCATATGGATTCATCCATCAGCATTTCTGGTCATTCAGTCATTTTGTTTTGTGCCTTAAAATAATGGAAGAGAGTTTATTATTATTTTTTAAGAAAAGTACTTCCCTTTACAGTTTTTTTTTTACTGTTTCATCCCATTCTGCCAAAAAAAAGGGGGGGAGGGGAAGTACTTGCAGGTGTTCTTATGCTTTTCCATTCTTTAAAACTTTTATTAAATCCAATATCAAATTAGGCTGAATCAAATCTTGTTATTTCAAGTTTCATATTGCAAATGATGAGTCTCAAACATGGATAAAATCTTGGCTGATTTGCAACACTCTTACAACTTTGATCTACTTCTGACAGGGCAATTTGGTTGTTGTTGTTGTTGTTTTGGCCTATCACAATGTTCTATAGATCTAAAAAGAATAGAAAAAAATAACTAGACTCATGATTTATGATAAAAATGTATGAAATATACTGTCTTATGCTTAATATAGCAGTACAGGTTTTGTTTTCTTTTTTAAAAAATGGGAGACTCTTTGTATTTGTATTTCTGATGCTGTCCAGGAATTTGGACATTCCAGCAATCATGTCAGATAAAAAAATAGCTTCTGCAAACAGCATCATTATACTGTATGCCCAGTGGTGGGTTCCTCCCGGTTCGGCCCGGTTCTGCCAAGCCGGTAGCGGTGACAATATGACATCACCAAACCGGTTTTGCCCCCTCCCCGTCCCCCCCATTATTCTTACCTTTTATTTGGCCCAGCCTCCAATCTACTGCTGCCTCCTGAGTCCCAGCTGATGGGCTATAAGGAAAAAAACTGTTTAAACTCTTGCTGCGGAGCTTCAAATGGCTGCCCTACAGCTGATCAGTGGTAGAAGGCAGTTTGGTGGTAGACCGATGCCTCCAAAAACAAATGAGTAGACCAGTGCCTGCAAAAACAAATGGGTAGACCAATGCCTGCAAAAATACATGAGTAGACTGATGCCTGCAAAAATAAATGGGTAGATCAGTACAGCTTTGCAAGCAGTTAAAAGCCTGGTAGACCCAGTACCTCTGCTAAATCCTAAACAATTGTCACATGACCATCAAGCCAGACCCACAAAATAAGCCACACCCACAGAACCGGTATGTAAAAAATTTTAGAACCCACCCCTGTGTATGCCAAACATTTATACTGTTAAGCATGTTTTTTTTTTTAATTTAGAACTCAGAATCTTAAGGCTGCAAGAGACCTCAACAGTCTTCTAGGCCAATCCTGTGCTCAAGGCAGAAGTCCTTATACCATCTTGGTCAAATGGCTATCCAGTCTACTTTTGAAAACTTCCAGTAGTGTAGCACTCCTCCCACCCTGGGAGGCAAGCTGTTCCATTGATTATTGGCCAGAAAATTTCTCCTTACTTCAAGGTTGGATCTCTCTTTAACAAGCTTCCAACCATTACTTCTTGTCTCCCTGGTGCCTTAGAGAATAAGTCAATTCCTTCTTCTTTGTGATAGCCACTTAAGTACTGGAAGATAGTTATCATGTTCCCTCCTAATCTTTCTCCTCTATTGGCTAGACATAACTAGCTCTCTCAATCGTTTATCATATGATGTAGCCTCCAAACCCTTTATCATCTTTGTTGCTCTTTTCTGCATATTTTCTAGGATCTTAGCATCTTTTTTGCACCATGGTGACCAGAATTGTAGACAGTATTCCAAATGTGGCTTAACTAGTGCAGTATAAAGCAGCATTATCCATTCTTGTGATATTGATGTCATCCCTCTGATAGTGCAGCCCAGAACTGCATTGTCTTTTTTGGCAGCTGCAGCACATTGCTGGCTCATACTTGGTGGTGGTCTATTAGGACACCTAGATTTCTTTCATAGTTGCTACTGTTAAGCCAGGTACTTCCTAGAGAGAAGAACATCCAAGTGTCAGTAATTGGGATTGGAGGAAGAATCTCAACATGAAGGCTCCCTATTGGTCTCTGGGCGCAATTCAAGGTGTTGGTTATTACCTTTAAAGCCCTACATGGCTAAGGGCCAGGCTATCTTCGAGACTGCCTCCCACCACATAGCTCCCAACGACCGGTAAGATCCCACAGAGTTGGTCTCCTCCGGGTCCTGTCAGCTAAACAATGTCAGGCCCGCAGGGGAGGGCCTTCTCTGTGGCTGCCCTGGCTCCAATTACCCCCTGAGGTCCGGACTGCCCCCACCCTACTGGCCTTCTGGAAAGCAGCGAAGAACTGGCTCTTCCGGCATGCCTGGGGCTGTTGATTTCGCTACTGTGATCTTGTGAGACCCAGCCAGAAATTGGAGTGTATGGGTTTTAATGTTTTCTTTTTAAACTTTTGTATGGGATATTGTTCGCATTGTTTTATTCTTTGTTGTTAGCCGCCCAGAGTCCCTTGGGAGTTGGGCAGCATAAAAATGCAACTAATAAATAATAAATAAATAAATTTGCATCTCATAAAAAAGTATTTAAAGACCTGTGTTCTGACAGATGAGCACAATTCAAAACGCACTGACGATGTCTCCTCGAATGGTGACAAAACATTAGCAACCAAATTGCCAAGCTCGGAGTTCAAACCAACAGCCTAACTACTAACGCGAGCTACTAATATTCAAACACATTTCAACAAAGAGTCTTGTCTCTGAGATCCTGGAACTCAGAGAAGTTATTGCAGCTAGCAGTTAATCAGGAGCAGCTCAGAAAACACAAGGACTGCAATGCGATACTTTAAATCACCCAAAGCTTTTCCAAAAAATGCTTTAGTCTTAGTTAATATAGAAAGAAGAAATTGTATAAAAGTAAATGAAAGAGCAATATTAACCAAACTAATCTGAACAAGCATCGTTAGAAATACCTCATTAAGCATCATGAATAATGAAGTATTATTCTTGTTTTGCATCCTCCTGAAAGGATTCAGCCTTCTATAAATGACACTAAGTTCTTTACATTTTATTATATGCATTATTGGCAGAATTATTAAAGACAACTTTAGCCAAATGAGGTGAGAATTATTCTTAGTAAAGGTAAAACACAACAGGTTCTGATTAAATATTTAACATAAACAAAGCAGAGACACCATGGTTTCTCTGTCACAGAGAGCTGATCAGTGTAAGCAGCTTTTCCCAGTGTGAGTAAAGAACACTGGTGACTTTCTTGGGGGCTGAAATAACAGAATAACAGGCTTGGAAGGGACTTTAGAGGTCTTCTAGTCCAGTCTCCTGCTTGACCAGGAGATCCTACACCAGTTCAACTTCAGACAAAAGGTTGCCCAATCTATTTATTTGTTTATATACGTTGGTCATCCAGCTCCAATGGACTCTGGGTAGTGAATTGAAGGAAAGTTGAAGGAAACCTCTCCTTTAAAAAAAACACACACACAAGAACAAATGCTAAACAGATTACTTTACTCTCTATAAATTTCTCTATGGATAAATTCCCCCAAATCCTCTCTCAGAGGAATTTGTTTATGGAGTATTGTACATCTCTTTTCTGTAAGAATAAGCAGTGAAAAAACTTTCAGAATTCTGAATCATTAGAACCTGGAAGCTGTCCCAAAGACCTGTAATTAAATATGTGGTGAAAATAGGAGAAATTGCTGGCTCAGTTATAATTGCTTGGGAATACAGCATTTGCCTGCATGGGCCATCCATTCATTTTACTGGAAAGAGAATATTCATAAATACAAAACAATCTATATATAGAGTTTCCATGGATTATTTATTCTTAGGATAACTTATAACTATACCTCACAACATTATTTCCTGCAGCTGCTAGAGCCCTGCAAGTTTATGTCTACACAGTCTGGGAGAGAGAGAAAAAAGAAGAATAGCTACTGCTGTCTTTCTGTGATTTTTTTCTTCCTCTGCTGTTTCTTTACTTATCGATCACATTTGTACCATGCTGTACTGTCAATGGACACTTAGCAGTCTCAAAGTAATCTAAACATTAAAAAATCCATAACTTAATACCATCCTGTTAAAAAAAAAGTGTAAAATGTGCTATCAAAGTATTCAGAAAATAATCTAGCAGAACAATACAAAGGCCAGGCATCCAGAAGAGCTCAATTTTCAACTGTTTTCAGAAAGTCAGGTTGGATCTGTTTTCAAAAAGGGGACCACACCATGCTTGTATAGCCCTGCTATAGAAAAGAATTGAGGCCTTTGAACTATGGTGCTGGAGAAGACTCCTGCAAGTTCCTTGGACTGCAAGGCGATCAAACCTGTCAGTCCTAAAGGGGATCAACCCTGACTGCTCTTTAAAAGGCCAGATCCTGAAGATAAAACTCATGGCCACCTCATGAGAAGAAAGGACTCACTGGAGAAGAGCCTAATGCTGGGAACGATTGAGGGCAAAAGAAGAAGGGGAAGACAGAGAATGAGGTGGCTGGATGGAGTCACTGAAGCAGTAGGTGTGAGCTTAAATGGACTCCAGAGGATGGTAGAGGACAGGAAGGCCTGGAGGAACATTGTCCATGGGGTTGCTATGGGTCAGACACGACTTTGCAACTAACAACAACATAGAAAAGAAATTAGCTATCCTGAAAAAGGCCACTGGACTGCTGATAGAACTTTTCAGGCTGGATCTGGAATAATTCCAATCAAAACATTTGCTCAAAGCACATGTTAATTACTAGCTCAAATAAATTTTCAACCATGGTCATCTCGCTTTGTTGATTCTTCAGGACAAATTCCAGACTTTTTGGTAGAAAATTACTCAATGCCATCCTAAGTGATTATGTAATCTTAATCAATGCATCTCCCCTGATTGATTCCAATGGGATTTGACCAAAGACCAAACCATCTGTCCAACAACATGCCAGACATAAGGCCCTGCAAAATTATCTTAGCCAGAATCAGCACACATAAATTCAGTGTACCCTCAAAAAAGTGTTGCTCCTGCACATTACTCTACAATGTTACCTCCCCAAAAATACCAGAACAGTTTTTATACTTGCTTGCTAGAATGTGCCTCCTTCTGTTCTTTTGCACAGAAGGTGGTACAACAGACCATAAGAGCTACATCTGAGGGGAAATTGAAATGATGACTTATGTGTTACTGCATTGCCTTTTTTATAGAGATCTATAAGATATGTATATTTCCCTATGGATAACACAATACCTGGGTAGGCCAGAGGCTGATTGCCTTAGTCTCTTGCTAGCTGACCAGGTGGCAAGGATTTCAGGCAATGTAGCAGGTTTTGTGATTAAATGTAAACAATTTCTTTAAATGAGGTGAAGCTGACCCTTTGACTTAGCTATAGACTTTCATAACTCAATATATTTCCTCTTTCTTTTTCCTCCTCCTTCCCCCTCCCATTGTCCTTTTTTCTTTTAAAATGACATTCTTTGTGTTATTATCAGGCATGAAAGGACAGGTCCACATGTGAAGGTTGGATTAAACTGAATTATTGCTAAAGCCTAAGCATAGGAATCTTCTGAACTAACAGTTGGTTCCTGGTTAGAGGTAGATAAGAGTCAACAGCACTCAAGAGGAGTTTAACTTAGTTTGCTCATGGCTGTGCAATGATTCTAGGTTGATCCCCTTTTTTTACTCCACCCCCCCAGATTCTACCATTCCTTCTCCTACATCTATTGTCAGATATATACTGATGGTCGTGCTCATTCAGTCTATGCGGAAGTTATTTAGGCCATACAGTTTCAGGTTTAAAAGTTATTTTATTATTTACAAATATACAATAATGAACAGGGTGTCCTGCTGCATTTATTACCCTGACTGTATAACTCAGAGGTTGAGAGGGAGAGAAGTTCACTGTTGTCTCGCAGAGATGGATGGAAAGAATTAGGGAAGATATCCAATTGATTTGTGGGTATGACTCCAATAAGGGAGTTCATTGGTTTATACAGTCACATGGGATGTCTGTAGACTTAGAAGACTTAACCCCTTCTGGTGCCTGGGGCATCATACGTAGGCAATATCTGACATCTATGTTGCTATTTTATTATTATAATTGTTTGGGCTATAACTGTCCTAACAATTGTCCCAACAAAACCTAGCAGGGCTTCAGCAAATATTAGAATTGATGATATTACTATTACTTTTCCTTGGAGAACAAAGATGACTAATAAGCAAGTAATAGCATGCATAACACCAAACATGTCACTGAAAAGTTAAAAAATCATAAAACTGTGTCTCTTATTTTGGTCATATTATGTGGAGGAATTCACTGGAGAAAGCTTGGAAGAGTTACTGTTGAAAGAAAACCAGGCTGCCAAAGAACACAGTGGCTGGACACTATCAAAGTTGACACCAACCAGAGTGTGGAACAATTCAAAGAAGATTAGAAGAGATGGAGAGACCTGGCTCATAGAATTGCCAAGAGTCAGACGGAAGGAAGGGTATACTATGATTGAAAGTGAGGTTTATGAATGCATGACTTTTGTACTTCCTGTTTTATGTTTTCTCCCCCTCCCTCCCTCCTTCCCCCTCCCTCCCTCCCTCCCCCTCCCTCTCCCTCTCCTAGTATTCTTTCAGGAATGCAGTTTCCTTATTTATTGAGGTTGTTAACATCCAGAGTCTTCACAAATGAGTGGCATACAAACAAGGTAAAAAGCAATAAATGTGAAAATAAATAGGTTCTTCATAGAACTACAACTCCCTTCTGCATATTTAACTCAAATGCCACCATTATACTCCATTCCCAGTGTTCTCTGACCCACATAAAACAGAAGCTGTAATAGTTTTATTTCATTATCTGGATACCATTTATGCATCTTCTGACCCAACATAGAATATTTCACAATTAGAGATCTCATATGTATAGGGTCTCTACATATGAGAGATCTTGTTAATCCTTTCTCCCGTCCCTCACTTTTAGGTAGCTTTCTTTTTTTAAAAAAAGACTTACTTCTGCATGACATGATTTCATAGTTCTATTTAGCAAGAGGATACTTTCCCACTGTTGTAAATAAACAAAGTGAGGGCAGAATTAATTAGGAGGAAAGGCCTCTCACTTTTTAAACAGTAATGTTATTAAACGTTGCAATTCAAAAGACAAAAAATAATGCAAACCAAAAAGAAAAAAGAAAGAAAAAAAGAAAAAAAATAGAGGAAAGGCGAATGGGCCAGTGAGGTTTAGAAATAAATCACATATCACAAAAATATTTTAAAACAACAACAGAAATGTTCTACTAATGAAAGTGGGATTGCAAAATGGCAACAAAGAAAATGAGACAAATACCAAAAAGAACATTGACTGTTGTGGCAGAAACTCCACCCAGGGGTGGGCTGCAGGGGGTTCGCAGGAGTTTGGGAGAACCTCTAGCTAAGATTCTGTGCAGTTCGGAGAACCCCCAAATTTCACTCCTGGCTGGCCCCACCCATCCCACCCCGCCCCTCCCAAGAGTCCCCAAACGGCCAGTTTTTGATGCAGGTAAGTGCAGGGTGTGCATGAAGACTCAAAGGCAAAAAAAGGGCCTACCAGAAATTCAGGAAGGCCAGAAACAGGCCAGAGAGCCTCCGGAGCTTGGGGAGGCCATTTTTTCCCTCCCGGAGGCTCAAGGAAAGCCTCCGGGATCTAGGGAGGGCAAAAATACCCCTCCCCCCACCATAGTGCAGGAGGCTGACTAGGCCATGCCTACTGTGGCCACGCCCACCCAGAAACCAGGCAGAGAACCCCTTGCTAAAAGTTTTGACTCCAATCCTCTTATAGATGCATTGTGATATCACAGACATGAATGAGAAGGAAGGAGTTTGCATCATGCTTTGTCATTTTGATAAAATCTTTGGATTCCGCAACATCTGAAAACAAACAACCCCCCCCCCCCACAAAACATTTATATAATTGAAGGTGATACTCTTAAGTATCATCTTTAGAAAATATATGTTTCAAAGTTATCCAGATTGTGGATCAGTATGTACTGATACATAGGCATTATATGTTCATAATAATATGCATAGTGCTCAAGCAGGAACACGTAGAAGCAATAATCCTTCAGACATCCTAGACTCAAGCAGTTTTGTTCTTGAATGCTAATAGTCAGCATTTTGAAAAGCTTCTCTTTTAAGGTTCTTTACCTACTTCAATTTTTTTTGATGTTTTCAGAGTCTAATTGGGATTTCCCTATTTTATCTAACTTTTCATTATCTAAAATGGTCACTTTACCGTTTATTACCAAATTGAACTACATATTTAGTAGTTTTAACATAACATTTTACATAGGTATTGAACTACATCATATTATGAACTAAAGTAGTCTGATAATCCTGTGGAAGCAGAAACTTAAGAAGTACTTTTTAAAAAAAATATAAAAGCAGAGGATGAGATTAAAAGGTCGTCACAAAGGTTATTGGAAATTTTAAAAATTTATACGCGACAAAAGGTCAGTAAAGCAGATAGAAAGCTTCTTAAGTGACGGGAGCAGCAATATATTGACAAAAGGGAATCCGCCGTTTGATTAAATTAAATGAATTTCATTGCAGCTCTCACAAAGGAAGACAGGGTGAGATGCCAGAGTAGTTATAAATTTCCCTTGGGCAAGAACTATTGGTGAATAAAAGCAGGCTCATGCCAAAATGAATGCTCTAAAAATTAGTGCATTTGATCTCTGAAGGCTAAAGAGACTCCAGGCAGCAATAGAGCAAGAGAAAAATCCCAGACCATTAGGAAGAGTCCTGGTTAGCATAGCTATACAAGAACTGATTTAAAAGGCAGCTGAGTCCTACCTACACCCAACCTGATCACAGATAATCTTTTGGGAATTTGATCTCTGTAGCTTCAGTAACTAAGTTTGCACAGGCTGTTGCGATGTGCAGACATGCAAGTATTTTCTGTGAAAAGCTATAGTTGTTTCTCCTTCTCCTTCCCCTTCCCCTTCCCCTTCCCCTTCCCCTTCCCCTTCCCCTTCCCCTCCTCCTCCTCCTCCTCCTCCTCCTCCTCCTCTTCTTCTCCTTCTCCTTCTCCTTCTCCTTCTCCTTCTCCTTCTCTTCCTCCTCCTCCTCCTCCTCCTCCTCTTTCTCCTTCTCCTCCTCCTCCTCCTCTTCTGATTAAGCTCCTGGATTAGAAACTGGGAAATTGGGAGTGCTAGTCCTACCTTAAGCATGAAAACTGCCTGCCTGAAGCATTCTCCTTCAGTCCAGAGAAAGAGACAGTGACAACTCACTTCTAAAAAATCTTGCCAAGAAAACTGTGTTGACCTATTACTTTTTACATGCAATCATAGCAAGACTGATTTGAAGGAATACAGAGACCCACAAATATTACACCATTATTGAATTTTTTTCCCTGGATTACCTCTACTTTAACATACAGAACTGATGATTTATGGATTTGGGGATTAGAAATAATTAAAGAGGGAGGAGAAATAATAAGATGGCAACTATGTGATATAAAGAAGGGCAGAAGTCAACATTTATGTTATCTTTTCTTTTTCTTCTTTTTTTTCTTTTCATCTTTATATTTTTATTGTATTGCAAAATTCTTATACACACACACAAACTTACCTACATGTATGTATGTATATATTCCTATCAACTATTCATCTACCAGACTTGGTAGTTATTTGTGCAGGTTGAAGATAGCTAAGCACCTTATTGCAGAGGTGGGCTGCTGCCAGTTCAGACCGGTTCGGGCAAAACGGTAATTCCGACCACTGGCTGGGCCCACCCACCCACCCGCCCTGACGCTATCCCATTCTATATATCTCACTCTCTGGTTTGCTCGTCCCACCCACGCAGCCAAACTAATTTCTGCGCCTTGCCCGCTCTACTCATTGCGGCTGCCCAAGAAGGTGTGCTTGAAGCAGCATGCATGAAATCACTGTGTGTTTGAAGCTGCACACTCACATTTTCAGTTCTGCACTGGGAAAACCAGTTGTTAAATTATGTGAAGCCCACCACTGCCTTATTGCCCAAGATTTGTGATAGTTGGGGATGGATTGGCCTGGAACTTAATCATGCTGCTGCTTTAACATTTGACCCATTCACCGCCCTTTCATTTTATATTGCTGACATTGAAAAGAGTAGCCAAATTCTTATTTGTAAGCATCATGTGAAAGAAGATGTAATAATTCCAGCACCAAAAAGTGTGCTACCATTCTTGATCAAGTTCACTGATAATACTGTTATATACCATATGGGGTAATAAGGAAGTGAGCTGCAGGCTTCACTCAGGTCCTCCAAATAGGTGGGTAAATACTTGAATCTCATTGGCTAAGCCATCTGGCAGCCTTCTATAAAAGAGGACACTGCCAGACAAGCAAGTTGTTGGGTTGTACTGGTCTACTATTAAAGAGCTGTTGTTACTGAAGAACTGTGTCCATCTCTTCTATCACCAAATCTAACAAATACCATTAACCACATACTCCCATTTCATAATGTTAATCAATACAGTCAAAGATTAGCAAAACTATAGGAAAAAGGACTTTTGGGACAACCATGACCTGGATGTGAGAGAATCTCTACAGACTTATAGAAACCCTGGTATCAAGGAAGACAATAATCAGTCAGGTCTGCATCATTGGTTCCTTTGTTTTTACTGCATCTATACAGTAAATACCTTCTTAAATGAACAGTGCAAAGAAATAGAAGAAAACAATAGAACAGGGAGGACCAGAGATCTTTTCAAGAAAATTGGAAATATGAAGGGAATGTTTCATGCAAAGATGGGCATGATAAAGGACCAAAATGGCAGGGACCTTACAGAGGCAGAAGAGAACAAGAAGAGGTGGCAAAATTACACAGAAGAACTATACAAGAATGAGCTTAATGTCCCTGATAACCATGATGGGGTGGTCACTGACTTCGAGCAAGACATCCTAGAATGTGAAGTCAAATGGGCCTTAGGAAATCTGAGCAACAACAATGCTAGTGGAGGTGACAGTATTCCAGCTGAGCTATTCAAAAAGTTAAAAGATGATGCAGTAAAAGTGCTACACTCAATTTGTCAGCAAATTTGGAAAACTCAACAGTGGCCACAGGATTGGAAAAGATCAGTTTATATTCCAATTCCAAAAAAAAGGCAATGCCAAAGAATGTTCAAACTATTGCACCATGCTAGTAAAGTTATGCTTAAAATCCTACAAGCTAGGCTCCAGTAGTGTGTGGATCAAGAACTACCAGAAGTACAGGCAGGATTTCGAAGAGGCAGAGGAACTATAAATCAAATTGCCAACATATGCTGGATCATTGAGAAAGCTAGGGAGTTCCAGAAAAACTTCTGCTTCATTGACTTCATTGACTATGCTAAAACTTTTGATTGTGTGGATCACAACAAATTGTGGCAAGTTCTTAAAGAGATGGGAGTACCAGACCATCTTATTTGCCTCTTTAGAAACCTATATGCGGGTCAAGAAGCAACAGTGAGAACTGAACACGGAACCACTGATTGGTTCAAAATTGGTAAAGGAGTCCGGCAAGGCTGTATACGGTCACCCTGCCTATTTAACTTATATGGAGAGCATATCATGAGAAAGGCGGGGCTAGATGAATCAAAAGTTGGAATTAAGATTCCTGAGAGAAATATCAACAACCTCAGATATGCAGAAGATACCATTCTAATGGCAGAAAGTGAAGAGGAACTAAAGAGCCTCTTGATGAGGGTGAAGAAGGAGAGTGCAAAAGTTGACTTGAAAGTCAATATTAAGAAAACTAAGGCCATGGCATCTGGCCCTCTCAATCCCTGGCAAATAGATGGGGAAGAAACGGAGGTAGTGAAAGATTTTATTTTCCTGGGCTCCAAGATCACTGCAAATGGGGACTGCAGCCAAGAAATTAAAAGACACTTGCTCCTGGGGCGGAAAGCTATGGCAAATCTAGACAGCATTCTAAAAAGCAGAGACATCACCCTGCCAACAAAAGTGCTTATAGTCAAGGCTATGGTTTTCCCAGTTGCAATGTATGGCTGTGAAAGTTGGACCATAAGTAAGGCTGAGCACCAAAGAATTGAGGCCTTTGAACTATGGTGCTGGAGAAGACTGCTGTGAGTCCCTTGGACTGCAAGGCGATCAAACCAGTCAGTCCTAGAGGAGATCAACCCTGACTGCTCTTTAGAAGGCCAGATCCTAAAAATGAAGCTCAAATATTTTGGCCACCTAATGAGAAGGAAGGACTCACTGGAGAAGAGCCTAATGCTGGGAAAGATTGAGGGCAAAAGAAGAATGGAATGACAGAGAACGGTGGCTGGATAGAGTCACTGAAGTGGTAGGTGTGAGCTTAAATGGACTCCAGGGTATGGTAGAGGACAGGAAAGCCTGGAGTAACATTGTCCATCGGGTCGCGATGGGTCGGACATGACTTCACAACTAACACAACAAACAACTAGTCAGAACCTCTAGGTATGCCTATATTATAATTATGCCAGATTCCTCCCCTTTCCTTGACACTCATCATCGATAATGGCAATCCACTAAAACAATGGTCTACAAAATACTTGTTCTCTTTCCAAACTGCTTGGCAGTTTTGACTCTGCATGGTAAATATGTCTTTTGTTGTAAGCTGGATACATGAAGTATTCCTGAGCCAAATAGCAACCTTGGAGTGGATTCAGTCAATTTTCAAATTGTCATTGCACCAAGGTGATCAAGAGAATTGAATCTGAATGCTTTTTCCATGAGGTAGATCTCATATGTGATAATGCGATGGTTGGGTTGCTATGTTTTGTTCTCTGCTCCACAACAGAAAAGTTTTTCCTTCAGGGTCACTGGAACCCAATGTATTTGGTGAATACTAATCATATATACTTAAGAAATGCCATTTCAGTGCCATTTATATTTCATAAATTCCCATTGACAATTTCATTTGTTTATACAACCTCCTTCTGGTTGATGAGTTTACCAAGCACTATACAGAGGACTCTCAAAGCAGGAAGTAGTGAATACTACTAGATGCATAATGAATGCCATCATGTTCTAAAGTAGGAAACTGTTTATGAAACAGGGTACCCCCATAGTATTTCCTCTTCTGTAGCTCCACATCTTTGAGAGAACTGATTTGAACTGCCTGACACTCACCGTTGTGCTCAGCAGCGCAGCTAGAAGAGACCCTTGAGGAAAAAGAATAACTCCAAAGCCTCATGAAAACTGTACAGCCCTGATTCGTGAAAGCTTAGCTTTACAATAGCAGATGTTGCTGTTTACAGTAGAGTGCCACCAACTTAATGGTCTCCACACTGAGAAATGAAGGGACTGGTGACAATCTGTTATGACAAACTAGGAAAACTATACGCTCTGTTTCACTTTTGTTTTTAATGGAACTATTCAAATTTGATATGCACACATATTCAGGATGAGTGTACCACAGCTCTGTCAGGGCCGTAAGTTAATTGCAAAATCCTAAGAGCAAGGATTTAGGCTGGCTTTGCCCACATTTATTTTATTCACTGTGACTGTGGGAGAAATTTAGTTTCCACAGTGTGGGTATAAAACAGTATGAAAATGCCTGCCATGATGACAACGACCACAAATGTTTTATTTGCCAAATCAACAGTAGCAACAAAGATATTTTCAGAAAATAAAGGCTGAAATTCTCTCAACCCCAAAGTGTTCCCTTTTCTTTCCAGCTATGTTTATTTATGATCTTTGTGCTCTGAGGGCAGGGGGAAAAAAGGAATTGTGTGGCTTACTTTGTATTTTTTTAAAATTATTATTATTATTTTCCTGTGTCTGAGTTTCCTGGGTTTGAAGAAACTGAGACTTCATTTTGTCTTCACACCATTGATTGGGCACTTGTGGCAGCTACTGATGTCTGTCAAACACCTCATTTATTTTATAATCTGGAAATGTTTCTGAGTTTTGCCAGCTGCTACTGTTACCCAAAGCACACAAGGATCTAAAAAGTTGTCACTCAACTTCCATCAATTAAGGACTTTCACAATGTATGGGAAACTATGTTTCCACAAGAGAGTTTAGGGAAAATATATTTTTCTTTCTCCCTTTTTCTTTTTCTCTCACTCACTCAGTCCCCCCACCCCAGAGAGAGAGGGAGAGAGAGAGAGATCTATGAACAGTATTCAATCTTTGGTAGATAATGTACTACATAAAACAAACATTTATTGCAAGGAGATATATGTGCTTATCAGTAGCTGCTAGGTGGAAAGCAGAACTTTGCAAATGTTAAGTTTTTTGTACCATAAGCATTCATGGATTACAGTCTGCATAATAAATGAATGTTATGGGTACAAATAAAACTGAATGTAGTGCTGAAAAACAACCATAATTAATCCCATATCTTGAAATAAAAAAAAATAGCTTGATTGATACATTCATTTGCTTTTATTTACTTTGCAAAGAAATGCATCAATGAAGAATTTACCAACTGATACAGACGTCCTTCAGTCTTCATAAGCTAATTAGTAAAACCTTTAGATGTCTGCTTAACTGAATGACTCTACCTAGCTTCAGGTGTTGACCCATCCATTAATTGATACACGTAATTACTTTGCTTTAAGTGTTCACCTTAATATGGATGATGAGGTATTTGACCCTCAATTTCAACTGTATAGCTTGACAGTTTTGGAATAAGCCATCAGATCACAAGAATGGTTATGTTCTATCAAGACTATCACTAGCAAGAGTTAGGCTGAACAACTAAGGCATCAACATAAACATACCTTATTTTTACAAATACTTCCCCACTTACAGTGAATTTGCTATTTGTGACAAAAATAGAAATCTAATAGCCAATCAAATTTAATTATATTACTTTTCTGTTTTAGAATACGGAATAGGGGAAAGAAGACATTGCATAATGTCATCTACAAAACTATCGCTTTCCTAGATCCAATTCAGCCCATCACAAAATGACTTGTTAATATAATATGCTAGATTTGGGGATAACTAGGTTTGATTGCCCCTTTAAAAGCAAAAAGGCAAAAAAAATGAGATTGAAGAGCAATTTCTTCTTGAAATAGCTCTTCACTAGATATGTGGAGCTGCTTTGTGTTATTGGCCCTTCTCCACACTCTCCATCCTGGAAAAAGAATATAAAAATACAACAAACTTTATAGGCATATCCAGAATTTGTTGTCATGATGGTCAGACATTCTCTAGAGCATAAACAGAAGCATTCCTACTCACAAGGAACATCTATGGTTAATCTGAATTTTGATTCAGTTTATTAACTCATCAACCTATGATCAATTGCAAGCAAGCATTTGGACACAGGCAGAGGTGATATTCAGCAGTTCTGGAGAACCGGTAGTGGAAATTTTGAGTAGTTCAGAGAACCAGCAAATACCACCTCTGACTGGCCTCACCCCCATCTATTGTCTGCCTCCCGAGTCCCAGTTGATCGGGAGGAAATGGGGATTTTGCAGTAACTTTCCCCTGGAGTGGGGAGGGAATGGAGATTTTACAGTATCCTTCCCCTGCCATGCCCACCAAGCCACGCCCACCAAGCCATGACATGCCCACCAAGCCATCCCCACAGAACCGGTAGTAAAAAATGTTGAATCCCACCATTGGACACAGATATCAAGAGCTAGGCGATAACAATGCCAAAATGATGAAATATAGTTCTTAAATTTCATTTGTCTTTTTGTGCCTGTGTCCTGAATTACATAGACATATGTAAAAGCCAGTTTCATTATGATGTTGAAATTCAGATTTCATCATTTGTCTCTTCCTTCATCAATTCCCATCTATTCTGGGAAACCCTAGTGATACAATAACACAATTAATTTGAAACTGTGTCCTAGGAGACCAGGATGTACTATATTCAACAATCAAAGTTTATCATTACATGATGAAGTTTCCTTTGCACGCCTACAAAAAACATTTCTTCTATTTTTATGAAAGTCAATATGATTGCTCCCCAGACAAGGCGTGTCTGTTACCACATATTTAATTAGGTACTATTCCAACCCAGCCAAGATACCGAGTCTCAAAAATAATCAGGAAGTCCACTTTACCTATCTCTGTTATTTATTTATTTATTTATTTATTTTATTTTATTTTATTTTATTTATATGCCGCCCTACTCCCGAAGGACCCTGTTACATTCACCAGGTTACATTCACCCAGAAAATAACATGCCACTTCTAAAGTGCATCCTTTTATATTATTACAAGCATATTACAATAATATTATATTATATTATTTTTCCCCCCTTTGGTCCAAGTCATTCAACGGGAGAAATGAATTTGATTCTGAAGTCTAGGTTAAAATGAGTTATTTCCAAACCTACATAAAAAGATGTTCAGCTAAAAGAATTGGCCTGCATGCAATATATCTCTTTAACCACATTAATATATGACTGGACTTCCTCTAACATTCAGCCCAGGACTACTAGCACCTTAGGGATATTATGCATTGATATATTAAAAATGTTACTGTGTTTCCCCAAAAATAAGACCCTGTCTTATATTTTTTTGAACTCTGAAATAAGCGCTTGGCCTTATTGCTATGTGCTCCAAAGCCCGATTAGGCTTATTATCAGGGGATGTCTTATTTTGGGAGAAACAGGGTAATAGCTTTTCACCAATGGAATTGGCAAGCCTGAAGATCTTCAGTAAACTCTTCTGGTTAAGATTATTTGACCTGGATTTCTAGTGTCAACATCTACACCAGCCCCTCCTACCATTACAGCATAAATGTATGGAGAGGCAATCAGGTGAACTTTCTACATTTTCCCAAATTTTGCCCACCATAAGTAAAAAAACTCAGTTTAAAAACATTCTGTATTGAATTTTGCTGTGGCTATTTTGGTCAGGAAATAATTGCATAAGATTATTCCTTGCAATAATTTTATATTAATTATTGTAAAAATCTCCCATAACATAAGGATGAAGGAGTTCAATTATTGAGAGAGATGTTGATTTCAAGTCTTGGAAAGGAGGCTACTTTTCAGAGCTCTGCATGCAGAATGTAATAATTTTAAGTACACCATTGTATTAAAAATGAATGGCTTAATGTTAATGATTTTTTTTACACAAAGCTATAATTATTTTTACACAATTGGCTCCAAAGCAATTTTTTTTCTTAAAATTTGCATTTTAATTATACCAGGAAAAAGAACTGGGTGGCATTAGGAGTAAATTTCAGAAAGTGAAAAAAATAAGATCCCCCCCCCCCCGGAAGTTTTCGTGCTTAGCAAAGGCCTATCCTATCATGTGGATAATTGACAGAGAACAAAAAGCCTCTCATGGTGAAAACTATTTACATCCTTTGATTAATAACTCATTAATAACTTGGCAAACCACACCCAGTTAATTCATAAGATTTCTGACTCCTCTTTCATTATCAGCAGCAAATGGATTTTTTTAAAAAAAACTTTGGTCTTTGATTAATGAACCATTATTTTTCCAGTGTTTTGAACCATTATTTTTCAAGCGACATCAAGCGATGATGTCTCTCCCCTTCCCCTGGTGATGGTATCTGTTAATTATGTTCATGACAGGTTTAGTAATAATAGATTGAGTGAAGATTTCTTCATCTGTTGCCATCTCTAAGATCCGGGAACATTGCTGCTGATAAACAATGTCCAATCCATGCCTCTAAGAGAACAATTCTCACCCAAAAGAAAATGTATGATCAATTCAAAGTCAAAAACATTTTAAACAGTGGTTTAAAATTCAATGTTTTTTACTACCGGTTCTGGGAGGGTGGCTTGGTGGGTGTGGTGTGGTTTGGTGGGCGTGCTTTGGTGGGCGTGGCAGGGGAAGGATACTGTAAAATCCCCATTCCCTCCCCACTCTGGGGCCAGCTAGATTTTAAACCTATGAATATACAAGTAAGAGAAAATATCCCCCTACTGAAAATGGTATTGTTTAGAACTGAACTTTTGTATACTATATTATATTTCAAACAGATTGCATGCAAAGATTATTTATATTTTCATACAGGGCAAGCCATAGAGAGTATCTTAACTTATTGCACCTGTTTATGGTTTACCAATTGCACAGTGGCAGATAGGACAGCACTCCAGAGAGTTAACATCATTGCCCAGAGGATAATTGGTTGCCCTCTCCAATCTTTGGAAGAGCTTTATAGCTCCCGCTGCCTTAAGAAAGTTCAAAACATTCTTAAAGAGCCACCTCATCCTGTGCACCCTTTTTTTGAACTATTACCATCTGGCAGACGGTACAGGATAATAAAAATAAGGACAAATAGGCTGAAAAACAGCTTCTGTCCCAGGGCAATAACTATATTGAATTCTACTGTATAGTGCAATATTAATGCAATATTGGTTTTCAGTTCAATTGTATAGAATGTGAAGGATGTGTTTGTGCTTTATTTTTATAATTATAATGTACACTAAAGATGGCATTTAATTTCGTTGTATGAGGTGCAATGACAATAAAGTAAACTAAACTAAAACCTATGCATAATCTGCAGTAATTGCCCCAACATTCTTTATAGTAATGTAATAATAAACTGGCAAAGGAGAGTGGTTATTGCCTATATATATATATTTCTGAGGTTTTCGCGGGTATTTGTATGTAGGTCTTTGGTTATTTGGGTTTTCTCCCACGTAAAATTGGAAGTGTCTTGGCAACGTTTCGACGAAGTCTCATTCGTCATCTTCAGGCTGGTGTTCTCGGCTTCATGCTTCCTGGAAGCACGAAGCCGAGAACA
>WNWU01000001.1:20599847-20611192 GCA_012654045.1 Ptyas mucosa | reverse complement strand
GAATAACCAAAGACCTATATGTGTGTGTGTGTGTGTGTGTGTGTGTGTGTGTGTGTGTGTTTAATGGAAGATACATTATCTTAGGAATGCTTCAACATGAAATACTACATTAAAATGCATTGGCTTACTGTCTTTATATACTAAAAATTTTCTTGAGTCTCTATGAGACCAAATGGGTAGTCCCCAAAGGGGAAAAAAAGATAGCAGGAGATGGGGGGCCAATCAAATTCAAAGTTTTTCTGATTTCCCAAATATAGTGAAGAAAGAAAACTAAATCATAACACTGAGGTAATGCTTTGATAAAATCTGTGTTGTTATTTTGCGATTTTGTATTTTTGAAGTTATTTTATATTTGGAGTCAGTACTTCTGTTTATCACAGAAGACTCAGTGGTTGTCCACACTTCCTGTTTTGAAAAAGTCCCACCATAACAACCCTGTACAAAGTGTTAGAAATTTGCTTTGATGATTTTTCCCTGGCAAAGAACTCAGACTATACTATCTGAGTTCTTTGCAGACAGTGATCCCTTAGAACACTCAAAGCCTCTCTCCATATTAGGAAATAATGCAAAGTAGTTTCCCCATATTGATGAAATTTTTTTTGTATTCTGATACTGAAACTGAAATTAGGACCATGGTTTAGTTTTCCATAGGAAAATGTTCCCCAGGAAGACATATAGACTGATGGCTGGGATAAAACTTAATATCCCTGGTTGTTGAAGTTCTAAAGGTCTATAATAAGGATCTACATTGGTGGACAAATCTGACTTGCATTGAAAAATGGTTATGCTGCTGAAGACTTGTTAGATGAAAAGTAGTCCAAATTCCATATAGTAGAGGGAATTCTGTGGTAGATTACTAAGGATGAAGAGGAAGATATGCCAGGAAATTGAAGCAAATATGACTCAGAGATTCACAGATAGAAGATCAAAGGCTTTATCAGTTTGAGGAATGCCGTGTCAGCTTGAGGGAAAGCTCCAATAATAAGTAATATTGTATTTGTAGCTTAGGAGTGAGCTCTTGGATTCTTGGTGTTCTCTGACCTTGGTTGCTTTCCTGCAGAGCGGGGTGTGTGTGTGTGTAAAATCAGGGATAAATCAACAACAATTGTAACATTATTTTCCTAGGCAGGGTTTTTATTTCTTTTGAATGTGTTTTATTTTATTGTTTTTAAACCTACAACTATTGAGAGAATCCAAGAATCTTGCAATCAGACTATTAGTTCATCAGCTAAGTTTCTCATTTGCATATGATAGTTCTTGATTTTTTGATCAGAAATGGGATCAAAATATATCATCCTGAAGTATCCAAATTATTTCATTGTATGTAGCACTTTAATTTCTTCGACATGTCATTGTAAAATATTCAGTTCCGAGGTTTTTCTAATCCATCCAACTAAGTACTTTATGTGAAATGGATCTTTTTGGAAAGTTGTCACTTACTACATTATGGGAAAAACAATATATTTTTGAATTTCCAGAATGTGGAACATCCCACATAATGAAATAATAATGATATTTAAGAGTTGTATGCTGCCTTCCAGCATCTCTCTGATTTATAATTTCTTGTCCTTAGGCTTGTCCCTAGTGGATGAAGACTAGAAATACTAGTATGCTTAGAGCAGTCCCTATTTGATTAATGAACAATTATTTTCAGTTAATCATTAGATAGTTGCCTATGGGAACAGCCTTAATTAGCTAAATGCAAAGGATTTCCTATCTCTACATGGACATGCTGCAACTTTTTTATACAAAAAATAAATAAATAATAAGATAAAAGGGATGTTAATCACACTCAGCTGCCTGTTTGAGTATCTATTCTTCTGGGGTATTTACTTCCTAAAGCTTCAAATTAATAATGATTAGACAATGTATATCCATATTACAAGAGTTACAAATATTATTTATTGAACTAGAGTAAGGAGAGGCAACCTGTCAACCTCTTGATGTTGCTGAATGCCAATTCCTATCTGGCATAGCCATGATGGTCAATTGTATTGGATAGAAGTTGCAGACCAACATCATATGGAGTGCAACCTATCTCAAAGGTTGCCAAGTGAGATGATGCTATTTTATCACTAGGCAGCAGTGAGGGGTTTTGTTGTAGTTGTTGCCAGTGTTTGTTTTTTGAGATGTAAAATTTCACTTATACAGCGGAAAATGTTCCTGCAATATTAGCAACTCTAGAACAAAGACATGACAAAGGATGCTATTAGTGTAGTGATAATTTCACTGTGCATTAAATGATTATCAGAATAGGGTAATTAAGGTTGTTAGTTTATTTACCAGCTGAATGTATCTGTTGTAATAGGTGTAATAGGTGTTAATTAACTTTCAACTTTCTGAAGATCAAGGAACTAGCAGCATTGGCAGTGAAATTCACCAGCTCAGTTCTTGCCAAGAAGGAATCAAAGATTTTATTCAGGTATCTGAGAGGCTGGATAAATCTCTTATCTAGCCCATAAAAGCCTTTTCATATAAATCATTCAAGCAAGGTGGGCAGATAGAGAGCTGGTGAAATGTATAAGTTAAGTCTTGTCTTGCATTTGGAAGAGCAAGGTTCAATCTCAACTTGATCAAGGAGTTCACTGGGTGAGCTAGTCAGTCTTTCTCAATCAACTATATGACAGGGGAAGAGATAAACTTAGGTGAAAACATGATATGAAGGCAAGAAGGATACATAAATAACATGCTATGATTACATTACTGACACTTTACTGTAAAATTCCATTATCCAAATTGAATATTCGGAAAAAGCAGTAAGAAATATTGGGGCTGAAGACTGATACTATGTAGAGATTTCTCTAGCTTAAAACTAATGCAGTTCTTCCAGGGATGCTCTGCAATGTATTCTCAATGATTCTGAGAAGTAAGTCAAATATGGTACATCGTGGAAAGTTTGTCATATGATTGAAGCCTGGGCAACTGTATTAGCTGGGTTGATTGTCATCTTCTGAATAACACCCAGACAATCAGTGCAAACCTTGTGTACATTTTTATTTCAAAACAACCTTGAGTAACGTTCCCCAGAACCACTTACTTTCTTCCAAAATGTTAATATAATGAAAGAGAAATGAAAATCCAGGGTGGGTAATACTGATGACTGAATTTCATTTTCATTTTTGTTCTTGACCTACCCTACTATTAGGGGTGAGATGTGAGTGAATGAACCAAAGATAAGCAGGAGCTTCATGCTAATAATAATTAAAAAAACTATGCATCTTAACATAGCCAGTAGAGATAAAAGAAAAAGGAATCAAAGGATTTAGACAAGCGAACCTAGTTGATAAAAAGTAGTATATTAGCCTGCAAGGACCTAGCATCTGCCTCAAGGAAGAATGCTATACCTTTATCAATGATACAATTACAGAATTCTGCCATTTTGGAGTTGTAAATTTACAAATTTACTTTACCTAGGTTTCAAAAATCTGGGCAATCACTAGAAAACAGGAAATACTTGAATTTTCTTTTTCTGCCATCAAAAGGTTTTCTGGCCTTTATAATAGCACTGCAAAATATACAGCAAAGACGACCTGAATATTTAATTTTCACTCCAAAGTTTAGGTAAAATACAGTTTCAAACCTCTCTGTTCAGATAACAAATCTAAGACTTAGTAAAAGAAATTCAGTTCACGGCTGGATCAGTGTAGAAGTAATCATGAACCTGACTTTTTCTCTGGTTCCTGCTCCATGTTAACCAGCTTGTATTTATGCTGATATCCAATTCCCACAGCTTCATCAGATTATCTTGCTTCTGATGTCTGCTCTTTATAATAGTACTTGCTTTGATTGTTTTATCTGCATGAACTACTTCTGGTTTCTCAGGTATATTCATTTTTTTTAAAAAAAAAAATGAAACATTATGCTTCTTGCCCTGCTTGAACTGCTACTATCACACTTTACTTTCCCATTTTTTTCTCTCTGAAACTAGATCCATCAAAGTAGGTTTGTGACTCTGCGGGATTTATCTCCAAAATACTATTTGCATTAAAAAAAATAATCATTTCTCAAGTGTAAGGCCAGTAGTGGTGTTGCTTTTCAAAATTCATACCTCATGTATACATGTTGCAGATTTATAAAACAACTCTTATAATTAGGTCAAAAGTGGAGAAGCATCTATCATGTAAACGGCACAGGTATGAGGAAGATATAAAAAGAGGAGTAGTTTGATGCTACTTCACAATAATGGGATTTCTTCCAGGGAATCATGTAATTTTGGTCATTATAATAATGGTGTGCCATGAAAAATGGAGATATTCATTGATATATATATATATAAAGGTATTAGGCTCTTCTGTTCAATTGTGATATATTTTAAATTAATGCTGCTGTTGGTACATATGCTGATAGGTTTGCTCTTTTTTGCAGAAGAGTCTTAAAAAATTAAAATATGCAGCTTAGAGGAGTCAGAGCAGAAAGGAGATAGAAAGAGGTAAAACAAAATTTCTTCGAAAACAAACAATATGTCTGTAAAGGAAAGGGCCCCTTGTTAATGATACAATTAATCTTGCATGCAGGAAAATAATTCATTCAGTTCAGCCATAATTACTTTTGTTCTGTAGATTAATCTATATAACCTAGTTCCCGGACATTTCTGAATAGGTCTAGATAAATCATGTTTCTCCTTGGTGAAAGAAGGTTTATGTAGTGTGATTGCCAATGCTTTTTCTAGGACAAGAACTAAATTTCAAGAACAGTTCTCGGGTATAATTAAAATTCAGTTTAAAATCTCTTTCAACTCAAGTCTATTCAGTCATCCTAGCAACAGAACAAAAGCAGTTTGCCACTGTTTTCTTCTGCAATGTTTTTCAATTTCCTATTGTAACATGCAGCCCTGGGATTTTCCTTGTACTTATCCATACAAATTCTAACCCGGAGTGACTCTGGTTACATAGCTACTCAGCTGAAACAAGTTCAGCCAGTTACTTGCTGTTACTTATTGAGGCTTTTGTTATTTGTTTATTCTGCTAAGATGAACTAAAAAAAATATTTATTTAATCATTCTTCAGATTTAAAATGTTTTATAAGATTTTATTAAGTTTCCACAGAAGATAAAATACAAGGAATCAGAAAAAAAAATAAGGAAAGAAATAGGTCAGGAAAAAAACCAAATTTTAGTGTTTTGACAGTTTCTTTAGATGTAGAGCTACAAGCTATTAGTTAATGCTTTGTGTGTAGTTATTGCCCTCTGTTTACATGTCTTTGAGTCAGTTTTGACTCCTGTAAACTGCCTAGGGAAAGCCTTGCAGTTTTCTTGACAAGATTTTCAGAAATGGTTTGCTATGGCTTCCTTCCTAGGACTAACCAAAAGTGATTGGCCCCACCAAAAGTGAATCACCCAACTGGTTTCATGCCTAAGGTAGGACTAGAGCTCCTAGTCTACTGGTTTCTAGCCTGATATTTTAACTATTACTCCAAATTGGTATACTATTACTCCAAATTGGTATACTGTCAATTTAATATATTACTATATCATCATTTATCTGAGTTTCTACAACAGCAGTCCAGTTGTTCTCTGGTCCACCTGTGGGATAAACAGAAACATCTCTTGTCATGTTAACTTGGTTTTTTTTTTTAAAAAAAAGCCCTGTTTTTACAGCATTAACTAATCAATATGCATTATTTTTTTCTTAAGGTAAAGACATTTGCTAGAGATGAAATATATTTCTTTAGCAAATAAACTTAAATGAAATAGGAAATGAGTTGTTGAGTTTATTTTTTGTTTGCTCATTGGATTTTTTTTTTTAACCTGTGCTGGCATTTAAGTTAACAAAACAGATCAGTTAAATTTAACTTCTGTATCAATGAAGGGTTAATGTAACCAGATCGGGAAAGATTAACTGGATTTGAAATATGGAATTGTAAGGAATGTTTCTGTAGAATTATGGATGTTGTATCACTTGCAATTATTCCTCAGCAAATTGGACTTTTATCCACAACTTCATTACAATATTTCTGCAGTCTTGCAATGCATTTTATCGAGGGCTGTCCTTTAAAGGGTCCTTTAAAAATCTGCCTGAAAAAAAATCCTTTCATAGAGGCAGCCAGCCACCTCGGTGATCCCTGGCTAACACGTGCCATACGCTAAATAAATAAACTGCTCTTTTCAATTATTTTTATTATTATTATTTTAATGTTTGATTCTTAATTTTGGCTTTGATTTTAGTTGAATAAATTTTCTTCTATTCACATCTTTTTTTTTAATGTTGTAAAGTGCCTTAAGTGTTGGAATAAGCAGAAAAGTGAGCTATAAATTTCAATATACATAAAAATAAAAGCTTTGGCTTGGTTCTTTGCTTCAGTGACTGTTTATGCATAAGCAGCCCTTTGAAGCTGCTTTGGAAAGCAACATGCAACACCTTCTAAAAACTCAGCAAAATCGGCAACTGAAGCTGTAGGTGCATAACAAGCAATTGTTGAACAAGAGATTCAGAGTGACCTGAAGCACCTTACTGAGGAAAAAACGCATCGCTTTCTTATGAGAATCATCAGATTGTATTGCTTGATTTCTTTCCTTTAGATCCCCTTGATATGAATATCCTCACTGAGGCAAACAGCCACCATATAGAAGCATAGTTGTAGGAACTGCTGAGGCTGCAAAAGTTACTGATGCCATTTTTACATTCCAAATTACCTACTCCAATATATAGAAAACAAGTGTCTGGAAACATCAGTACATTCAAAATGCAGTAGCTTGGCTGCTAACTAGTGCATGATGTCCAGAGCAAATCGTAACTATAATAAAACTTTGCCAGCTGTTTCTAGAAACAATTTATATCTGATTTAAATCTTTAAATCCTAATCCTAACGTCTGAAGGACCATCTATTTCAGGGGTGTCAAACTGGTGGCCCCCAGGCTGGATGCGTCACACGCAGACCATGCCCATTCTGGCTCCGCAAAGGCAAAAAATGCTGTGATACGTCACGATACGTCACGTGACATAATTTTTTTAAAAAAATTTGATTTATATGCCGCCCTTCTCCGGAGACTTAGGGCGGCTTACAATGCGCTAAGCAATAGCCTTCATACTTTTGTATATTTATACAAAGTCAGCTTATTGCCCCCACAAACTGGGTCCTCAATTTACCTACCTTAGAAAGGATGGAAGGCTGAGTCAACCTTGAGCCTGGTGAGATTCGAACCTGCAATAATTGCAGGCAGCTGGTGTTAATAACAGGGTGCTTTAGACCACTGTACTACCAAGGCTCTTTTTTAGACCACTGTACTACTAAGGCTCAATTGAGTTTGATACCCGTGATCTATTTGGATAGTAATATCAATTCCAAGGTGCTTTTGGGTTTGCTGACCAAATTAGGGAGATGAAACACCAGAAGAGTTCCCAAAGTACTATTGGACAAGATGAAGAATAAAGATGAGCATGAGTAATAGCTAATATTAGGGATTACATTGACAAGTAAAAGCAGTGAAATATAGATATTTTTGTGCTGTTATCATATCCAAATATAATTGTCCAGTAGACCTTTTTAAAGTGACTCATTTGTTCCAGGAAAAGGATGAGACACAGGATCATTTTTTATGACTGCTGTAAGAAATGTTCAAAATAACCGGTAAAGTTACACGTATTCGCTCAGAATTCATCTCAAATCCTATCAAGATGACAGAATAAAGTTATTGGATGGTTACTTGAAATGCTGCTTGCTTTGAAGGAGCAGTCAGACATCTCCTCTTCAAGAAGTCAGAAGACCCAAAAATTCTGGATAAGTTTTGTCAGTCCTCAACTTTCTATTTTTAAGAAAGGATGTTGGCCAGGTTATAGATTCAAACACTTTCCAGGGAACAGATTACCTAGATCCTTTTCAGTGATGTTTCAAACTGAGATATAGTACTGAGGTAACAGTACTATGATCACACTTGTTGATGACTTCTGATGGAAAAGGATGGAAATAGCCATTCTTTTATTTATGTTTGATCTCTCAGTGGCATGGTATATTTTGGATCACATACGGGGATTAGGAGTGGGAGTCGTAGTGTTTCTCTCTCTCTCTCTCTCTCTCTCTCTCTCTCTCTCTCTCTCTCTCTCCATCCTATCTATCTATGAAAGTAAGAGACTTACCACTTTAACTGGCTTGCATTTTTCTTCCATTTGAATTATGTTTTTGGTGACTTTTAACTTGAGGACAGAGACAAGGCTTAGATTTAAGACTAAGAAAAGGTGTTTTTTTGTTGTTGGCTTTGTTTTTTGGACAAATACTGTCTGGGAGGAAGACTACATTTCTTCATTGAAAAAAGTTCAACAAAGAAACCGTTTAGGAAATATACTTCAGAATAAGCTGTTTTCAGATAAATTCAGTCTAGCCCATGGGTGTCAAACTGGCAGCATCACGTTGCAGTCATGTGACGTTTTGCGACATTTTTCCCCTTTGCGGAGCTGGAGTGGGAGTGGCCTGAGCATGATGCATCTGGCCCACAGGCTGCCAGTTTGACACCTCTACTCTAGCCTTTAGTTAGATTTCTGTTCTATGAAAGCATTCACCAAACAGCTTATACTTTGAACACCTAAACTGCTAATTTAAATTGAGATCAGCTTTTCCCATCTTGTTGTTTTCCCAGAATTAATAGAAGATGAAGTTTACTGATACGGATGAAAATTCTACAGAGGAATTATGTGTTTCTTCTTTCGTTTTCTTTTTCAGGTAATCAATCCAGTGCCTTTTATAGGTACAGACAGTGCTCTGCTTATGGACAGGCTACAAATATATTCTATCCACAAGTCGAAACAAACATATGTATGTAACATGTTGTAAACTAACCTCCTGACTTCTGAGACTTTCTAGGTTGGGGTTGCAGACAATTTTGTTCATATTGATAAAAGTTTGTAACTCAAAAGTTCATAAGTAATATCTGTATTGCAATTTAATGGTATAATTAAGCAAATTCATTTGCGGGGTATCATTCTCATGTTTTGGCAAATATATGTATACTCCTCATAAAGCTGCTTCACAAATCACTAGTTCTGAAACTCTCATTAGAAAAACTGCAACATCTGTTTACTTAACAATTGGGGTTATTATATTGAGATATGTTTCAGAAACACATTTCCTGAATTGCTTGTATATGCACCTGAGTTGTCTCGTGGTATATTCACCAGAATCCAGAGATTTTATGTCAAGATTTATACATGTTATACAGTCATTAGCATTCAAGAGGTACATGCTTAATTCCTTTGTTACTTCTTGGACATTCTTCAGTGCACAACATCCATAATGAAGATCACACAACAGTGAGTAACTAAACTAGCAGCTCTGTTTCTCCAGGCAAGACATTTTTCTCCCTCTATGGCACATAAAGAGTCCATGAACCCTTTTTAAGAGCTAAAATATATGGAATTAATAGTAGCAGTTGAAGATAGTGAAAGTGGATTAACTATAGTGCTATATATGCAACAGAGCAAATACAGACAAATCAGATTTACTGCTTAACTGTAATTATCAGGATTCCCACCTTTTTCGATTAGCTGAACTTTCTTTAAAAAGTGTCAAGGCTCATTATCAGATTATTTCTTTACATATCACATCATAACAGGAAACCATCACACTATTGATGGACCAATGGAAGATACTACCTTTCTTCTTCACACATCCTCCTCATCTTTAATTATAATGTGTGTTTTTATTGTTATTGTTATTGTTATTATTATAAAGTATTTTTCTTTCGAGACACCTGGTCTACCCCAACATGTGGGAGAGGGCATTCTGCTCCCTTTTTCCTTTCAGCTCCAATCCAGGAGCCCTCAAGCAGTCGCATTCATGACAAACCATTTTATACTAAATTTATATTTTGCTGATAAAGAAATAAAGGGAGACTAGTATAGATCTATTTCAAGCTATTTAGCTATCATCAGCTAGCCATACCCTTACTTGGGTAAGGGTAACATGCAGGCAGCCCAAGTTCGAATCCAATAAGGGTATGGCTAGCTGATGAGAGCTAAATAGTTTGAAATAGATCTATACTAGTCTCCCTTTATTTCTTTATCAGTTAAATATAAATTTTATATATATATATATATATATATATATATATATATATATATATATATATTATAATTAGAATTATTTTATTGGTTTTATCGCTTTTAATGTTTTAAGCCGCCCAGCGTCACCCTTGGTGAGCTGAGTGGAAAATAAATTTAATACACAAATAAATATCCCTCGCTGATAAAAATATTAAAATATTTGACAGTTTTGCAATGGGGCATTGAGTGGGGGAAGCAAGAGATTAAGAAAACTCAGGCATTAGTAAAAATGAACAAATATGTAACCAAAATAAAAGAATTCCAGAAATGCTCAAGAGGCAGAAGGTAAGGTTAGTTGAGAGTTTCTATCAATGGGCAACTGTATGCCTCACAGCTATAGAAGGAACATAGAAAATGTGTTTTTCCCCACAGTGTCATGCCAAATTGGTTGATTTCTTTCAGCAGCTCTTTATATAATTGGAGGTAGATACTGCAACGGAACAATAGTAAGCCATGATAGAATGCTGCCTCTAGAGGCCCTAAGGAAATAAGGAAGGGAAGACAGTAATATTTGTCCAAATGCTTGTAGTAAAAAAAATAAAATACACTTCATTTATGGACCATCCTCAAGAATTCCTAGATGAATATATATATATATATAGATAAGAAAAGGAAGAAAAGAGTTTGCCAATCAAATGACTCAGTGCCAATTACATATTTCTTGGGAATCTGTTTGTTTGACCTATTTATATCATTATTTGTGTAATCTAAATAATTAATACTAATATCATAAAGGATATTAGTACTACATTACCACGTAGTTTCCAAATTAGGCAGGGTAGCAGACTGAATGAGTTACTTATATTTTTCCATTAAAACAGTAGGGATGGTGCTAATTTACATATAAGGCCTATATGTAAGGAAGGAAAGGAGGAAGGGAGGAAGGGAGGAAGGGAGGAAGGAAGGAAGGTTATGCCTCTATTTATTATGTTCCATGCAGGGGTGGGTTCTACTTACCTTTACTACTGGTTTGCAACGGTTCACATGTGCAGATCACCAATGATGACATCTGGGGCGGTGGGCGGGGCCTCCCACCGATTTTACTACCGGTTCTTGCAAACCGTCCAAACCGGGGGCAACCCACCACTGGTTCCATGCAGTCAATGGATAATTATTATTTGGAGATAATACCATTTGGGTCATTAGGCTCTTCTTGAAGTGTCAGTTTGGTGTAATGGTTAAAGGCATCAGGATAGGATAGGATAGGATAGGATAGGATAGGATAGGATAGGATAGGATAGGATAGGATAGGATAGGATAGGATAGGATAGAATAGAATAGAATAGAATAGAATAGAATAGAATAGAATAGAAT
>WNWU01000001.1:20550200-20599837 GCA_012654045.1 Ptyas mucosa | reverse complement strand
ATAGAATAGAATAGAATAGAATAGAATAGAATAGAATAGAATAGAATAGAATAGAATAATTTTATTTCTATACCGCCCCTCTCCCGAAGGACTCAGGGCGGTGCACAGCCAAGTAAAAAACACAATACAAATATCCCAATTAAATTTAAAGACTTATTAAAATTATTACATTTTTGGCCAAAATTTATTAAAACCCAAAAATTTAAAACTCCGAATTTAAAACTCGTTTACAAAGACAGCCCTGCTTGTCGGAAGAGCAGGGTCTTGAGGGCACAGCAAAAAACTCGGAGGTCAGAGATTGTGCGTATTTCCGGGGCAGTTCGTTTCAAAGGGCAGGGGCTGCCACAGAAAAGACTCTCCCCCTGGGTGTCGCCAGCCGACATAGTTTGGCCGATGGCACCCTGAGGCGTCCCTCTCTGTGGGAGTGAACTGGTCAGTGGGAGGCTATCGGTGGCAGAAGGCAGTCTCGTAAGTATCCAGGTCCTGAGCCATGGAACGCTTTAAAGGTGGTAACCAACACCTTGAATCGCACCCGGAAGACCACTGGGAGCCAGTGCAGCTCATGCAGGAGAGGTGTTACATGGGCGTAATGAGGTGCACCCATAACCACCCACACAACCACATTCTGGACCAGTTGGAGCCTCTGAGTGCTCTTCAAGGGGAGCCCCATGTAGAGACCATTACAGTAGTCCAGCCAAGAGGTAACAAGGGTGTGAGTGACCGTGCGCAAGGCATCCCGGTCCAGAAAGGGACGCAACTGGCATATCAGGTGAACCTGATAGAAGGCTCTCCTGGCCATGGCAGTCATATGCCCTTCTAAAGACAGCCGTGCGTCCAGGAGGACACCCAGATTGCGAGCCCTCTTTTGGGGGGGGGGTAAAGAAATGGAAAGACTGTGAATTCTAACCCCACCTTAGGCACAAAATCAGCTGTGTGACCTAGACCTCAGCCCTAGAAAGAAGAAGCTAATGACAAACCACTTATGAATTTTTGCCAAGAAAACTGCAAGAACCTAAGCAGTAATCAAGAGTTAACACTGACTCAAAGGCACACAGGCACACAAGCAAAAAAACACCTCCTAAAACTGTGTTAACATTTGTTACATTCGACATCTATCAAATCTAAGCACTGTGCAACAATCTCAGCAAATGATAATTATCTGGTTGGGCTAAAAGCTGAGAAAGATTGAGGCTCCTTGAGAATAACAGAGATATAGGTAGACTGGAAAGTTAAAAAACAAAACAAAAAACCTTTTCAGGAAGAAAGTCCTTCTGTACTGTTGCCAAGGAAATTGCATGAGATCTTCCCATAGTCACCAGAAGCTTGCCTCAAGGGCATGTTTATGAAATGACTTTACAAAGATCAACATTTCTCCTAGAAACCCCCCCCCCCCTAAAACAGAATCTGAAGGCTCTACAAATCTTATTGCAATGTAGGAAAACAGCAGTCACTTCTCTTCTTTTGGTATTAAAAATCAAAAGGTCATTGTTTATGTGAATTATTCTGGTCCCTGGTCTGAATCTCTTGTGATGCAACATTGTATTGACAATCTTGCTCTATATTCTGGAGACTTTTGCATGGATGAAAATGGTGCAGAAATGTTGGAAAATTCTTGCTGTAGAAACAATATATTTAATAGCAAGAATTTTTCAACAGTTCTGCATCATTTTCATTTGTGCAAAAGTGTAGTTGAATAGTCCTCCCTGGATATGTTCTGGCTTCTCCCAAAAATCATCAGCTTCTTATGTACCTGACAAAAAAACTTATTAATATTACTTGGGCTCATGCCCTACAGAAAAAATATTTCTATATTTATGCTAATTTTCTTGTTTAGTAATTATCATGTTCTTCATTTCTTCCTAATTATTGAAGGAGGCTAACAATTATTCTGTTATTATTCCCTTCCATAAATTTTCCAAAATTAGAAATTTAATTCCACTGTTAGATACAAAAAAAAGATTAAAAACTCTTCTGCATTATTGACTTTTCTGGATAGATATCCAGACACAACTTCTTTCTCAGACAGTTTTGCTCTATATTGCTTTACTTATCTGATGGTTATCTATTCAGGATTGAATTGATATGCCAGGAAAGCTTGCATCAGGAGCATTCCCTTCCATGTGCATGACTTTTGAGGACTGGTGGTGTTAAACAGTAATCAAAGCTGAATCTGTCAGACCCTCCTCAGTTTCATCCAGGGGTGAAATTTGACTGGATCAGACCAGCTTGGGTGAACCAGTAGGAATTATTTGAATCAGTTCACTGAACCAGTAAAAATCGCCCGTGGTTGGCCCCTCCCATGCCTGCCCACTCACCCGGTCACTGCTCACCTCTTCCAGCTGCTCGCTCGGCCTTTCCAGTTGCTCAATATTCCACAGAATTAAACATTAAATGCAGCAGAGAGAATCCAAACTTTTCTCCCTCTATTCACAGCAGAGCTGCTGCAGCCTGTCCCTTTAAGGTACTTGACCCCTGGGAGGGAGGGGGCCAGGGGGGGACCATAAAGGGAGCAGCAGCTCTGCTGTGAATGGAGGGAGAAAAGTTCGGATTCTCTGCCTCAGAATTCAATGTTAAATGCAGCAGAGAGAATGTGAATTTTTCTCCCTCCATTCACAATGGAGCTGGTGCAGCCTGTCCCTTTAAAATACTTTGACCCCCAGGAGGGAGGGGGCCAGGGGGGACCATAAAGGGAGCAGCAGCTCCACTGTGAATGGCGGAAGAAAAGTTCAGCTTCTCTCTGCCACAGCATTCACTATGAGCCCTTCTCATACTCATACACACATTTTTTCCTGACACCAAGTTGGCCACACCCACTCAGTCACAGGACTCCCCCCACCAAGCCTTGCCCACAGAACCGGTAGGGAAAAAAATTGAATGTCACCACTGGTTTCATTCAATTGAAACAAAAAATAACTGGTATTTTACTATTCTTCTACTGACTCTGTTTAAAATGAAGACAGAGTATTTCACCATTCCATTATGCTGATGAAGATGGAGGAGGAGGAGGAGGAGGAGGAGGAGGAGGAGGAGGAGGAGGAGGAGGAGGAGGAGGGCGGCCTCCAAATGCCAATCAGCCCAGCAAAAAACTAAAGAGTGGTAATTAGGGAGTGAGAAGGGCATGTTTGCCAGAACACATAGCAGTCAATTGGAATAGAGACCTCTGTTTAACATAGACTTAAATGCAAGAAATGAAGATATGTTATGTCTACAAAAACTGCATAATTCATTAAGGAAGCTACATAACAGAAATTAAACAAGATTAATTCTTGACAAATACTTTTTGATTGCTGGTCATTTCTTCATTGTTTTCAAGAGTCTTACAACTTACATTAATGTGATGTGCTGTATAATCTTTCAGCTTTCAGTCTCTAGAGTACCCCAGACCTTTGATTTTCCCTCCTCCCATTATTTGGGACTTTACTAGTTTTGAATGATTTTGAAATTAATCCATAAAGAATGACTTGAGTATGATGCAGACTGCAAATGAAATCTTACTGTTTTTTTCCCCCGAAATACTGAAATATCTTATTGTATGCTTCCATCCAAGTATCAAAATCTAAGAATCAACGTAACAGTTCATGTCTATTAACTAAATCACACATAGCAGTGATAGATGATTAAGACACTATTTTTATTTATAACTTGGAAAATTTGATATACTTACAATGGAGGTACGTATTTGCATTGAAAAGGTATATGGAACAAATGACAAATGGATGACGGTTCTTTGCACATACACATACACATACAAACACACACACACACACACACACACATACACACATATATATAGAGAGAGAGAGAGAAAGAGAGAGGCTGTTTTACTTAGATTTGAATATAACTTGATTATAGATAATCCTGAATGGTATAGCACCAGAAGATTTGAAAGAACCTCTCCTCCACTGTGAATCTGACCACCTGTTGAGATCATCTTCAAAGTCTTCTTGCTTGTGACAATGATGACAGTTCCTTCTAGTCAAGATTACAGACATGATAATTTTTCCACAACTATTTTACAAGAAAGGTCTATCACATTTTCTCAGAAACAGTCCCCTAAGGTTAATGATCTTTTCAAGCAGCAGCCAAAGTCTTCCAGGAGTTCACAGAGGTCTGGCCTAGGACAGCAGCTATGGTTTGTTTTTGTTTTTTTTCACCTTGTGTATGGTATTTTAGAAGTTTGTTGGGTTTTGGTTAATAACAATAATATATTGACATTCTGGCCAAAATTTTTCAATGTTCATGCTGTTGGAAGTCTGGTATCATGTCAGAGGACTGTCTCTCTCCCTCTCTCCCTCCCTCCTTCCTTCCCTCCTTCTCTGTCTCTCTGTCTCTCTGTCTCTGTCTCTCTCTGTGTGTCTCTGTGTGTCTCTCTCTCTTCTCTCTCTGTGTGTCTCTGTCTCCCTCCCTCCCCTCCCTTCCTCTCTCTCTGTCTGTCTCTCTCTCTCTTCTCTCTCTCTGTCTCTCTCTCTCTCTTCTCTCTCTCTGTGTCTCTCTCTCCCTCTCCCCACTCTCTCTGTGTCTCTCCCTCCCTCCCTTCCTCTCTCTCTCTCTCTCTCTCTGTCTCTCCCTCCCTCCCTCCCTCCCTCTCTCTGTCTCTGTCTGTGTGTGTCTGTGAATGCACTTGTGAATTAATGGAAAGAATGAAATAAACTACCATCAAAGACATTTTATCTGTATCATTTCAGGTTGGGAAGACAATGTAAAAAAAAATTACAAAATGTAAAAAAAATGGGGAGAAGAATCAAGAATTTTCTCAACATAAAAGTCTTCTATGAAATTTCAGCTCATGTCTAATAAGGGTTATTCTATTTTAATATATAATACACATATGAAACAAAATAAATAACACTGAGTAAATAATATTTTTACAACTATTTACTGCAGCTAACTATAAAAAAAAAGAAAATTCAAGCCAAAATCCCTAGTGACATTCCAGCAATCATTTTTTTTCTTGTTAATTTTCCATCTTCACTGTAAAACAGATCGATTAGCTATTTTATGATGAGTCAGTGCAATTAAAATGGAAGCCAATCAATATTTTAGATATTAGTAGATTAAAAAAACAATGAAGTTATAACTGAGAGGGTCAAAACTCTTATTAGCAACTTGTTATGGAGTGTCTTGGTTTGTATCAGACATACAGAAAAAAGGTTGGAGAACCTGTCTGATGCACCTACAGAAGCTTTGATGGACAACTCAATTAAAGAGAGGTTAGCTATAATTCAGACTTGCTGCCAAAAAAAATCACAAATAAAAGGGAGAATCCAGCAATCCAGATTAAATATAATGGTTGAAGCAATTCAGGTTCTTCCTTCAAATGTTCTGGCAGACATAATAAAAATCCTGTTTTTGACAAACCCAGCAATAGGGCTTAAAAAAATCCTGCTAGATCACTGCAAAGGCCAATCTATTATAGCTTTCTTTTTGTACAGAGGCCAGTCAGATGGCTATAGGAACAGCAGAACTGCACAAGCGCAATGGTGCCGTCCTATTGTGCACCAAAAATGCTAACATTTCAGTATGGCAGCTATGAATACAGGTAGTCCTTGAGTTACGACCGTTTATTTAACAATGATTTAGAGTTGCAAGAGTCTTAGCAAAATGTGATTTATGGCATGTCCTCATGCTTATGCCCTTTGCACCATCCCATGACCATGTGATTGCAATTCAGGCACTTGGCAATCAATTCACATTTATAACCGATTGCAGCCTCCTGTGGTCATGTGATCACAAGTTGTGACTTTTCTAGTCGGTTTCCAACAAGAGATATCAACTGGGCTAGCTGGGTTCACTTAATGTTCATAATAAAAATGGTTGTAATAATGAGTCTGGTAACATGATAACTTGCTTTAACACTTCCCCTACTTACATAGAAAAATCTACTCTCAACTGTGGTCATCAATTGAGCACTTCCTATATAACTAGTCATCCCATTTCTCATCTTCCATGTACAGATAGATTCTCAACAAACAACAGTTAGTTTAGTGACCATTCAAAGTTACAACAGCACTGAAAAAAGTGACTTATGACCATTTTTCACACTTACACCTGTTGCAGCATCCCCATGGTCATGAGATCAAAATTCAGATGCTTGGGGACTGATTCAGATTTATGACGGTTGCAGCTTCCCAGGGTCGCACCTTTTGCGACCTTATGACAAGTAAAGTCAATAGGGGAAGCCTGATTCACTTAACAACCATGTTACTAATTTAACAACTGCAGTGATTCACTTAACAACCGTGGCAAGAAAGGTCATAAAATGGAGCAATCTTCACTTAACAAAGGTCTCACTTAGCAAGAAAATTTTGGGGCTCAACTGTAGTCGTACGTTGTAAATACTACCTGTATTTGCCTAATTTATTTTCAAAGCCATTCTACAGAGCTGAGTACATCTTGTGATAGCAAATTCAATGATTTATAACTATTGATTGTGCGAAGCATTTCTTCTGAATCTCCACTGGGCTTTATTCTAATAGTAGGCAGAAAAGAAATATTGCTACTTGTTCAGTTTACTCTGCATATTTTTCTACTCTTCAATAATAAGCCCATCTTGCCTACATTTTTAAAAAGAAAGCTAAAAGGTTGCAATCACTGTAACCTTTTCCCACAAAGATTCATACTAATGTTGACATTTTCTTCAACTATTGCTCTATAACAATCTTTTTTGAGGTGTGATAATTATTTCCAAGCTATTTACAGCAAAGATTAATATAAAAGCATTTTTGAAAAGGACAGTTTAAATTCTTAGACTTTGGAGATTAAAATGTTTTTTTCCCCCAGCAACAGTGTTAATGTTTAATCCAACCATCCATACAACTTTAAGCTCTCTTTGCTGATTAAATTAATCAATCGAGTTAGTCAATGTGATCCTCATCTGTTATGAAACAAATCTCTGCTGAAGGTAAAACTTCTTCCACAACCTGATGAGAGGCACAGATGGAAAAGATGGAGATTTCTTGGAAGTCTCCTAGATATATATATATATTTACTTCTGGACTTTTTATATGGTTGAAAATTTCAACCAAAGGTAGGCCAAAGGTCATCTTCAGCTTGGCACCTCGCTGGCATCCTGCCATCAATTTTTAGGGGAGGGGGGAGAGAAAGTAGACAATTGGCATGTAGAAGGTAGAGATGACCTTAAAAAAGGGTGGGGGGGGGGAGAACAGGTTTGACAGTAATCAGAGGTATGAGAACCAGAATGTTCTAGTTTTCAAGGCCATGAAGCCTGAGAAAGGAATGAAATTGCACCAAGAGGCACCAAACACCCAGGTGGTTCCAAAACACCTCATTGTTTCCAAACAATGTTTTGGAAACCAGTGTTTGGTTCCCAAAACACAACATTGGTTGAAGACAAATTGGTCAAGGAGGGGTGGGCAGGGGAGAAGGGGGAAAATTGAAACCTTTTGCATGGGAACTTTTGTTCTAGCTGCTTTTGCCATAACCAGTAATTCTTAGTAAAGGAACTTATCACTTCAACCAATTGTAGTCAAGGGTCTTTCTTTCCTAGCTACCTATCTGAGGCAAGCCTGACAACTACAGAAATTTCACAGGAAAAAAAAGTGCCAGAAATAAGCTACAGTGGTTTAAAGAAGGTATTGCAATTTAATGTTGACAGAAAGTAGAAATCTATTCCTCTAAATCGCTTCATCCTAATATGCAATAAAAGTGACAAATCGAGTGATTGGGGGCTGATGAACTTTTGTCAGTAAGTCTAATAGCAAGTGAGAGGCCTCAGAATAATCACATCTCTCTGGTTAGAATGGGGTGTGTGGGTTCATTTGACATTTATTCAGATTGAATTTCATTTTCCACTTCAGTATTCACTTTCCAATATGAAGAGATTGCTAAAACTATAAGAGTACAAAATGAGAGTGAATATAGTATATCCAGAATTAGTCTTCATCACACATCAGTGAGATTTTGTATAGTTAAAATGTCTTTTAATTTATTAAAATATTCAATAATTCAAAATTCAATGACATTTCAACCTTTTTTCCATTTAACATATACAGTAATATCAAATTCCATGGCACAAACAGTCCAAGTAAAAATGAATGTATAGTGAACATGAAGGTTCTGTACAGTCTTACACTTAAGAGTTCAGTAAAACTGGAATTTTAAATACCTAGTATTGAATTAACATTAAATATCATCTTCTGTAAAGGGAGACAATTACCTTATGTAACAACTAAAATGCTCATGTTTATTTAAAAATTTCTTAAAGAAAGCTAGTCTCTAGTTTTTCTAGAATCCATATTTTACTTATTTTATAAGTACATTTATTTATTCTTGCTTTTCAATGTTTTTAGCCAATAAATAAACATACTTAGTAATGCTCAATATTAGGTATGTTTGAATGGTAATGACTTCATTCTTTTCCTGAACCATGCTGACTTGATCATTCTGGAGTGGTCTGGCACTCTTTAGAAGTAAATCTTCTAGAACTGGAAGTAATTTAGGTAAAGGTAAAGGTTCCCCTTGTGCATATGTGCTAGTTGTCCTCAACTCTAGGGGGCGTGCTCATCTCCGTTTCAAAGTTGAAGAGCCAGAACTGTCCAAAGATGTCTTCATGGTCATGTGGCTGGCATGACTAAACGCCAAAGGTGCATGGAATGCGGTTACCTTCCCACCAAAAGTGGTCCCTATTTTTCTACTTGCATTTTTTACGTGCTTTCAAAGTGCTAGGTTGGCAGATACTGGAACAAGTAGCTCACCCCATTACGCAGCACTAGGGATTTGAACCGCTAAACTGCTGACCTTTTGATCAACAAGCTCAGTGTCTTAGCCACTGAGCTACTCTGTTTATGGTGTTACAAATGGGGAAACTTTGAAATACTCCCTGTTCCAGAACTGGACTTCATCCAAATACTATAAGCCATTCCCTGATCCAGAACATTTTTGAAAACAAGAAAAGGAGGTAGGAGGAGACTCACCCTGACTCAGTGGGGATATAAGGAGAGAAGATAAAGCAAATAATCTTGCAAGGTTCTTTATTTTATAGCTTAATTCAATGAAGTCATTTTCTTGGTTTGGTATACTTTGTAGGGCTGAGTCATATACTATCTGGCACACACAGTATCTGAAGGATTTGAGGGCAATTGTTGACTATGTAAACTGCTTAGAGATGGCTGTAATGCTGTATGAAGCAGTGTATAAGTGCTAGTGCTATTTCCCCTCCATGAATGAATGTGAGGGCAAATCCTTCAGAAGGTTTCAGGAAGTTCTTGGTTGGTCCATCAAACTAGGATTGAAAAAGACTGGTATCCTGGACATCTGTTGTCAGTCAGAAAGTATTTGTGTTACTTGGACAAGAGTCTCATTTAGTATCAGGCAGATTTCCGTGGGTCTATTTTAAGACACAGGACTCTTTTCTTAACACCAAATGTGAAGGTTGTGAAGCGTATAGAACATATTGCCGAAAAACTTTTCATTGCTGAAGTGCCTTTTTTGCATTGAATATGACACTAAGCAGTAAACATATTTTAAAAATGATCGTTATGATGGAGGAGTTTGTGTAAGTGGACAACTTACTATTACATGCTACACTGAAGCTTTATTCCCCCACCATAAAAGTTCCTGGGAACACTCATATATTGATTTTTACTTCCACTAGAATAATAGAATTGCAAAAGGATAATGTCAAAATAAGAATCTTCCCTAGAGATGGCATTAATATATGGTATACATTAAATTCCTTCTGTCATTGTCTATTAAAATGGAACTCAAATATACAACTTATAACTTAGACTTACATTTTTTTTCAGATATGTTGCTTCATTTAGAATTTTTTTATGTCGGTGTTTCTATACTAGTTTATTATGGAGGGAAACTTTGGCAAGATCTTTCTAAATATAAAAAAGTGAGAATGTTAAGTGCAAAATCAACATATATATTCTACATCCTTGATTTCCCCATAGATTCCAATAGAGTTACCCAAATCTATGCCCTTTAAATTAAGTATTAAAAACTCCCTACAGGTTTGAAGAGCATGAGTAAATACAAGTGAATGTGTATAATGAATTCACAGAACATTTTTTATTTTATTTTTTTCTTCATAAAGAAAAAAAATACTACTGCAGGATGAATTCATTTACAGATTTTTTTTTTTAGGCTGCTAAAAAAGGTATCCATCTGATGGGTGGGTGGGTGAATAGATGGATTATAAGCTGTGTGGCTAATTAAGGCAAGGCTTAATTTTATTCTTTCCAGTTGAGGAACAGGTACTGTACTTGGAAGTCATGATAATATTAACTTCTTTAGCCATTCAAGAATAAACATTAGGGAATTCCTTTGTTTTGTCTGAAAACTCTATTGATGAAAAACTTGCTTATTGTTATATTTTGCTTCTAGAATAATCAATTGTAGTATATTGTTAAAATAATGCTAAAAGGTATACACTGAATATATAATCACAATTAAAACACTCACACATACAGTACATATAACAAATGGTGTGTAAGCCTGTATTTACAGTTTCAAAGGAGATAGTGTTTGTGGACAAAATAATCATCATTTTATTAGACAATGTATGAGTTCAACCTAGCCAGCTGAATTTTATGTAGATAAAACCACAAATAGGCTTCTCATATTACATAATATTATATATCATATATATAAGAGCCAAGGTGGCACAATGGTTAGAATGCAGTACTGAAGCTACTTCAGCTGACTGCCAGTTCAGCAGATCAGTGGATCAAATCTCACCAGCTCAAGGTTGACTCAGCCTTCCATCCTTCCTAGGTGGGTAAAATGAGGACCCAGATTGTTGGGGGCAATATGCTATTTAGTATACTGTCTTTGGTGTAAGATGCCCAGAGTCCTCGGAGAGTGGGCGGCATAGAAATATGACTAAAAAATAAAAAAATAAATATTTCCCATTGTTGTTAAATAAAGACAAACACGTAATTTGGGAAATCAGAATAGCAGCTATACATTATAAATAGTATATTGTAATATATTACTTAACTTTTGTAATGGAATTGCATCTTGCAACAAAAGGGATCTGTGGATGCCTCCATCAATGTGAAAGATGATACATCATTTCAGAAGAAAGATATATAAGTGATTTCCTTCAGGAGGCATAAAATTAATCAAAAGTTTCAGGATATTTAACATATCATAAAAACACCTTTAATGAAGATATCCTTATAATACATACATACCCCTACCCCCAAACACATCCTTCACATAGATATCCCATCATTGTCCCAAAAGTGCTTTTACAAGAGGCAACTGGTCTTTCTGGTTTTTCTTTGAAGATGTTTCACTTCTCCTCCAAGAAGCTTCTTGGAGGAGAAGTGAAACGTCTTCAAAGAAAAACCAGAAAGTCCAGTTATCTCTTGTAAAAGCATCTTTGGGACAGCAATGACCTGGATGATTGAGAATATCCATAGACATTTAGCTATATCCTATCATTATTTTTCATATAGTATTCATATAGAAAACTTTGAGATGAGGGAAATGCCTCCTAGGCCACAGTCATGTTGTGGGAAAGAACAAGCCTCAAGGACAGGCTAATGGTTTATTTCACAATGTTCTAAACTCTGGAGTTGGTGGAACATTCTTACAGTAGACTAGTTCTTTCTTCTGGCCCTTCCATTTCTTCTCATGTCCCAAATAGTGTTACTTCAGAGTGCCTTAGCCACTGGCTAGTGCTATTTTGAACTAAATATCTTTGAGGTTGGGAAACCAGAATAGGATTTAACATCCACTGTGACAACCTAAGTAATCATGCCTCAAATATCTTTCAGACATGGTTTTTACCCTGGAATAGATTAAACTAATCTCAATGTGAAAAACATTTCCATCAGTTGTCAGATCAGTCACTGGTATCATTGGAATTTTCAGATGTCATTACTCTCTAAAGGACCTATTCCATCAGTCAGCCCAGGGTATCTATCAGATTCCTTCAGTTTACAAAAAGGGCTTAGGACATTTTTCAGAATTCTGCCACTCTTAGTTCTGTCTACTACTGCAATGAATTGTTGACAAAAGCATTTAGCAGGATTGCTGCTAAATGGCCTCTCCTCATCCAACAATTCAAGAATTTTCTGTGGTTTAATCAGTGCTCCAGAAGAAGGAGCAGCAAATATCATCATATCAGAGAAGAATGAATATTGTGGAAAACAGCTAAGCGTAGGGTCAAATTTGACCCTACACTGACAGTAAGCAGGTCTAGCTATCTTTTTGTGCCTGCCAATAGTTGCCTGGCAGCCTTGTTTAAACTTTTTCTAGTTTCTGCTAGGAAAGCCCAGGCTAAAAAATTGGATGTTGGACCATCATGCTTTAAAATTGGATGCTGGACCATCATGCAATGTCTGGATGATCAAAACACTCACATTAACTTGACGAAGTGAACAAGATTATCAGTGTTGTTACTCTGGCATAATTCTAACAAACTAATCTTCTTCATCCTATTTCTGAAGAGAAATAAAATATGGGACAGAGCCAATAAGCACAATAAAGGAGCCAAAGGAGGGGAAAGGAGGGGAAATAATTTGATATTATTTCATCCACAAATTACCTCATGGTAACCTTAATGCTCACCCTAATTATAGGGAGACTAATATTTTCTCAGTGGCTTCCAAATCCCCAATTGAAATAAAGATATTAATACAGATTTGCATAATAGGATAGTTGGAACAATTATTTTGCTAAAAATCAGCATTGTAAAATCCATGATTTGGCCGAATGAAAATGTGATACTTCTTTACATGCATCATTTAGTATGGAAAATTTTAGGGAGATAACTGCACCTGAGAAGTCATCTCCGACACACTTGAAACCTTAATTGGGCCAATATCTGAGTCAGCTACTATCCTGTTTCCCCTAAAATAAGACATCCCCTGATAATAAGCCCAATTGGGCTTTTGAGCGCATGGCAATAAGGCCAAGCATTTATTTCAGGGTTCAAAAAAATATAAGACAGGGTCTTATTTTTGGAGAAACACGATATCTTTGTCCCTTGGCTCATTCATTTCATTAACATTAGTTATATCCCTATATAGTGAAAAGTCTTCCATCTCCTGATACCAATAGCTAGTGCCAGACATGTTAAATTGAAATTTGCATTGCCATGTTACTTTTCTGATAAATTGCATCCCATATCATCCAAAGATATATCAACATTTATGAAGTCTCTTCAACTTTAATACCACAGTAAACCTGGATTTTGTTTTACATATTTTATATATTGATGCACACAATCAGGGACTGAAATACAATTACGTCCAATCCAAAGCAAACCTCCTGCTGAGTTTTATGCTATCAAGAGTTTACTGTGTACTAACTAATGCATGCTCTGAAGAAGTAAATAAACTAATTAAACATTTAAAACACTAAAACGCCATCGGAGCAATTTCCCACTTATTCTTGTTAAATTTTCAAGTGTTTGCAAACAACCTGATGCTACTTTTGTCTAGTCCTTTTGGATGATATCCCCTTCACTATACCATCTGCTTTGGTTAGCAACTGAATAATCTGATGACTTCTTTTACCAGCTTAAATTTAGCCCAAAGGATATAGAAAAGTTAGAATGTAGTATATGTAAAATACAAAATATTCAGTGGGTGAAATTTCTTCAGGGAAAGTTCAATGAGCACAGAGAAAAGTGAAATAAAAGTTACTCAATAACTGCATGATTATTATTTACTGACTTTAATATGTTAATTACATCCCTTTTCTAATTGATCTAGTGAGAGTTTCTTTACAATCTTCAAATTATTTTTCAAATATTTTCCTATTCCATTTATTTTCCATTTTTCCTATTAATTAACTAAATTTTAGGTTTTTAAAAGGGAAATATTAAAGGAAATATATGTATTTTGCCTAAATAAAAACTGTATAGTTTTGCAATGATAAACTTCTTAACTTCTTCCCAAAACATGCCTTTAATTTTGAGATGTATATTTATAGATAGTTTAACAGGCAAATTGACATTTTCAAGCTGAAAGTTAGAAGCAAACGGTGGTGTGGAATTGCCTTCTCACTTTACAGTCATACGGTGACTATATGCATCATGGTATCTTAAATGCAAAGAATGACTCTATTGGTTCCTCTCGAACATATGGATCTGTGCCCTACAGGTATTTAGAAATATCTGCAATCATATCAGTTTCAATATTGGATTTATAGATGTGAGGAATTCAGGTTCAAATGTAAGTTATCCTGAAGGAGCCTGAGTGGCATAGGAGGCTAATGCCTCCTACTAAGGCATCATTTAACATCCAACTGCTTGCAATTACTGCGAGTTCGAATCTCACCAGGCTCAAGGTTGACTCAGCCTTCCATCTTTTCTAAGGTGGGTAAAATGAGGACCCGGTTTGTGGGGGCAATAAGCTGACTTTGTATAAATATACAAAAGTATGAAGGCTATTGCTTAACGCATTGTAAGCTGCCCTGAAACTCCGGAGAAGGGCAGCATATAAATAAATAAATTTTTAAAAAGTGCCAAACAGATTTGAGCGCAGAAATTGGAAAGAAGGAAAATAGAACATATAAGTGCTATGAGTACAAATGCACAACTTATTTCATAAAAAGAATGTTAACACAGTACATACGGCATTTCTTTTTAATTCCATTCTATTAAGAATAAATTAGAAATCCATTGAATAAATTCAATGTATGTATGACTTTGACTAAGAAGCAAACTTTCCCATTTCATTGGATACTGATTGTTGCAGTGGATACTAATTGTTGCCAATTTCATGGGATACTGATTGTTGCAAATAAATAGAGTAATAGCAGTAGTAGTAGTTGTTACCACTTTATACATTATTTTTTACTATGATTGGTTGCACAGTCAGATGTTTAGACTGGATTTGGTATTTTTGTCCAATGCTTGCTAGTTTTTTGTTGCTGTTGTTTTTAATGAATAGTCTACCTTGCCATGTCTCTTTTCTATTCTCCATTTGGTTTTTCTTATAGGCCAGTCTGGAATCCTTGGCATCCAGTAAATCTTCATGGTGTACTAGCTTCAGTTCACCATGAAGTACTCACTGTTCATGAGATATTCTCCCAATAAGCTTTCTTCTTCTTCAACTATATGGTGTACTTGCAACATTCGATGCTCAACTATTTTTCTTGGCAAATAAAGAAAAGAGCTGGAAGAAGGACATGATTCATTGTCATTATTTTCTAGCTTTCATATCTATGGCTTATACTTCAGCTTGTTATTAAGCAATAAATGTATAAGGATTGTAAAAGTGGGCTTGAAATGATTAAAGCCAAAATCAATAGAGCCTCATCAGGCTCTTATTAAACTTGCTAGAGATTAAACACTGTAGAAATAAATTATATTTTTGAAATCTGGCTTTTCAAATGTTTTCTAAATTTCTGTTTCATAACACAGAGCTACTGCAATGTAATTGAGAAGATTGCAACATCCAAAATGCAACATTTCAGCGAATCTCTGGATATCAAGTATTGCAGGGGTGAAATCTAAATTTTTTTGCTACCGGTTCTGTGGGTGTGGCTTAATTAGTGGACAGAGCTTGGTGGTAAGGTGACTGGGTAGGCGTGGCCAAGTCAATGTACTTCTTTGCTCTTTTTTAACCTACAAGACACAACACAACACAACTGGCTCACCCACAATGTAAAAGCAGCTGTGCTAGACCCAAAATGGCCCCTGCAACAAGCAGGAACCTCACACAGGCACAAAAGCCTCAAAAAATCAACTTTCACACTTTACACACACACAACACAACACAACACAACACAACTGGCTCACAACTGGCTTACCCACAATGTAAAAGCAGCTGTGCTAGACCCAAAATGGCCCCTGCAACAAGCGGAACCTCATAAAGCCACAAAAAGCCCAAAAAACCAACTTTCACACTTTACACACACAAAATTCCACATACAGCCTTGTGTGTTTGTGTAGTTAGAGTGAAACACGCTTGCAGCTTGGCTAGCCGGCCTCCGCACCCAAGGAAATGGGGAGGCTCCCCGAAAAAAAGAAAAAAATAGCGCGCATGGGAAGAGGGTCCCCGGCTTGGCGGTGGAGGTGGTCTGTGTACATGTGTAATGGACAGTGGGTCAAGGGGTGGGTGCATCCCCGGACCGCACTGATTTTACACCGGCTTCGGTGGGATTCGGCAGACATTGCAAAAGGAGCGATGAAGAAACGCTGCTCTCCAACTGGTGTTTCTTCCCCAGGATTATGGTGGTGGTAATTTCTGGTGGTAGCTGCTGCATTTCCCACCCTGGCTTATACTCGAGTCAATACGTTTTCCCAGTTTTTAGGGGTAAAATTGGGGGGTCGGCTTATATTCGGGTCGGCCTATACTCGAGTATATACGGTACCCAATAGAACAGGGCTCTCCAATCTTGGCAACTTTAAGACTTGCGGACTTCAACTCCCAGAATTCCTCAGCCAGTCGGCTTTCCTTGCCGAGGTTGGAGACCACTGCAGGCAGGAAGGCAGGCAGGCATTCAGAGCTGCTCACCGATGAGCTTGATTGCAGGCAGGAAGATTCAGTTGCTTGCTGATGCAATGGATTGCATGTATTAAAGCAAGCGAATCAAGGCAGGTGTGCGAAGGTAAGCAAGTTGGAGGCGGGGGGAGGGGAGGGATTTTTGCTAGCTATCTAATCGCAGGCAACTCAGCTGGGATCATCAGAGCTTGGATCGTCAGAGTCATTTAAAAGAAAAAAAAGGCTCTGATGATCATGCAGCTCAGCTGGGCATGGAGGGCGGGGGCAGGGATTTTTGCTACCGGTTCTCTGAACTGCCCACTGCCATCGCTACCTACTCGCCCAAGCCGGTCCGAACTGGGAGCATTTCATCCCTGAAGTATTGTCAACACAGTAAACTTATTTGTGATTGATTGGAACACGTTTTACCCAATTACCCCATTTTTGAGGGATTGCATAACATGCTAAACTGATCTGAGATTTCACAACATGCTAGGCTAAAATGTAGCTGTAAGCCGTATCATTTAAAGACAGACAAACTGGAAAGAAGGACAACTAGAAAGATGAGGAGAATAGAAACTAAGATCTATGAGGACCAACTGAAGGAATTGGAAAAGTGTAACCTGATTGTGATATGATATTATAGTACCTAAAATATTTTTACACATAAAAAGATCAAGAAATGATCTTCATTGTTCCTACTTAATGTAAGGATGGGAAGTGAACCCTTCCTAACAGTCAGAATAGATCAAGAATAGAACCAATCATTCAGATAGGAAGGTTTCTCCTTTGCTGGACATATTCAAGCATACACTGGACAATCTGATACTGGGAATACTTTAAATTTAATTTTTGCATTAAGCCAGAGGATTAGACACAATGTCTAAATGTGCTCTTCCAGCTCATTGATTTTGTAAAAAATACTTTTACAAAATCAATGAGCATGTATTGGGTAAAATACATTCAAAATGTTTCTTCAGAAATTCAGCTAAATGAATTGGCTATACACTAATTGGGCAAATTCCCCAATAGTGCAAAGCCTTATATATAGGATGAAGAGTATATTATATTTGTTTAACCAAATATATTAATTGGATATTTTGAAAAGGAGAACTGACGTAAACATATATTCATGTGCAACAGACAAGAGGAAGCTTTTCCCAGAGAAGCAAACCATTTCCACTAAAGTACAATAACTGTTCATTCATCTGGATCCATTCTTTATTAGTATGTATGTCCTTTCTAAAGTAATGTTTGTTTAGCAACTTTTTAAGAACAGAGGAAAGAACTCAAGTACAACACATATGAAACATATGTGGCTTGCAAACACAGGTCTACAATAAGAAAAACATTTATTTTAATTAGCCACAAATTGAGGTGAATTGAATATCCTCATTTCTAAAAGAATAATTAAAAGGGGTGTGTGAAAAATCACCTAAGATTATCTGAACCATTGATCTGAGGAGATAAGTAGATCCAAATATCTAGTTAATGGGATCCAAAAAATCTGGATGACACAATGAGCTAAATCGATAGGATTATTTCAATTAAATAGTATATATGTATAGAAATTCATGAATGGTGATTTGAAAATATCTGAGCAAATTGAATCTACCTAATATAAATTGTTTCAAATATGCTAGAAGCAATTGGATCAGTCTGGTTATTTACTGGGATGATCCAATCAAATAACCTTTGAATCAGATATTTAAACTGAAGCTTTGCATAGAAGCACATGATCTAGAGTTGTTGGATTCCTCCAAAGCATGGAGACAAGTTCAGTCTGCAAAAGATTGAGTCTTTTGGTTGCTGAATCTCTAATAATGCAGAGGGGCATAATGGCGCAGTGGTTAAAGACACTGAGCTTGTCAGCTGGAAAACTGACAGCCTGGCTTTGAACACTATGCAATGGTGTGAGCTCTTGTTACTTGTAGCTCCTGCCCACCTAGTAGTTTGAAAGCATGTAAAGGTGAGTAGATAAACAGTTACCACTTCAGTGGGAAGGTAACCACATTTCATATGCCTTGTCGTATATCCCTGCTGGCCATATGACCACAGAACGGTCTTCAGACACCACTGTGTCCCTCAGCTAAAAAAACTGAGATGAGCATGTCCCTATATAGTCAGATATGACTGAAAAGGAAAAATCTTTTCCTTTACTAATGCAGAGGGTAAGACATTATGGTGACCTAGAGAGAAAGCTTTGCAGTGTGAAAGAAAGTGATGCTAAATAAAAAGCTGGCTGGAAAGGTCTGTTCTTTTAAATACTGTTACTTACAGTGGCCTAATATGTCCTTCTTTGACTGAATAGCTATGTCAAATATGCACAAGCCCAGTAAGATGCATTACAGGTCTCACTTTTGGAAATCCCAGAGCTAGGAGACCATTACCTGAGCAAGCACACTGACATAGGTCACCTTGGGTCCTAGCTTTCCAAGAAGAGGGGAAATTATCAACAAGAATCATTACAACTAGGGAATTGCTGAAAAAATGAAGCTTCTGCTAAAAATACAGCCAGTCCACCAGTTCTAAAATCGCAGGAAAATCAACTCTGATTCTGAGAAAAGCAGCAGGGTATTCCAACTAGCACTCTTTAAGAATTTGGGGGTAATAATTGTATACGGAGTGTTTAGGTTGTTAAAGGAATATATTTATGAGCCAGATAACATTTGGGAGATAGATTTAGCTGTCTTATGGAAGTGAGTACATTCTTAGCTCCTCTAATGTAAAAGAAGCTGAGTATGGACTTAGCACTTTTATTGGCCTTTAAGGAGATAGATTTAATTTGTCCCTGCCAGATGCCCAATTATTGCAATACTATGCTGAGATATTTAAAATATGAAATTTGGTCTAGAGTTTTGTTATCTGAGTTTATGACATCCCAGTCCCTTTGAAAAGACCATAATATTAGTTTTGGAGTAGTTAACTGTAAGCAATTCTTCTCTATAATAATCTACAAGGGCCCATAGATCTTTTTGGAGAGGCAGAATGTCTTTGCATGACCATGTATCTGTTATTAAAATGAGAGGTGGGGATGGGGGGGGGTGGTGGAGTTTCACATTAGATTAAAGCTGCAAAGATTGAGTCAATATTTATATATTAAATAGAGGGGAACCAGGATACAATCCTATTTTCCTACTTCCTGGATGGCAAAACCTCCAGAAAGCTAGCAATTTCTGCCATAGCTAAATTGTATAATAATGTTATCATGCAGAATCTTAATTAGGCAGAATAACCTCCAATAGTTTCTTTGCCTTAAAAATCATAATACTGTATAATATACCCTCTCTCTCTCTCTCTCTCTCTCTCTCTCTCTCTCTCTCTCTCTCTCTCTCTCTCTCTCTCTCTCTCTCTCTGTGTGTGTGTGTGTGTGTGTATATGTTAGGCAATATATGTGTATCTATCAATGTATCGATGAAGATCTATATATCTATCTATCATCTATCATCTATCATCTATCATCTATCTCTATAGTATATCTATCATCTATCTACCATAATTTATCTATATCTATATTATATTTATCATCTATCATCTATCATCTATCATCTATCATCTATCATCTATCATCTATCATCTATCATCTATCATCTATCATCTATCATCCTATCAATCTATATCATATCTCTCTTTCCACCTCTCCATCTTTCCATCTCTCTCGCTCTCTCTCTCCCTATCCTGTCCCTATCCTGTCCCTGTCCCTGTCCCTGTCCCTGTCCCTGTCCCTGTCCCTGTCCCTGTCCCTGTCCCTGTCCCAGTCCCTTTCCCTGTCCCTGTCCCTATCCCTATCCCTATCCCTATCCCTATCCCTATCCCTATCCCTATCCCTATCCCTATCCGTCTGTCTATCTATCTATCTATCTATCTATCTATCTATCTATCTATCTATCTCTATCTTTCAGTGGCAACACAACTGGTAAGCAATAAGATAGAAATAAACAATGAGAACATGGTAAATTTGCAGTTGACAAACATATGGAATATGTTCTGTAGAGATATTCTGGCCTAAAGGAACAAGGAAAGTACACATAACTTTCCTTTCCAGCAGCAGCAGCAACAACAACAACAATAATAATAATATCAAATCAAAAGGAAGCAAGTGATTCAAAGGCTGGCTGACAATGTTAAATTTAAGAAGCTATTTATCTCTCTCTCCTTCTTTGTGCCTTTGAGTCAGTGTTGACTCCTGGTGATGGCCTGGACTGATCCCTGCAGTTTTCTTGGCAAGATTTTGGAATTGGTTCGCCATTGTCTCCTTCCTAGGGTTGAGAGAGAATGACTGGTCAAGGTCACTGAGCTGGTTTTATGTCTAAAACAAGACTAGAATTCATGGCCTCCCTGTTTCTAGCCATGTTGAAATCTAGGACTTTACTCAAGGTTGTGAACTGACTTCTATCGGAATTCGTCATGGACTAGCGCTATATCATAACCCTCAAATTCTTGTCAAAAGTGTATCTGTAATGTGCTCTGAAATTGTGACACATGCCAAAATTTGTATTATTATTTATAAGCTTTTAAATGATGGAGGAGAAAAAGTAACCCTTACACATTTTTATGTAACTTTGGTAAATAAATATATACTGTAAAAGTGCAATTTATTTGTAATGTTTATTTTCATCCATTCATCTTTTTTTTTCAGATAAAAGGTATTAAATATCAGTCACTCTGCAATTCAATTTATTTTATAAATAAAAGCTGTCATTCAAAAGTCAAGACAAGATTTTTTTAATGATAGAAATGAATGTAATAAAAACACTTCCATGTTATCGCTCATCAGGCAAGGTGCATCTATCCTAGAATTAGTTCAACTGAAATTTAAAATAAAACAACTGAAAACAAGGAATATTGGGACCAGGGGTGAAATGCTCCCAGTTCGGACAGGCTCAGGCGAGTAGATAGCGCTGGTGGTGGGCAGTTCAGAGAACCGGTAGCAAAAATCCCTGCCCCCACCCCCCAGCTGAGCTGTGTGATCATAAGAGCCTTTTTTTTCTTTTAAATGGCTCTGACGATCCAAGCTCTGACAATCCCAGCTGAGTTGCCTGCCAATGAGTTGCCGATTAGGCAACTCAGCTGGGATCGTCAGAGCCTTTTGAAACCATTTTTTTACATGGTTTTACATGTAAAAAATGGTTTTAAAAGTAAAAAAAAATTGGCCACGCCCACCCAGTCACATTACCCCCCAAGCCACGCCCACAGAACTGGTAGTAACAAATTTTAGATTTCACCCCTGATTAGGACCATATTATATTCTACCCACATCTATTGCTATACAGGTTTACCTGCATTTACAACAAGTCCCAATGAAATTAATGTTGACCCACAATTAGAATTACTGGATACATTCATAATTCCTGATTCAAAATATGAATTTCTGCAGCTCATAATATAATAAGAAAATAATTAGGGATTTTTTTTCTGACTCAAATCTTAAAATTCTTTTATTTCATTTTTATAATGTTTTTATATGACACATGAATTGAAGCTGCAAGGGATGAATGATATGTTTTTATTCGATGTTTTTGAATTTACTTTACAGGTACTATTTATAAAACCATTTGGCAATATATTCCAAGGTTGTTTAGCAACTTGTGTATTCCCTGTTCTGAGCCAAACAAAATGATTTCCTTGGGATTGAAGGCAAAAATTTAAAAGAATGTGAAGCCATCTGAAGCAGTCAAAGAAAGCGGTGAAATGCTTCCTTTTCCTGGTGTTACCAAGTGACTGGATTTCCTATCTATATACTGATGTTTCTCCTAAATAAATGAGAATTTAAATCTAATAAATCCAAATCAGAAGATCCAAATCCATATTTTATCAAGAAACAAAACAAAACAATATAATACAATAATACAACACAACACAATACAATCACAGAATGTATGGTTTGGAAGTAAACCTTTAGCTTATGCAGCCCATTTTCCAAGTCAACTGAGGAGTCCATTCAGTCATCCTGACTGAGAATAGTATGGGCATTTAGTTTTGTAAGCTACAACCACACTTACATACTGTATGCACAAACACACTCGCACACCATTCTCAGAATCACTGTTACCATACCATACCATACATTGTTAAAAATACCAATTACAGAATTTTAACTTAATATGGAATTCTATGTTCAAAAAAATCACTCAGCTTTCCAAATATTCTTTTTTAGCACTTAAAAATAATGGTTATGTTTATTTACTGTCTAAAGAAATGTATGCAACAATAAAAAAACACCCAGTAGGAGTTTTAGATGCATGAATGATTCCAATCCGGAATTCACAATAACTTCATTTAACTATTGAAGTTAAATGTTTTTGAAAATGCTGTTTTTGAAATGTGAGTGACACATTAACTGATTTCATTGTTACTTGCTTTGTGGGATAGATAGATAGATATATGAGAGAGAGAGAGGGGGGGGGGAGAGGGAGAGAGAGAGATAAAGTATAACTTTCTAGGAAGAAAGCAAGGAGGTGGAACTATTAGCTGTTAATACAATTTGTCAGTTACTCACTCAATAACTGAAAGCTAGATTTGTTTAGTCAATTGGAGCTAAACAACTGAGAGAAACATATTTGAATTTTCTGAGCCATTAACAATACAAGGATATCTTTTATTAGTTAGTTAATGGATATGTGGGAATCAGGGTGAAACAGTAAGTTTTAAAATACACTTTTTGATTCAATCCTGCGAGGTTGGCATGCTTCAAGTTCCTTCGATTAAATAACGTGATTTCTCAAGACCCTGGAAATATGCCTTTTCTGAGTAGTGCCTGCTGTCTGCAATGAGATTTCCCCTAAGATTCGGATACCCTCCCCATTTTTCTGTTGCTTCGAAGAGCAATGAATACCTGGCTCTTCTTTACCCAAGCCTTTGGTGAATGAGAGTGGGATGCCTCATTTCATTGTCCTTACCATCGTTTACCTTTTTTTAAAAAAAGGTTTTATGGCTATTGTTGTAATTTCTTTGCTGTGGTGCAGCCAAAATCAGTGAGAGTTGGGCAACATACTAGTTTGATAATAAATTGTTGTTGTTGTTGTTTTCTGGATTTTTAGATGATAGTATCATCACTTATCTCTTATCACTTATCTCTTAGGAGATACCAGCCCAATTTCAGTAATGGGATGACTGATGGTTCAATTTCCTTCCCGTTTTTTCCTCATTCTCTGTCCCATACATACCCTTATAATTGCATAGTTTCTCCTGTACAGAATTCCCCATTAGTAACAATGTTAAACTTATGGGTTTCCATATCTCCTGAAGGAAGAGAAAAAAACAATTTAGTCATTCCCACCAAAAAAAATCTCCATTTTTATTTGGAGGGATGGTAACAAAAGAACCTGGAGTAGGTTTCCTTCAGTTTAAAGAGAAGAAAAACTGTTTTGGTTAGGTTAAAACCTGGCTATTTGGTGTTTTGTTTTGTTTTGTTTTTCCCAGTTTTGAATATGTATCACTTCAGAAAAGAAATTGATTTGGAAGGAACCTTTTCTCACCTAATTTCAGCAAAGCCATCATATAATTTAGAAATCCAAAGCTTTTTGTTCCCCCATCATGGGAACACAAAAATAACTTAATGAAGTAGTTCAGTGGCAAGAAAAGTAAGGTTCTGCACTTAGGCAGGAAAAATCAGACTCACAGGTACAGGGTAGGCAATTCCTGGTTCCACACTAGCACCTGTGAGAGGAATATAGAGGTCCTGGTAGACCATCACTTAAATATGAATCAGCACTGTGATGCAGCTGACAAAAAAGTCTATATGGTCTTGTACTGCATCAACAGAGGGATAGCACCAAGAAAAAGGGAAGTGATAGTGCCACACACTGGTGAGGTCATATTTGCAATACTATGTCTGCCATAATTCAAAAAATTATGCTAAGGCCTTAGAAAAACTTCAGAGAATAGCAACAAAGATGGTAAAGGGATAGGAGGCTTAATCCCATGAAGACCAGCTAAAGAAATTAGGTACAGTAGTAGCCAAAATTGTGGAAACCTTTTGGGAAAAGTGTATTTTCTAAAACTAGCTAATAACTCTTAATAATAAGAGCCTTGGTGGTGCAGCAGACTAAAGTGCTGTTAACTAGCACCAGCTGCCTGCAATTACTGCAAGTTCGAATCTCACCAGGCTCAAGGTTGACTCAGCCTTCCATACTATCGAGGTAGGTAAAATGAGGACCAGGATTGTGGAGGCAATAAGCTGACTTTGTATTAAAAAAAAAAAGAACACCGCTTGGGGGGACCGAAAGCCCTACTAAGCAGGTATATACAAAAGTATGAAGGCTATTGCTTAATACATTGTAAGCCGCCCTGAGTCTCCAGAAAAGGGTGGCATATAAATTGAACCAATAAACAATAAATAAATGAACACCACTTTTTTTGGAGTAGTACCATCAAATTATATATCAATGGAAAGATAATTTAATCAAGAATGTAATGCAATAAATTTTATGAAGGATTTGCTATTAGAATAGCAGTTACAGTATAAAGAAGAAAAGAGAAACATGTAGAAAAAAATGAGATATATAAAAATTATCACCATAGAAAAAAATGAGATATATAAAAATTATCACCATGTCAATTAATACTTAGTTGGGTAACCTTTAGCATGAATTACAGCCTTACAACATCTTCCCATGGAGTGAACCAAGTCTTTTAGTTTTGCATCTGTTATAATGTGAAACCAAGATTGAATGATTGCTTCTGTTAACTGGGTTTTATTGCTGGGTCGCTTCTGACTAACAAGTTTCTTTAGTCAGCTCCATAGATTTTCAATTGGGTTAAGGTCTGGGCTATTTACAGGCCATTCCAGCAGTGGAATATGATTATCTTGAAACTCCAAAAAAAAAGTGGTGTTATTAGCCATCAAACCTCAAAAATACATATTTCCCAAAAGGTTTCCACAATTTTGGCCACTACTGTATGTTTAGTTTAACAAAGAAAAGACTAAAGAGAATTATGACAGCAGTCTTCCAATAATTGAAGAGCTGCCATGGGAGAGGGCATCTTTTTAGTCTACATAGAACCTGATGGAAGAACAGAAAGAAATGGGTGGAAAACTCATCAGAGGGAGATCCAACCTGCAAATAAGAAATAATTCCCTAATAGCTAAAACTATTACGCAGTGAAGCAGTTTGCTTTCTGGAGTAGTGGGAGCTCTGTCATTGGAGGTTTTCATGAAGATTGGACAACCATTTGCCTAAAATGGTATCATCCTGCCTTGGTGCAGGGTGTTGGATTAGAAGACACCCCCCCCCGCCCCAAATCCCTTTTCAGTCCCATGGTTCTATGACTCTATGCAAAACTTCCTGAAATGATACCATGCTGTGAAGGGAAGAAATCTGTTACACTACAGAAAAATAACTGCAGGGATTTTTAACACTAGGTCTTTTTTAATATGAGGACTGGTGATTAATGGAAAGTGTTAACACTGATTTTGTTTCGCTTTGTTGACAGAACTGATGACATTTCCATGAATAATTGTCCTTTCCCTAAGAAAGCCTGTGGGGAACTATGTGCACACAAAATGTGTGGGAATAGTTTAAAAAAAAAATCTTCACTTTCCTCCTTTAGATCGCATATAATAATTACACGATGAAATACCCTCACCAGATCATGTCACATATTAGCATAGCAGCTAACAGGTAGAGAAGGACAGATTTTGCTACACTGACAGTCCAGTTATGTGAGTAGTCATTCAATGTCACATTTGGAACTAGCCCCTTAACATCTTGTGACTTATTATAACTAGACATTGATTCAAGTCCAGATACCTAATTTAGAATGAATTTAAGTTCTGAATTCTCAACTATAACCTGGTCAAAGAATTGAAATGACAACTGAGGGTCCAATTTATTTCACAAAGAATGCTGATTTCTGAAGCAATTTAATCTGATGAATAACAATTTGTCCTTTAGCAGGAAAAGAACTAGAGCAGAGCTGATACCAGTTTCAATTCTATCAGTTATATGCTAAGATAGTCACAAATCACACACAACTATGCATATCACTAGAAGTTCGGTATCATGATTGCGAATAATAGCAATTAGCAGAGGCAAGACATCTTCATAGAAAAGATATAAACGGTGATAAAATTAAACTACGTTTTTTGAACATCATGCACGTGTTTGGATGGTATGTCCTTACAAGAAGACAAAGCCATATTTCACATAATTGTCATCATTTTCATATTATCCTGATCTTTAAAAATTGCACAGATGTACCTACCTATATCATTCAATGCTTGAGGTGTTATTTTGTTAGTATGGCCTTATGTATATGCACAATCTAACTATTTGTTCGCTAGTACAAGAAGTCTTTAGAAAAAGCAATTAATCTCACTATGACGCATACAAGTAGCTTCTTAAAAATAATAGAACATTCCTAAAATTCTCTTTTGCCTTTGCAGAATCTTTTTCCAGGAATTGATATTAATCATACTTATGTGACAGTAACACTAGCAGGCTTGGGTGTGTGTGTGTGTGTGTGTGTGTGTGTGTGTGTGTGTGTGTGTTTGAAAGATTCCAATGTGTAGAATAGTGACTTATTTCCATGTTTTTCATAGTGGGTAGCAAAAGTCTGGTAGAATGTTCCACATAACCATTTTTAACTTGGGAGAACAAATGGTACTTGTGGGGAACTTCGAAGATGACAATTCTGAAATATCAACCTGCTGAAAAAATGCCAGCATATCTAAAAATGAAGTTATATGTCTTTTTATGAATTCTATCTTGTAGCTTGATGGAGGAAAATCATCAGATTCAAGGAAATATGGCCAAAGCCATTCTTTAAGATTCTTGTTATTGCTTGCACTGCAATACTAGCATTTTTAATATTGTATCTACCAAAGGAAGCAATGAGATATGGGGGAATCTGACAATCTGATAAATTTATAATGCAGTTGGTCTCTGAACACATACAGGAAGTCAATGACCAGCATTGTCCTAGGCAAGTACAAGACACATATATTTGAGGAAATCTCTCTTCATCTTTTCCTTCTAAAATCTTGCATGTATCTTCAGGCACAGTGCTGTATGATTTTGGGTTTTGTAAATTAGGTCTAGCCTTTGGATAGAAATTCAGAATTTGTGAAAGTGGGAATGGAACTGACATTTCTGTATTTGAAATAATGTTCAAATGCTTACATATTTGGGTTTAGCAGTAGTTCATTTCAGATTTGAGCAGCAAATGCAACAGCTGAATCCTTTTCCATTTCTGTAGAAACTCTGTTTTTCTAACTTCAATAAAATTATCAAGAAGAATTGTTCTTGATTTGTAATACAAGACATGTAGATATTTTACAAGATTTGTAATACAAGACATGTAGATATTTTACAAGAATTGTAATACAGACATGTAGATATTTTCACAATACTTACAATGATTTTTTTAGAGCACAAGATTGTATCTCCTGAGCACATTAGGTTCTGCTACTCAAAACAAAACTGGACTCTTCCTTTTTTCTGTTAGTAAATTAAAGCCTAGGTAAGTGAATGTTTCATTCATTTAGCCCCAGCAAAATGAACTTGAAATGTTTATCTCAAACATCCTTAGAAGAAACTGTTTTGCATCAATTCAAGTACTTAATCATAGGTCAGAACAGCTTTTGGGCTTGACTAAAATGGAGAAACATGGCATCTTAATTTACTAGTGAATTACATCCTATAGTGCCTTTAATATAAAGTGACAATTTATTATGGAACAAAAGTTCCTACTTTTCCATCCCTGTCATTGAGAATGTGTTTTCGCAGCAAAGAAGCACTTATGAGTTAAATTGGTAAGGTGTAACATGAAATCAGAGCTTGTGAAACTGTGTTCTGGGCAGACTCATATCTCAGATGCTCAGTCATTTGGTCTTCAGTCTAGTTTCCTGAAATTTTCCTCACTACATCTTATCTTCAGTGCCAACTTCATTACATTCTGTCCCAAAAAATAATAATACAAAATGTGTTAGGCTCTTAAAAAAATTAAAGGAGCAGAGATCAAAAACTTCTGCCTCAACTACTGCCTCAACTACTATGAAATTTGATGCACTTCATCCAACATTTCATAGCAATTTAGCTTTTCAAATGTCACACTGTTCAGATGAAAGGCAAGATATTTAGTCATGTGTGTGTTTTTTCCCCCTTTCATTTTAGACTATATGAGAGTATTGACCATTTCCCCCCCTAAATTCTGAATCTCATCCAGGGACCAAGTCAGTCTTTAGAAGAGAAATCTGAAGCAGATGTGCCATTTGCTACAGTCTTTGTGTTAATCCTGGCTGTGCAGAAACTATCCAGAGTTTAATTGTAGTAAACTAAATGGCAAATTACTTTAATCTGTAATATATTTAATAATTATCAATTTGTTTTGTGATTTTATGTATTCTGGTATATTAATAGTAGGAGTAGAAAAAAAATATTAAAAATATACACTAAATTCATAACACACCCAACAGACATGAATTTTATACCTTTAATGCATACAAGATGCACTATGCACTATTTTCTTTGAAAGATAATACTTTTTTTAGATATAGGAAGTACCTGAGACATATGATCATTCCAGAAATTAGTTTTATGGTACCTAGTACATAATACAATTTGTAAAAAAGGAGTGGGGGAGAAGGGGAGAGAGGGAGAGAGGGAGAGAAGAAGGAAGGAAGGAAGGAAGTTTCCTTGAGGTGCAGTATGATTTACTAGTTACTGCAGAAGACTTGCATCCAGTTTTTGGCAATCATTTTAACTAAATCAGAGAAAAAAATCAGTTTTATTGTAGAAATAAATATCCATACACATAAAACAGTCAAAGAAAAATTATGTCCCTAATTTCTTGAGCTACAGTTACTTTCGATTATATGGATGGATGAGAATTTTAGTTTGTTTTCCTATCAAATAATATTAGATATTTTTCATGATTGTGATATAAAGAACCCAATATATTTTTAAATCATCTGAGAAAAATCCAAACTATTATATTTATCCAGCTGGGCAAAGGTTTTTAAATATTTAATAAGTTTGCAAAAATTGAAGAGGTGATTTTATTTGAAAGAAGTTTGAAAAATATCTTTCCTTCACATTGAATGTTTAAAATGATTCTCAAGGTAAATTCAAGATGTCACATAGACTCATATACTTTTAAATCAATAAGTCACTTCTGAAGAATTCAAAGCTACTTTGGACATTCATTGGACATTCTGGAACTTATGGCATTTCAGAGTTCCTTCTTGTAGCATTTCTTCCATATATGAGAAAGCTTAGTAATATGTCAATTGGTATAATATAACAGTGATATGGGTAGCTGGTCAGGGAATTTTATCTCAGATCTCAGATTACCAGAGTCAGTTTGTGAGGCGTGGTTTCTACAGCCCGCAAAAGTGCCTCTTGGAGAATATGATTTATGACACAACCTGAGAGAAGTGGGGAAGAACAGGGTCATAGTTGAACCATAAATTACTTGCGGCAGACTTGACTACACTTGGAAAGCTGCCGACATGTTGCTCCTAAGAAATGGATTTCTTTTGAAACTTGGCTCAAGGCTCATGGGTTAATTAGGGCATTCGTTGGAGTCCTGACAATATGGAAATGCGTAAAATATGGAAATCCAGAAATGCGTAAGATTTCCAACCTCTGGGTATTTCGCTGTGCCCTTAAGACCCTGTTGTTCCGCCGGGCCGGGTTATCAATGTAATAATTTTAAATCGGGTGTTTTAAATTTTTTGGGGTCTTAAACTGAGCCAAAATTATTTAATAATTTTAATAATTTTAATTGATGTTTTGTCTTGTGCTTTTAATAGGCTGTACACCGCCCTGAGTCCTTCGGGAGAAGGGCGGTATAGAAATAAAATTATTATTATTATTATTATTATTATTATTATTATTATTATTATTATTATTTGATGTATACACACACACACACACACACATACACATATATGCACACACACACACATATACATACATACACGCACACTAATTTCTCTCTAACTAGCCTTATACTGAGTGAATTTTGTGAAGAGAGCCAAGATAGGATCCTTGCTACTGCTTATATAATACCAATCTATTTTTTAAAAATAATTACAATGTATTATATATATAGTGATGATAACAAAAAGTGTCATACAAATAACAACACGTATTGCATTATCCAGAAGAAACTAATTCTGCCAATAAGCTACAACAACAAACCTTGAAGTGCCAATGTTAAAGAGAGTTCATTCTTCATTGCTTAGTGAGAACTTTATTTTGTAACACTTCTTTATGGAAGTTGTGATTTTTTTCAGTTATACTCAGATTCTTCAGAAATGTTTCTAGCACAAATTCCCTATAGACTCTTTGCTAACAGCTTGAAGCATCCTGTATTGTCTTTTTTTCATAATTGTTATTTTGATTTGAAAGAATATAAGTGTTTAGGCGTTTTTGCTTTATAGATGGTGATTCTCTGTTTTATGAAATCTCCATCCAATTTGAACTGAATTGTTACTTTTGAACCTTGAATCTCAAATCTGAATTGACTTTATGATCTTCAAATCTTGAGTTTATATCAAATCTTAGCTAAAATACAAAATGTTAATGCAAAACTCTTTAGATGAGAATGTCTCATCTAAAGGCCTATGTCAGGTGGGTGTTAATTAATCTTGCCACCTTTATTTTCTGAGTGCCTTTTCATCTTTAAAAGATATTTGCCATACAGGCTCCAGTAAGAACAGCAAATAAAAGTGTTATGAATCTATTTTCAAGTGATGTGAAATAATCCACCATAATGGAATCTCTGATACAAACAAAAGTGAAAATCTGGGAATAAATTACCATCCACCATAAAAATATTACTCTTTCAAAACAGAAAAAAAAACCTCCATACAAAAATGTTTATATTTAGAAATTTACACATAAAATATGTAAATTTGGAAACATTACACATTTGAACATAAGGAACTGTAATAAAAATATTTCTCTTTCGTTAACAGGATCACAAAGAAATCACAGAACAGATGCACAATTTTGTCAGTAAAGCAATGTTACAGAATAGGAATAATCACCCCTATTTATTTTTTATGTGTGTGTGTACACACACACACACACACACACACACTCCTCACTTTTCACTGTCAGGAATCCTGAAGACATTTATAACAATAATTAAAGAAAATAAAACAAGACTAAGGTATATCAGTTCATGCATCTAGCTAGGCAACATATTTTCTATGCTATAGGTATTTTATTCTGGTGATGAGGTTTGAAGATTTTGTTTATGTTATTTTTAATTTAAAGGAAAAACAATCAAATTTAGACATTTCTTTCTAAAGCCAGATAGAAAAATACAGACTTTGTTTGTTTTAAGTAAATCTATTTTCAAACCAAGCTCAAGTCTGATAACTTCATGGACACATATTAGTCTCAGTAGGGAAGTAATTTCCCACTATCGCTTGTAGAATATGTTTCAATTTCTCTATTTAGCCAACAATTAGGTATTTCCTGATACCTTTCCATCCATATGCTAAATAGGTCAAAGCCTTGATAAATCAGCTAGGTGCTTCCGCATAATAGCAATTAATGGGAGGGTGTGTGTGTGTGAGTGCAAAATAGATACATAATACTTTTTTCAAGTTGGTGTGCTTTCTATGTTATCATATTTCCTACAATTTATTTTTTCTATATTTTCTATGCTTTTCTTTAGATGGGAAAATAAACAGAAGCATCCACAGAAAACTACTACAATGCACAAATAATGATACACACAAAATAACATAATCATCACATTGCTGTGATTACGTACTTTACCAGTACACCTGTTGATGTCTATTGTCCATGCTTGATTTTAAAAAAATAAATTTCTGCTGTTTACACTGGGAAATCATCACTCTGCTTCCCACGAAGCCACTTACAAAATATGAAAAGAAGATCAAAACAGATGTAGAAATCAAATGCTATGGATGGCACAAATATTGTTTTCACTGATATGGCTGTTTTCTCACAGAAAACAATTCTTCCTTGATTGTTTCTTTGTGTATTTGGGGTAGTCCTGTTCATGAAAAGCTTCCAAATATAGCACTGGCAATTACAGCTAGATCCATTCCTGGGATCAAGATGGGACTTTGACTATGAAAGGAAATGTAGAAAGTGTAACTAGAAGGAGAGGATCATAAATGTTAGAATTAATGTCTAAATTTTACTGGAATAAATGTCTTAGTATCAATTGTGAAATCCATTTTTTTTTACTACCGGTTCTGTGGGCGTGGCTTGGTGAGCATGGTGTGGCTTGATGGGTGTGACAGGAGAAGGATACTGCAAAATCTCCATTCCCACCCCACTCTGGGGCCAGCCAGAGGTGGTATTTGCCAGTTCTCCGAACTACTCAAAATTTCCGCTACCGGTTCTCCAGAACCTGTCAGAACCTACTGGATTTCACCCCTGCTTAGTATGTGAGGCTTTGTTATGAGTAGTTTTATACCTGAACAAGATCCCTACCAAAAAAAAGAGGGTCACCTTCATATTTTTATAGAAATAATTGAAATCTGAATAAAATAGAATAGCATCTAGATATTATATGGGTTCTCTTCATGAAAGATGAATCATGAAGAGGCTAAGTTAACCTTTCTTTCCTTCTATTCAGACATAGTAACGATAAATAATTTTACAAGTTCAGGTTGAAAGATTCGCAATTCCAAAGGAGGAGAGAAGATTGAGGTCTTTCTCTGTTTGTGGTAAGTGAAAAGCTCTGACAATTTTTGACAGTCTCTGAAATGGACTGCTGCCAGTGGGGGATTTTTCATCCCTGCAAATCTTTCAGGAAGGAAAACAAAATAAAAGCTCCAAGAAAATAAAAAAGCAAAACACAGCTAGCGAAAGAGAATTTGTATGTACCTATATGCATGATTGCACCTGCCTTGTATGTGTATTATAAATTGGGAAGAAATATAATAATGAAACACATGCTCATCCCTTTTATGAATGAATTAGAATTATAATTGCAATCTGTCAGTTTGAATTAAAGAATGGTTCCAGGTTTCAGGGCAGAGAGTGCTTCATAGGTTAATCAGAGGAGCATCATGCCATAAAAACATTTTGGAACCTGAGTTTCATATTTTGGTCATGATACAGTTGCTAATGTTAGATACAACCCAGTAATTCAAAATTAAGTGCCTAATGTTTATTTGTTATAGGTAGCTGTTTGAAAAAAAAAGAGTTTTGATTAGAAAATTATACTCTAATTTGGCAGAAGCTCTGTGTGATCATGGGCCTTTTAGCTACTATATTGGTTCATTTACTTCAGTTAGGAGAGTATTTGGCACAACTATTTTTTTCTCTCTTTTGTTGAAATGAATGGGAAAACCTTTGAAAAAAAGTGGAAATGGAAAGATCCAGGGGATTGTGAGAGTAGGGTGTGTCATTTAACAGGGTGAAAATTAATTTTGGCAATTTTTATTCAGTGAGGGATTCTAAAAATATGTGTTTTTACTCCAAGAATTCAAATCTGCTGTTATTTTTGTAATTGCACAACATTTAGCTTGGTATGGTAAATCCACGTCTGATCACATACCCCACAAATACTGTTAACTTTATCTTCTTAAAATTACACCTTGTGCTACAAAAATTAAAGGTTTTTTTCCTACATGAAAAAAAGCTTATCTAGCTAAGCAAAAAAATATAATCCATGCAATCATAAACTAACATCAGAAAGCAATTACCTGAGTTACAAAACTGTTTAAGCGAGTTTCATCAAGTCTTATTTTGATTTGTTCAACATCAGCTGCTGACTTGCTCCTTGACCTCTGATGTAACCCTCATGTTTCTCATATTTATGCAATCTGCTTGCTGCCTCCCTCACAGAGAAATGGGACATGAACTATGATTCTCCGCATTCTCAAGTAATGTCCATAATAAGAGGCAAATATTGTTCATCAACATGACAAAGCTGAAGTTTCCAAGTTTCCATCCCTGCCTTAAAATTATGTTAGTTGATAGGTACTAGGCAGTGGTGGGATTCAAATAATTTAACAACCAGTTCTCTGCCCTAATGACCAGCTGGGTAGCCATGGATCGGTGGTCATGTGATTGTGTGGGCATGGCCAACTCAACATCACTCACGTCGATGTGCGCTTCACCTGTTACAATGTAATAAGGGTTAACCAGAGAGGCAGTTTCTGTAAGCAAGGCAATAAAGATTAGGCTAGAAATAACACCAAAATGTTTCCTTCCTGCCTTCCTTACAGGATTAGCCCTGTAAAGTGGAAAAAAGCAAAATAAGATTTCTTCCAACAACCGATTCTCCAAACTGCTTAGAAAGTTAACAACTGGTTCTCCCAAATAGGTATGAACTGGCTGAATCCAACTACTGGTACTAGGTGATATAGATAGATGGTCAGATATATCTGTTTAATGCTGCTCAGAGTATCAGACTAAACAATTTAACAGGAATTGTAGATAATTACATCCTATCTTACTGGAGAATGGTAGCCCTGAATGCATCATATCTGTGTAACTCATGATGTATGCCATTTCTAGCCTATAGTATCCCTCTTCAGATTTGAGTTAACAAAAAGTGCTTTAGGGTGTGTTGCAGTACAAATGCAGTCCCTGATGGCAACGCTTTATAGCAGCTGCCTTTCTTCCAGGGACTGGGTACATACTACATGATTCCTGGGGAAGGGAGAAATTAGCCATTTTTAAAAGGTTGCAGCTAGGTGCTATATTCATAAATCTGTGTGTTCTGAAGCCCCTCCCTTTAAAAAAAAATATTTTCCAAGCACTGCCCTAAGTTATATCCCGTGAAATATTTTTTGTTAGTCTATTTTTTGTTAATTTAATTTTATCAGGTTCCTAAAAACAAAACAAAAAAAATGCATGGATAACATTAGGAAATATGTTGAAATAAATCAACAACATCTAGGCAATGAAATGTTGTGTAAAGTTAAAGAAAATATATAGCACTGAAATCAGGGGTGAAATGCTACTGGTTTGCACTGGATCGGGCAAACAGGTAGTGATAAAAGCAACCAGTTCGGGCAAACCAGTAGTAAAAAAAAAGCTACCGGTTCGTCTGAACTGGTATTTCTGACAATCAGCTGTGCCGCGCGATTTAGATTTGCTAGAAAGCTGGAAATCCTGCTTTCTAGTGAATCTAAATTGCGCAGCACAGCTGTTCTCCTCCTTGCTGTTCAACTTACCTTGTTAAGCCTCCTTTTTCTGTGCAAAGTGCATGTTTGGTGTACACTGTGCATGCGTCTACATGCAGCATACATTTGGCGTGCACTGTGCATACACATGCACAAATGTGCATTTGGCATATACTGTGCGTGCACACATGCGCAGTGTGCGTTTGGCACATACTGGGCATGCATACATGCACAGCATACATTTGACACGCACCGCACATGTGCAGGCAGTGAACCGGTGGCAATCCGCGGAGGATTTCACCTCTGACTGAAATGTATTTGAAGCACCAACTGAGTTGTGCACTTTCACAATGAGTCAGCAGTGAAAATTCTGCTCCTTTGGTTTTATTTGGCAAACCACTTACATTTGTCTACAAAGAATTGCTATAATTGCATGTGCTCAGTATAGATAAGCATGCTGTTCCATACAAACACTTTAAAAAGATGTGTACTATCTCTTTCTACTCCCTGCACCTATTAATTTAATGCCTACCTTTCTTGGTTGCACAGGATAAAGGTTTTTCTTTTTAAAAAAATATTTATTTTAAATGTAAAAAGTCACCCAGTTCTATGCCGATCACTCTTTATGGATGCTACTCAATTTGATTTTTTTTTAAAAAAATCCATAGATTATAATGGGGAAACTTCAAAACATGTGAGGTTCCTTTGCCTTTTGCAGAAAGGATGAAAACACAATGGATGGAAAACCTTTAGAAAACCTCAATATTTCCAAATATTTGGATACTTATTAAATTCTTGAATTTTCAATTTACTCTTTTAATGGCGTAAGTAGCACAGCTACAGAAAGGGCAGCATATAAACCTTCAAATTTTCCATTAAAAAAATAGAGAGTCAACCAATGCAGAGACTATCCTACTTCAATTTAGATATATACATGTTTTGAAACTGTTCTATTTTATTATCATCAATATCATGTATTAATGATCAAAGACCAAACCAACAAATATAAAAACATATATTGCACAACTGGTGAAATGGGCCATGGTGGCGCAGTGGTTAGGATGCAGTACTGCAGGCTACGTCTGCCGTCTGCTGGCTGCCAGCAGTTCAGCAATTTGATTCTCACCGGCTCAAGGTTGACTCAGCCTTCCATCCTTCTGAGGTCAGTAAAATGAGGACCCAGATTGTTGGGGGCAATATGATGACTCTGTAAACTGTTTAGAGAGGCTGGTAAAGCACTGTGAAGCGGTATATAAGTCTTTGTGCTATTGCTACTGCTATCATCATTGGCAATACTCTGTGGCATCAATTGTGGCATCAATTGCAGGAAACATTCAGTTAGTTAGCAGAAGTAGGCTAACACAATGGAATACAGACTTAGAGATGGGCAGGCCATAGAAAAGACGTGGGCCCGAAAAGTGGCATTAATGACCTTGCTATTATTAAACAGTAAATATTTGGGCACTGTCTGTAAGGGTTAGCTTGGCACTATTTTACTTATTTTTGAAGAAAAAAACCCTGTCCCTATATTGCAGAATATTTTAGAAAAATAAGTCTTGATCCAGTGTGGTGGATCACGTGGTGAATCATCAATCCTATGAAACTGAAATGAGTTCATATGCATGATTACATCTATTGAGATTTCTTTTTTCCATCAGTTTTCTTTTTTTAAAAATATACTTATTATAAGAGCTTGTATAACAACAGTTTTCCTATCATTTGGAAGTTCTTTAAATATTACTTGCTTTATATTTGTTAAATTGATGTCCTGTTTTTTATTCAACACAACAACCATAAGGCTGTATGTCCATGTTATTACAAAAACAACCCGGTGAGGTAGGTTGTCTAAGAAGAAGGGACTGGTTCAGAGTCATCCACTGAGCTTTCGGGATGAGGATGGGCTTGAACCTGGCTTCTCTTGGTCCTAGTCTTCTTATTCTTGCGCCATATCCGTCATCGGACGTTGGCGATCATATAGGCAATCCTATTTTTATCAACAGCTGCATAAAAAGTGCACCAGTCCATTAGATTTTAAAGCCATTATGTTCTTCTTCTGCCTGGACTTCGTTTGCCTTCAATCTTTCCTTGGAGGATTAAGTGAAGCATGCCATATTTTTCTGGGTATCACATCACATGTCCAAAATATTCCTAGTCTAGTACCTTAATCATTATACTATGCTGGCTCTCATTTTGTTGCTTTAATATGAACCGAAAGGCTTTATCATATTTCTGATTTATAAGTGGCCTTAAACAAAGACATAAAGTAGAGAGGCTATTAAGAACAATTGGATTGTAATCTTTATTCCACAGTTTGCAACCGTCAGTATTTTGCAACTTAAAATTCGAGAAGTAATGGTTCAGTTAAGAATTATGAAGTGTAATTAACAAATGGCATGACTCGTTCTATCTTTTATTGTGAATTATTAATTCATTTGCAAATTTTAATTGATGCACCAGAAGATACTTTACTGTCTTATGTTACAAATTTGTTAGATCCATTTTAATAGAGTTGTTCTTTAGTAGATCTGGAGAGACTATTGGAAAGGCTGGTTTGATTGTGGCACTCTTGTAAGCAAACTCTGTGTTTCCACGGCCAGGAAACACTCCTTCCAGGATGGGGAAAAAGTATATAGCTTCTTTAGAATCATTCTGGGAAAAGTTCCACTTGAACTTAATATTATGACATCACCTTCATCAGTGATTATATTATGAGCTTGATGTAAAGCCTACTAGGTAGACCAGATCAGGAAATCAATTCCATGGAAGGCTAAAAGTTCTTTTATTTAGATTGGCTATAATAATAGAAACCTGCAATTGTGCTCACCCTTTCCCCTTATGGTTCAATGAATTAGACCATAATTAGCATCTGCCTGAGTCACTTTCAAATATTATCTCAGAAATGTATTTTTTTCAAAAAAATATTCCCTTTTACCTAAGTTACAACCCCTGCATATTATGATCAGAGTCCTCTTCCTTACACTATATACTGTATGATTCATTTTGTTAACCATACTTTCAAGATATTGTGAAAAAAAAATCTTATACTAGGTCAATTAATGGCATTAAATAAAGGCTGGATTAAACTGAAGAAACATCTAATCCAACATTCTTTTTTTCAAGGATGGGGTGAAAGAAACCCCAAAGACAACATCAACAGTGATTACAAAAGTAGAATATAAACCGCAATGTCATGTAGCCGTTGTTAGCTTAATTCTCCATGAAAAGCTGTCATGATATATACTCTGATAGTAAAATCTTATAGTTTGTTGTGTGATGAATAATTCAGATTAATGTGAGTTCATTGTAGAATTATAAATGGAGGAAGAAAATGTCTTGCTATCTATTTTGTTTTCACTATGCACATTTTTTATTTATTCATTTATTTAAATTTATTGACTTCAATGGACTCTTTTTATATATTTCAATCCTGTTTCCCAAAATCAACATTTCATTTCTTTCAGTTATTGTCTCAAAAATCCAAGTGTTTTCCGAGTAGAAATAAAATTAGTGAAAGACTTTTCCTTAATCAAAGCTGTCAATTTTACCAACTTCACCAATTCTATCAGCTTCACTGTCCATTCTTTCACTGTATTGTAAATCCTTCCACCTTTGTGCATATAAAAGTATCACTGTTGTTTTCTTACATAAGTTGTTTCCATGTGTTTATCCACTAAACCCAATTCACAAAATATCCCATACATTTCTCTAAAGACATTATGATGGCTTTTAATATTTATGCCTTCTCTATCATAACCTCAAAATATCTCTTGCCCTGTCATTCTTCCCTCATAACCTACATAACAATACCGAATAGTATTTGCCATTTTAATAAACACTTCCTAAATTTCAGTAGCATTTTAAAGCTCCTCATGATCTATTTATTTAGCAGCATACTAAATAATCAAACATCCTCAGATATGATTGCCTCATTTGCCCAAAATTCAGATAATTTACAAGCAACTTTAATTAATCATTTAAGAAACCTCTTTTCACATCTATTGGCTATTTATTGCTTTTCTATATACCTTTTGTTGTTCTTGAATTTCTTTGTAGCCCATTAAAAAAACCTTTATTCTTGTGATACGACTCCTATGAATCTTTTGATGTCATTACAGAATGCCTTTTGAAATACCAAGTTAAAATGTTTGACTGAATACTCCTCACAGTGGTGGGTTTCAAATTTTTTTACTACTGGTTCTGTGAGTGTGGCTTGGTGGGTGTGGCATGGCTTGGTGGGCATGGCAGGGGAAGGATACTGTAAAATCTCCATTCCATCCCCAATCCAGGGGAAGGTTACTGCATAACCCCCATTTCCTCCCAATCAGCTTGGACTTGGGAGGCAGAGAATAGATGGCGGTGGGGCCAGTCAGAATTTTTACTACCGGTTCTCCGAACTACTCAAAATTTCCGCTACCGGTTCTCCAGGACTGGACAAAACCTGCTGAAACCCACCTCTGACTCCTCACATGTGTTGATGCTAACAATTTGATTAGTGCATAGAACCATGTGGATCACAGAGTTTCATCATGTTCATGGATTATGATCTTGAGAAATACAAAAACATAACTACTGAATGGGAAGAAAGTTAGAGAGGTGGTGTTCAGGATGAGGATATATAAACAGAGATTAATAATCATCAGAGTTAACTATCACTGCCCTTTACAAGAAGAATTCAGATGAGACACAGACACTTTTGCATTGAATGGCTGGCTAATATAATTAAGAAGGAACTTGGCTTTTAGTTTATTCTATTTTAATTATTTTTAATTCAGCTAGTTTTTCAAAGAAATCAGTCTTTGTAATTCCTTTTCTCAGTCTACCCACTTTGAAGTCAGTGACAGAATTGAAGTGTTCCTCACTGGTATAGTGAAGCATTGCTGACAGATTTGTTTTACTTTCACATTTATATACTGTCCAGTGACTCTGGGCAGGTTATTACACACAGACTTATAAACCACGGCATAAAATAAACAAAGACCGCTAAAAATAAGAGACACTAAAGATACATCAAGAAGACAGAATCTCGGGATGAATATTAGCATCTCAAGCTATGAATTGTAAGTATATGCTAATGATGTCATGTTTGCACTTACTCAACCAAAGGAATCTTTAGAATTGATAATGCAATACATACTGCAATAAGGTTTGGTATATCTGATTATTGGATTAAAAACAGTAAAACTAAAATATTGTCATGACAGAAAGCCAGAGAAGAAAAGCAATATTTGCACCAAATAACAGGGTTTGGCATTATTGCTAGAAAGGTCAAATAGATAAGAAAAAAAATGAAGACCCATTGAAAAATAATTATTCACAGATTTAAAACATGTACTATAATATGGAAGAAGCTGAAATTATCTTGGTGAGCATGAACGGCGAGCTGTAAACATGAATATTCTACTAAGCCTTAATTTTGTAGCCAATAAAAATTAAAATTAAGTTATTAATGACTGGCAGAGGAAGTAAAAACTTACATATAGTCCAATAAAAGGCATGGATTAAATTCAAGATACTACAGGATTTGAAAGGATGAAGTTGTCTGGCAGCCCTCCACATTTCAAACTGTATTATCAAGCTAGCTTTATAACTTGGATAACAGATTGGATTGTATCACCTTATGGCTTGGCTACATCTATTGATAGAGCAGAATTACCAGATGGACTGAACAAAATTTAAATTGGAATTTAATTGGAATGACACAATGCAATATTAAATGTTGTAAAGAAATTCACTCATAGACAACAAAACTTGATTATCAGTAAGAGGTAGATCAAAAAAAAATTGAGACATTTCTTCAGGATGGTCAGAAATAACCAAATGTTGTCAATATTTTCAAATAAGCAGTGTAACACTAAAACAAATGCAAAAATTAGGTAAAAGATTGTGTAACATGGCTGAATTTGAAAAAATCTTAATAATTGCTAAAATGGACATGCATTCTCTAAAATTTGTTGGATTTTATTTGTTTAATGGCTATGTTGTAAAGTGCAGCTATTTTGAAATATAATATATTCCAGAAAGAAACAAGTTCTAAAAGATGATTTTTCATTCCAGTCTATTTTCTTATTAAATATTATACTTCCACAAAGTATACTAAAATACCATTGTGCATGGTTACTACTTCAGCAATTTGCCATGCTTCTTACTTGAAAACAGTTATAATTCCATTCATTGAAGAATGGAACACAACACTAATTCAGTTGTGGAAGTATGCTTCGATGGATAAGTTCATATCTCAGAAGTAAATCTGGCATAGAACTTTTAATTGAACTTGGAAGCCAATTCTGGACTATAATTCAACATTTGAGTTTCCAACACCTCCAAATTTGGATTTTTCTTTCCCTAAAGTCTTAATATTCTGATTCTATAGGATCTATTAAATCAGAATACATCATCAGAAGCTTGGATAGAATTTACTGTAATTGTTAAACCTATTTTAGGATTTACACTGTGTTGAATACTGCTGCTGTATACATTTCCTATATATAGCTCATTTAAAAATGGCTGGAAAAATTAAAAATGCATAATAAAGAAAATTACTTAAAACAATTAATGAACGACTGAAATTTTGAACTTAATTCTTATACTTAAAAATTCTTTTGTTTCTTCACTTCATATTTATCTTTAATTTTTCTGCTCTTTTTGTCTTTTTTAAAAAATCCTTTTTTTAAAAGCGTAATACAAATATTTACAGTAAATAAAACACTTGAATAAGAATAAAAGTTTAAGTGTTCTTAAATTTCCTGTATTTTTCCCCACACCCTTTTTACTATGATTCCTACACATGGCATACTGCATAGTGGTAGATAAAAAACTGGCTTGTTAATAATGGTTGATTAATACTTTATGCACTTAGTTATATCTACAAAAGCTATTGACTGTTTTGGGAGGAAAATTCAAAGATGTTGAGAACATTTTAAAGTTACATCACTGGAACTATGAAGAACAAATGTTTACATAATCAAGTTGTTAATATGTTGTCCTATATTTTCTCCAGTGATAATAAACATCCCTTGGAACTTGAGAAGAAACAACTACCAGTATTATTCTAAAGCAGGGCTGTCAAACTCCCAGCCTGTAGGCCGGATGCATCTCGTGCTAGCCATGCCCATGCCCAGTTTAGCGAACGGGGGAAAAAGTCCTGATACGTCACATGATGCCACCGCGATGACATGAGTTTGACACCCATGTTCTAAGGGCACACAGTTAAGTCTATCTGAATGCTTTTTTTTTTCTTCTTCTAAGGACAGAGGCAAGTTTCCAAACTTGGAAGCAAGAATCTAATATCAGCTTCTACCATCCTACCTCTTTCTATGGTTCTCTAGCTAATGTTTCCCAATAGGAAAATGTTTTGCTCAGAAATCTCAGAAAAAGAGGTTGGACCTGAGGCAGGTCAGAGAGATTCAGAGTCTGAAGCACTTCAATTCTCCATAGCCAGCCCATCTAAAGTTTGGAAAAAGGTAAAGAATGAAAACAATGAAACAGGAAGGAAGGAAGGAAGGAAGGAAGGAAGGAAGGAAGGAAGGAGGGAGGGAAGGAAGGAAGGAGAGGGAAGAAAGAAAGAAAGAAAAGAAAGAAAGGAAGAAAGAAAGAAAGAAAGAAAGAAAGAAAGAAAGAAAGAAAGAAAGAAAGAAAGAAAGAAAGAAAGAATATTGATCTCTGCAGACATATATTTTTCAATTAATGTTTCATAGTTTACAACTAAGAACTCCAGTATGGGGGAATCTACAGGCCAAGAAAGGCTTCCTTTGGTTTTACTTTTAAAGAAGTATTTCAATTCTTTTATTTTCTGGGGGAAAAAATAAACACAAAGATGGCTTCATAAAAAATATTCCCAGCCTTCCATATTAAATTTGTTTCCAAGAGGCATTATGTAGAAACTATAAATATTCTTACAAAAATAATTGCTGCAATCTAATATTCTTACAAAAATAATTGCTGCAATCCATATTCTGTTTAAAAATGTATCCAACCTGCTGTGAGATGAGAGAGAGAGAGGGAGAGGGAGGGAGGGAGGGAGGGAGAGAGAGAGACCCTTTATATAAACATATTTATTTGTTTACCTAAATTATTTTACTTATAATTCATATTTCTAAGTCTACCCAATTCATCAACTTTGGGTGGGTTACAGAATTAAGAACAAACCTATATATTGCTAAAACATTTGTGTTTGATTCTTTGTAACGTTTTGGCAAAAACATGTCAACAAAGTTACCCCAAATGAGCTAACTTACTGAATGCCAGGACTCATTATTCCTAAGCGAATGAAATTTGGGAAAGTTGTGGCTACTTAGGCACTGCTGGGCTGAGTAGTTTTCCAGCTACACGTGCAATCCTTTGCTCTTTCCCCCAGCTAGCAGCAAATACTTACCTGCCTGCTAGGAAGGAAAAGGAAGAGAAGGGAAATAAAGAGAGGGAAGAACAGAAAGGAAGGAAGGAATGACCACACACCATTTCAAGCCCACACTCCCCACATGCACCATCACTGACCCATGCAGCACTTCCTGTGCATCTTGATGGACTCCCATCACCCTCTCCACAAATACTTCTTCCTGCATGGCATTCATGTAAATCTTACTTGTCCTCCCCTATCTGCACAGCCCTTCTTGCACATAGTATGCACTCTTCCCAATCTATGCTGCCCAACACAGTAGGAAGGTGCAGTGAAGGAAGGAAGGAAGGAAGGAAGGAAGGAAGGAAGGAAGGAAAAGGTAAGAAGGGAGAAGGGAGAGAGGAAGTAAAGCTAGAAATCACTGAGGGGAGAGTGTATTTTTCTCGTTGAAGTTGAATACAAAATGTCATTCATTAATGATATAACATAATGTATACATTTCAACTTCCATTATATGATTTCTATTAATAGGAAGGACATCTTGCCATTTCACTGTGTGACAATTAATTTTCACACAAGTATTTGCCATTTAAAGGAAATTTGCTTCTCGTTAGCCTGCCTCTACTTAATAGGTTTCAAATGTTCTAAGACCCAATCTTCTGGAAGCTTTTGCCTTCGATATATATTGCCTCTCTGTAATACAGCAAATCATTTAAAATGTTTTAAATGCCTTTCTGCATGAGCAATTTATGTATTCAGGCAACTGAATTCTCTTTTATCCTGACCTGCGCAACCACATTTCCTTTCCAGACCAAGCTACCCTCATTTCATAAAACTGCAATATCTTTTAAAAGTCTAAATTCTGACATAACCAAAATATACTGTAGAAACCTATTACTATCCAAGAGTAGAGTTTTATTTATGTTTGGGGACTGTGAAGGACATTCAGGACTTTTAACTTTCATTGGCAAATGGATTTTAAGTGATGTCAAGAAACCCTCTTTAAGGACTTTTAATTCCCTCTCCTTCTCCCTCTCTCCCCCTCAAATTAAAATTTTAATAATTGATGCCAAATGTTGCTTCTTTAAACAGAATAATTATCAGGATAACACCCAAAGAAAGCTTGCATTTGGATTAACCTTTATAAAGATTTCTAATGATGACAATTGGATCTTTAGAGAAGAGACTTCCGGGATTTTTTTTTTAAAAAAAAAACCATTTAGTGTTGACTTCCAAGCTGCTAAGGAATGTGCTTCCAGTTGCTACAATAACTTCTTATTCATAGTGAGTTGAAGAGCTGCCTTTCACTTGCAGCAAGCAGGAGATGAGTTTGAAACTTGGCTGTTCATTTAAACAAGTCTTCACCCTGGGTCTCCATGCAAATGACCCAACTTTCATTTGACATTTTGATTCTTTAGGGGGAATTTAGGATGAGCCCTTAGCAGGAAGCAGCATCTGCTGGGTGCTCACTTCCCTCTGCTGTTGCCACTGAAACTGCTAGTAATAACAAATCCTTCAGGACATCAATAGAGTCCCTGTGTTGAATAATCACAGACTATCAGGCATGAGACTAGTAGCAGCAGCAGCTCCGTTGCCTGTGACATCACTCCTGAAGCTCAAGCCCCACTCTAGGCTGCCTTCATTAGTCAGTGTGTTGGTCTGCCTGCTTTTTCAGATCTACTGACTGTCATCCGCGGGAGCAGCTTCTTTGCAGAGGAAGGACTTTAGAAATCGGAGAGCTGGTGGGAAAGACAAGAGGAATCAAGAGAGGAAGAGTGCCGAGCAGCTCCAGAGAACGAAACAGCCACGCTTTGCAAAATGAAATTCATCTTGACTGAGTATTTGCTCTTCCTTTTGCCTGTTCTGGTTCTCGGTACCAGGTGAGTACCCAGCTGTTTCTGACTTGGAACGGGGGTTTGAGAAGCTGGTTAAGGTGATTTTTTTTAAAAAAAAAGGCTTTTCGTTCCAGCTTTTTCCTGCTTTGGAAGTTCAGGCAGCATCTTCTGTTGTGCAGATCCTAGGGTAGCTTTTATTTTCCTTTCCCCCCTTTTCACAATGCTTCTCTCTGTCTCTCTCATACATACCCTGAGAGAGAAAGAGAAGGGAAACGGTGCTTAAGAGACTTTGATTCTGGGTCATTCGCTAGTTAGTCAAGTCCATTCATCTTCTTAGTCAATAAGAGGAAAACTCCAAGCTCTGCAGTGACCCAATGCATTTGTGATTAAGCAAAACAGTGTCTTATGTCAATAAATGTTCATCCAGCACTAGTAATTTTTCATGTACTCCAATGCAAAAAACAAAAACTACACCAGAAGAATAGGGAATGTACTTGGCTGTGTTATACATTGCATTTGATTTCAAAACAAAACCTTAAAGCATGGACTGGTTTTATTTCACTGGGAGTTTTGCAACAGAAAAAAAAATTGCCTTGGTGCTCTGTTTGTATTTGTGAAGAGCATAAGGGTGAGATGACATTGGGATGCTATCAAGATTATTTAAAAGTTCCATTAATACAGTTTTCCTGTAGAATACCTTTTCAGCAATGAAAGAGAAAAGCTGGTAAAATGTAGGATTTGCAGTTGTGGATGTGCATTTGATCTTTATTCTGGAATACACACTATCAGATTATACACACATTATACACACATACACACACTCTGTCCTGCAAGTCAAATTTGATATAGAGTCACCCAGTACACAGATAGAAAGTTAATGCTTATGTGCATGGTATGATCTGAACAAATCATTTCTTCAGCAGCCTTACTATCAGTGTGTGCTTTTCAATTTTCTGAAGCCTATAAATGAGAGAGTAACAATCTTTTGCTTTGTTGCTTATTATGTACCTGGTAAACTTCTAAGTCTCTGGGAAATGCAATAAACAGCCTGCACAAAGCTATGCCTATCATGGGAGAGATGTTTGTAGGCTTTTCTGCCAAGTTATGTTTTCTAGCAATATTTCTTTACAGTGGATTTGGAAAAGCTTTTTCTATTTAGAGTTCTAAGTGTTTAGTCACTGAAGCAAGATTACTTGCTAAACTGTTGGGTTTTTAAAGATAATCCACCTATAGAAGGACTCCTGTCAAGTACAAGTGAAACCAAGAAAGAATGAATTCAGGAAGTCATATAAGTCACCACAAATAACCAGCTAATAAAACATAGAACTAATTACTCAACTGTCTATATTTCTTTAAAAAAAACCTTGTATATTCTCTCCTGCTTAATCACTCATGAACCACTGTAATAATTATGTGACTTGACAGATTGTAAAGATCCCTTTGGAACTTTGTACTGGGAGTTGCCTATTATCTGAGGATCCACTTTGGTTTAGGAAGTGATTTTGGAAACATTCTCTTATTATGCATCTCTATATCAAGCTGTATGAGTAATCTAGAGTAGTTTTAAATTTTAGGTATCTCTCCAAATGATACCAAAGCTAAATTCCAGTGGAGGTCAGAGATGGTCCAGCAAATGAATGGACTTTTGAATGAAGTTCTTTTAGCCTTGCTAATTTATCTCCTTTATGTAGTGTGTAGAAAATGAATATAATTGTTTGCCTTTCTGCAGCAAATTTTTTAGAAGAAAACTTGAAGAGACTTGGTAGAAGGACATTTGATTAAAAGATCAGCTTTAAGATCTTCTCTAGTAAACTTTGAAAGGCTATCACAAAAAAGAGAAAGATGTTCCTTGCAATACACAAAAGCTGCAAAATTGGGAACAATCACTTCCCTTTTCTTCTAGAGGGGTTTTTTAAAAATAGAATTACAACAACAAAAAAAACCCCTGGAAAAATAAACTTTCATAGATACTCCAGTACAAGCATCTCCTGACAACTTTCAGAAATAAAGTTACTTTGCATGAATTCATCAGAAACTGTTTTTTTTTTTTCTGAGATTGAAAATAGAGTACTGCATACAGAGTCAGTCTTTAGAAATGACTTCTTGGAACTTCTTTAGCTTTTTGAGGAATGCCAATTAAGTGGTTTTAAATGGAACATTTGGCATTAGAAACTAACAAAGTGGTGTTTTAAAGAAATAGGTTACATTCCAATAATAATAAAAATGTAGAGGATTTGAGATAATGCAATCAATTTTTTCTTGAATGTTTGTTCCATTAAACAGGTCCAATAATTCACATATTAGGACCCAGTAACAATAATCTGTGTATTTTAGGAGATTTCCCTCTATAGGAAGACAAAAGTTTGTTGTAAGGTGTGTCTACTAAAACAATAAAAGTATCTGCTTAAGTATCTACTTAAGCAATGAAAAGTCTTGTTTATTGCTTCATTGCAATGACCTTACTTTAGGAAATGTGGACTGTAGGAGCTGTAGTCTTTGATTAGACTTTTACCTTGATGAAATTACTGAAATCAGTGACATTTCTCCTATCATTTATTCTAGAAGAATGTCATTTAGTTTTCAGCATCTCAGATTGTTCCTTTCTAACATATGGCTAATGTTCAGGCAATTGCCATACGGAGAAGATTTCAAAGAACAGTTGCTGTATTGAAGATGGGACTCTGTTATCCTGCTGTGTGAAAATGCTTAGCTCAGACATAGTTGTCCTGTAAGCAGGAAATATATATATATATATATATATATATATATATATATATATATATATAGTATTTTTCTGTCAATTTATAACGTAAAAATTTGCAGAAAAGATCTCTGTAAGTAGCCCCTTGGTTTAGTTAGTTGTTGAAGCCAAGCAGTAACAGTAACAGAGTTGGAAGGGACCTTGGAAGTCATCTAGTCCAACCCCCTGCTCACACAGGAGACCTGTACTAGGGATTCAAACCGGCGAACTGCCGGTTCGAACTTTTCTGATCAGCAAGCTCAGTGTCTTAGCCACTGAGCCAACTAGTCAAGCTATATAAAGTATGGAAGCTGTGTTTCCTGACTACCTTGACTTTGGCAGTGAGGACACTGATGGAGGGATTGACTTGTCTTAGATGAGGCACTTTGGGTAATATATGGTTGACCTGGGGAGAAGATTTTAATTAAAAAAAACTCAAAACTTTTGGAGATTAAACTGTCTCTCCCTAACTCCATTTCTGACGATTCTAACTCTATTTCTGACTCAATTTCTGGTTAGTCATATTACATTCTGATTTTACCCATGACCTTGAGTTAAATGTGCTATGGCAACCATTCAATAATATACATACCTAAATAATTGTAAAAATGAAAATGAAAAACCCCTGCTGTTAATATACAACAAATGAATTAATACATCCAAGAAGCAATTAAAAAAGCAAGTATTAAGATATTGCAAGCAATATCAGCTAATATGCTACCATTAAAGATGCTTCAAAAGGCAACAGTGCACCAAGAATGGAAAGGTGGTGGTTGAACTTTAAGACTGAGGTAGTTCATATATGTCCTTCAGATTGTCTACTCTTAAATCTTCAAAAGTAATAAGTTAGTATCTTGAACTGTATTTACCAGTATATTTCAATAGTACTAAGCTGTGCTAACTGAGGTTCCAACCTGGTTTTAAGAATTGTTCCATGCAATTTATATTACAGTAATTCACTGAGTTGTGTTAAATTAAAACAAAAAGTTATCGCTAAATCTGATCATTCCAGAAAAAGTATTCAGCTGACTCATCAACAAAAACTTTTTAATGCCTATATACAGTATCTTCATAGAAAAGTTGAGTCCAGGAATGTCCCAGATTATAAACCTGATTTTTTAAATGGGATGAAACACTATCCTTAGTGAGTTGAAATTCAACTACTGTATTGGCTGGACTCATATCAATGGTATTTCTGTTTCATCCAAATTTGCTTTTAGTTTGTTTAGCTCATCATCCATGT
>WNWU01000001.1:20536783-20547403 GCA_012654045.1 Ptyas mucosa | reverse complement strand
ATAATAATAATAATAATAATAATAATAATAATAATAATAATAATAATTCTATACCACCCTTCTCCCAAAGGACTCAGGGTAGTGTACAGCATATTAAAAGCACAAAAACAAACAACAATTAAAATAATTTAAAATTATTAAATAATTTCGGCTCAATATTAAAACCCCCAAAATTTAAAACATCCAATTTAAAATCATTACATTGATAGGCCGGCCTGGTGGAACAGCAGGGTCTTAAGGGCACAGCGAAATACCCTGAGGTTGGAGATCTTACGCATTTCCGGGGGCAGTTCATTCCACAGGGCTGGGGCTCCCACATATCCAGGAAATATGGTAGAGAACCTCTTAACATACATTACTCTTCCTTTCATTAATTCTGTATATCATATTGATCCAACCTGGTCTCATGTTTAGTTATTGACGTAAGGAAACGAACATCTGTAAATGAGTCAGGCTGACTTTGTGGTACAAAGTCTGAATGATAAATATAGAAAAGAAACATAACTGGTATGGCACTGTATAGAAATTAATAAACTGTCGTAAATATAAGACAGGATCAAGCTCGGTGTATTTCCAATGGAATTTAAGAAAAGAAGTTTGGTCTGGATTATTGCTGGGATGAAAGATAGCATCCAGTTATTTATGGACAGTTTGGATGTATATTCATTTTTATTCATTTATCATGAACCTTTGAGCAAAAGGTCTAGGGTCTTTGCTAGACAATGACATCTTTAAAACAAGGATTTTCTTAATTTTGTTAATTTAAACGGTCTAATCCTTCTGACATTCCAGGAAATGTTCAGTGCAATATCCAGCAATGCTCCGAGAGGTATAGTTTCTCAGATAATGATCCTATAATATTGTATATTATGATTCATTTGTACTTCTGGTGAATTCTTGCTGGTGAGAGAGAAGGAGAGAGAAGATAGCTGCTTGGATGAACTTCTCACAATAACTGTCATCTAATATATGTGGCTTTTCAGCCCACCGTTTAGATATATTATGAAAAATATTGATCTGTCATTTTCAGAGCTTCATGATCCTACGTAACTCCTTTTTCCAAAATCAATCAAGCTCATCTAGGTGCTTATTTGCCTATTACAGCAAGCACTCTATATAAGCAGACTAATCAAATCTTTTATATGAATTATATATCTATCATCTGTACATGTCTATCCTTTCTTTTTCTATCTCTCATTTCTATATCTATCATCTATCTATCTATCTATTGTTTTAAGTGAGAGATTGTCATGTCTTTAAATAAAAAAAAAACTTTCTTCTCAAAACCCAACACAGCTCTAGGCTGCATAAAGAGAGGGATGCTACTTTATAAAGCCTTGGTAAGGCCACATTTGGAATACTGCATCTAGTTTTGGTTGCCACAATGTAAAAAAGATGCTGAGAGTCTAGAAAGAGTGCAGAGAAGAGCAACAAAGACGATTAGGGGACTGGAGACTAAGACATATAAAGAATGGTTGCTGGATTTAGGTATGTTTCGTTTAACGAAAAGAAGGACTGGGGTGACGTGATAACAGTGTTCCAATATCTCAGGGGTTGCCACAAAGAAGAGGGAGTCAAGCTATTCTCCAAAGCACCTGAGGGCAGGACAACAAGCAATGGGTGGAAACTAATCAAGGAGAGAAGCAACTTAGGAGAAATTTCCTGATAGTTAGAATAATTAATCAGTGGAACAACTTGCCTCCAGAAGTTGTAAATGCTCCAACACTGGAAGTTTTTAAGAAGATGTTGGATAACTATTTGTCTGAAATGGTGTAGGATTTCCTGCCTTAGTGGGGTGTTGGACTAGAAGACCTCTAAGGTCCCTCCCAACTCTGCTATTCTGTTCTGTTCTGTTCTGTTCTGTTCTGTTCTGTTCTGTTCTGTTCTATTCCCACTCCCATTCTATTCTTTGATGCTTTGCAGAACACAGACACTAGCAATAAATTTACATGACTAGATTTAAAAAGCAGTCTTAAAGACACAATGCTAAGTATTGCTAAGCATCATCTTTAAAGCTGAGTAAATGGACCTTCTATATAGATACCATTTTTTTGCTTGGCAACAGAAAGAAACAAGTATACTACGCCATTATTTATTAATGGACACTTTTGTTGCTTCTCTTTTCTTTGCATAGCAAATACTTACATCTGTAGAATTTAAAAAGAAGAAAGAAAAAGATGCAGGGCCAAATCAGGACTTTTCATTCACGAACAGGCATGAAATTCCAAGAAAAATCAATAATGGTATTTGTAATAATGTGCTTAAATGGTTGATATATTAGTTTAATAGCGAGGAGGAGGAGCAAAAGAAAAGAAAAAAGAAAGAAAACAGGAGGAGATGGTCACGTATTGCACTATGTAATATTATACTGTTTAATTCAGTTTACAGGAACAAATTTAGATTAGATTAACAGAGTTTGAAGGGACCTTATAGGTCATCTAGTTCAACCCCCTGCCCAAGATCCTATACCATTTCTGACAGATGGCAGTCCAATCTCTTCTTGAAAGCCTCCAGTAAAGCTCCCACAACTTCCGAAGGCAAGCTGTTCCATTGGTTGATTATTCTCATTGTCAGAAAATTTCTCCTTATTTCTTGGTTGAACCTCTCCTTGATCAGTTTCCATTCATTATTCCTTGTCTGGCCTTCAGATGCCTTGGAAAATAGTTTGACCTCTTCCTCTCTGTGGCAGCCCCTCAAATATTGGAAGTCTGCTATCATGTCTCCCCTGGTCCTTCTCTTTCCTTGACTAGCAATGCCCAGTTCCTGTAACTGTTCTTCATATGTTTTAGACCCCAAACTACATTAGACTTTCAACAACAACAAAAAAAAAAACATTTGGGGGTGTTCTGTTTAGTGCTATGGTACAGAATAACAGATTAACATCAAGGAATCTCTACTGATTTTAAAGATGGCCATTTTGACTGCTATTTTGATGACACTTCTATCAAATTAAAATGGAACTGTTGAAACTTTTTGTTTGCATAACTCAACATTTTTCATAAAAATAATAACCGTGTTTTAAAAATCCATTAAATCTTTAATTCATTTTAATATTCTGTCAATTCACTATTAGATAACTCATTAAACTAACACAACCAACCCTTTGATGTAAAATTTTTAAATAATCAAAGATTACTCCTTATTAATGTATTTGCTTTGAGCCTCAGTTTGTTGTTTTGGAAAACAGCCTATTTCCATTTGAAAGTAATCAGCCACTGCATGATTCATTTGGAGCTAGAATATAAATAAAATGTGGAAATCCGGTTCTATACTGCCCATTGATTAGCCTAGGAAACCACAAATGATTGTAACTTTTTCAATCTGTTAAAAGGTTAGGATGAATGAAATGTTCAGGCACAATTCATCCTTCAGTAAGAACGGGATCTGGTTGTTTTCAAAGAAAGAGGTGCAGCAGCTGAGGTGAAGGATCTTTTACATGCTGTTTTCCTTTTTAAAGGAAAATGGTTACAGTCTTGCTTTTAATAAAAAGAATAAAATTTGACTATATATGCCTCACACAAATTATTGTGGCTTGGAATGTCTGATCATCTATGATCAGAAAGAGCATCTTACACTACTCTTCCTTCTCTTTCTTCTTCCTATCATTATGTTTTCTGGAGGAATTGTGCTGTTTTTCACAATGTCTAAGTTTCTGGTCAGGTCTGGAGTGCTGAATTGTACATTAAATATTTCAAACTCAATAATAGAGCTGAAAGAGCTCTTCTAGTCCAGCCCCCTGCTCAGGCAGGAAACCCTATACCATTTCAGACAAATGGTTGTCCAATTTCTTTTTAAAAACTCTGGAAGTTGGAAGCATTCACAACTTCTGGAGGCAAGTTGTTCCACTGATTAATTATTCTAACTATCAGGAAATTTTTCCTTAGTTCTAAGTTGCTTCTCTCCTTGATTAGTTTCCACCCATTGCTTGTTGTCCTGCCCTCAGGTGCTTTGGAGAATAGCTTGACTCCCTCTTCTTTGTGGCAACCCCTGAGATATTGGAACACTGTTATCACTTCACACCAGTCCTTCTTTTCATTAAACAAAACATACCTAAATCCAGCAACCATTCTTTATATGTCTTAGTCTCCAGTCCCCTAATTATCTTTGTTGCTCTTCTCTGCACTCTTTCTAGAGTCTCAGCATCTTTTTTACATTGTGGCAGCCAAAACTAGATGCAGTATTCCAAGTGTGGCCTTACCAAGGCATTATAAAATGGTATTCACATGATCTTGATCCTAGTTAATGCAGCCTAGTACTGTGTTGGCTTTTTTGACAGCTGCAGCACACTGTTGCCTCATATTTAAGTGATTGTCCACTAGGACTCCAAAATCCATTCTACAGTTACAACTGTTGAGCCAAGTACCACCTGTACTATACCCAGAAATTCTGAAGTCAGGCTGTTCCACTGGTTAATTGTTAATTTAACAATTAACATTGCTATTAATAACAATTGTAATGCCATTTAAATTTAAAAATTTAATTAATGCAATTAAAAATTTAACAATTAAAAATTGGAAAACCGTAATTGTATTTTGATGACTTTTGGTTCCATTTTGTCTCAGATGCCTCAGAATCAGTCCACACTGTTCTAATTTAGCTGGAGATTTAGATTTAGATGAGCAGCAACATATTACTTTGACCTTCACTGAACTGATCAGAAGCAAAAGAACACCCTTAAAAAAGGATAAATGTGTGCTAATTATTTCCAGCAATTAAAATTGAAAGAATTCAAATGAAGTTGCCAGGGTCTAGATAGTTAAAGCATTACTGTTTTTTCTACATTGATTAAAGATAAAGGTAAAGGTTCCCCTCGCACATATGTGCTAGTCGTTCCCAACTCTAGGGGGCAGTGCTCATCTCCGTTTCAAAGCCGAAGAGCCAGTGCTGTCCAAAGACGTCTCTGTGGTCATGTGGCCAGCATGACTAAATGCGAAAGGCGCATGGATAGGTGGTCCCTATTTTTCTACTTGCAATTTTACGTGCTTTCGAACTGCTAGGTTGGCAGAACCTGGGACAAGTAATGGGAACTCAACCCATTACACGGCACCAGGGATTTGAACTGCTGAAGTGCCGACCTTTCGATCGACAAGCTCAGCGTCTTAGCCACTAAGCCACCACGTCCCAACAAAAGTTAGGTGCTTCCACTGGGGCTCTATCCACTACATTGATTAGGTGCCATAAAATTGTTTTCAACTCCTAGCAACAAAATGAAATATTGTCGCTTCTGTACTGTAGGTTCTAAAGAAGTCTTATGATTTAAAAAAACCCCATAGTATTATTTTTTAAATATTTTTTTATCCTTTATTGCTTTTATAAATAATTCAAGAGGGTGAAAATATCTAATACTTCTTCCTCCACCTCTTTTACCGCAACAATCACTGCATGAGATGAGTTGGGCTGATGGAGAATGACTGACGCAAGATCACCTTGTTGGCTTTCATGGTTAAGATAGAACTTATATTCATGGTCTCATTGCTTCTAGCCTGGCGCCTTAATCATTAGATCAAATTGGCTCATTAAAATTCCTTTTATCTCCCCAACCTCCCTCTCCCCATACTTTCTGAGTACCTCAAATGTGTTCACATCTTTACATTAATTGCAAAGTGTGCTCCAACTTGATTGTCTTCAGATAGTAATTTTTTACTAACCCCACCCCAAAAAAGAATCCCTCAAACCCTGAACTATTATCATCAGAATGAATTCCCATTATAATTTTGATACATTCAGGAAAAAATAGGTCTATTAATGATGGCTATACATACAGTACTTTGTGAAATCTTTTTTCTAAGCTCTTATGGCTGCTTCTTTAGGCTGAGCTTGTTGATCGAAAGGTTGGCAGTTCAGCAGTTCAAATCCCTAGTGCCGTTAACCGGGTGAGCTCCTGTTACTTGCCCCAGCTTCTGCCAACCTAGCAGTTCAAAAGCACATAAAAAATGCAAGTAGAAAAATAGGGACCACCTTTGGTGGGAAGGTAACAGTATTCCATGTGCCTTTGGCATTTAGTCATGCTGGCCACATGACCATGGAGACATCTTCAGACAGTGCTTGCTCTTTGGCTTTGAAACGAGGATGAGCACCTCCCCCTAGAGTTGGGAATGACTAGCACATATGTGTGAGGGGAACCTTTACCTTTACCTTTATGGCTGCTTCAAAAGTTGTTTCTGGCTTATTCACGTACATAGCCATGCAAGCACTTTGATAGTCAAGGCTTTATCCAAGGCTCATCCTATATCTATGTACATTCCAAGGTTTAAGACCCAGGCTTCTTCCTCCCTTAAAAATTTAGGCTGCTGTTTTTCCTACCCCCCACTCCCAAATCTGTGCTACCTTTATAAAACATCTACTGTGATAATTGAAGGGCCCTGTTTCAACACTTTCAACTATCATATCAATTTACAAAGATGCTGTGCATGTAAATACAGTTAGGAACATCTTTGAAAGCACTTGCCCAAGCCTAGAAAAAAATAAAGCTGCTTCAGTGTTGTCAAAAGATCCTTTGTATGTACTGTCAGTGCAACGCATCTGTGTATACAACTCTTCTATCGAAGGTTGTCTCTTATCCAAGATAGTTGTGTTTCTTCGCATACCTTGTAGGAAACAGAGAACAACAAAGGAGGTGTATTATATTCATTGGTGGTTTTGAAGTTTCTCCAAAGTTCACAAGATTTAGAAGCTGTCTGGATTACATGAGCCCTTAGTTTAATGCCACAGGGTTCTTATCGCTTTAAAGAAAGCTATGCTGATTCACAATAGCTTCAGAAATGGTAAGATCCATTCCATACCCCTCCCCCCTCTCTCTAACATTTAATACTGTTCATATGTAATTTCATGACTAAGAGAAGGGGTTGATTTTTAATTGGTCTTGTTTCTGAATTCAGCACAGTTCTGTATTATATTTTCTTTCATACAAATTGTAATTTAGCTACTCCTACCATGAGTTTTAAAGATTTCTGGTTAACTTTTTACGTATTTGAGTTTCCTTGAAATTGCTATTTCTTATATTGTTTCTTTCAGTAACTAGTAACTTTTTCTATGTTGTATTTTTGGTATTGACTATTTTTTCTATTTACATAAGTTAAATCAATATTCAAATGCATTCTCTAATGCATGCCAGAGGTCAAGAAGCTATTATATTTCAAATAACTATAAATAAAACAATTGAACAATGGGTTGCGCTTACTCTCCCAGCCCAAATGGCTTTGGGATCATTTTTAATGCCTTGTGAAAGTCTAACAGGGTTGGGGCCATCCAGATCTAAGGGGGATTGTTGGCCTACATGTATGCAAAGTGACAAAACAGTCACATAGATGGGAACTAGAGCATGCAAACTCTGCTGGTTTTGGTGTGATTAGAGGAGATAAATGTTCACCTTCTGGAGTAATTCTGTACTAACTAACAGGAAGTTTGGGAAGAAGCAGGGTTTTTTTCTCAGCAGAGCAGAATTACAACCTGCATTAGTTGTATAGGGGTTCATATCATCTCAATGAAATAGAGGGTCAGCCTTGATAAAACTAGTATGATTTAAAATGAAGAAAGCAATATCTTGTTAGCTTTTATGCAACATTCCTGAAGAGTAATAAACCAGCAATGTCTTGTGTGGAGTTGACTAATGGGGACATGAGGGAAATATGATATTTTATTGGACACAGGACAGTTTATGTTAATTAAATAAGATTATGGTAAAATTGTTTTAGATCTGGAAGATTGTGTTATAGAAATTGATAATTAAATTGAATAGGCATAGTTTGCTTGTTGAAAAGAATGGTTCTTTGTTATTTTGCTAAATTGAATATCACTGTAAGACCAAAGATGCCCACATTTTCACAATTAAAAAGCAAAGAAAGAATAATACTGCTATAAACTTGAATTGTTTTTAAAGGCTATAATGGCTAATATACAGTAGAAAATTGTATATAGCTTTCTGTCATGAGGTTGTTGTTTTTTGCAGTATTCTTTTAGTTTTTAATTTTACTTAAATAGGTACCTTAAAATAGTGCATTTAATAGTCTCTTCGAAGCAACAATACCTCATCAGTGTATAACTTGAGTTTTTTTCTGTTTCAATCAACATATTTGATTGAAATCTGAAGACTTATTTGTATGTAATGAAGGAAAACATTAAAAAAGTAATAAAGGAGGTATAGTGCTGAATGAGAAGATGATCCTGGAGTTGGAATAGTAGGAATAAGGGCACTCAAAAACTGAAAATATGATGGAACAATAAGTATGGGAAGCAGAACACTGAAAGTAAGTCAGAGAAATTTGAAATTGGGCTATAAGAGGTCAAGAGTTGTATACTACTAGGTATATTATTAGCAAAAAAAGCAACAGGCAAAAAATACTGCAGAAAATTTTGAACCACAGCCAACCAAAAGATGAAAAGGAGGGATAAATCAGATAAATTAATCTGTAAAACAGAATAGAAGGGTCAATGAGACTGCAAAATATCCCTCTTAACATTTTTCAAGTGATGCTACTCACCTGTGAAGAGGCTTCAGTTAAAAGCAGATTATACATACTGTATGTATTGAGAGTAATTCCTGTTAAATTCAGTCAGACCTTATAAGTATAGTGTTGCCTTCCAAGAATTAAAATAGATCATTACTAATATCAAGTTGAGGAAAGTATATTGACTGTCCATATTATTGTTTTTATAATACTAATCCTTCAATCACCGCACTTAGAATCTGCAGCAGTTAGGATTTAACAGAATGTCACTGAAGAAATGTGACATTTTGACCTTGATAAAGACAGCATTGCAGATTACATTTTAACTTGGAAATATTTGTAATAACTGTTAGGAACTGTGCTCACCTAGCTAATAACCAATACATATATTGCACTTTCTCAATCTTTCAAATTTTAAAGCATAATGTCTATTCTAGAAAGTTCTTGATAAAAGCCCACCTAAAGTATATATAAAGGTAAAGATTTCCCTGTCAGTTGTGTCTGATTCTAGGGCACGTTGCTCATCTCCATTTCTTGGGTAAGGGAGCCAGGATTGTCTGATGACAATTTCCATTGTCATGTGGCCAGCACGGCTAAATACACCAAGGGCATACAGAACACTGTTACCTTCCTACCAAAGTGGTACCTATTTAACTATTTGCATTTGCATGCTTTTGAACTATATATATTCAATATTTTTATAAAATACACAATATGTTTATAAAATATTAAATATATAAATTATACACACACACACACATATATACACTATTTTTGTATACAGATTCTTCTGCATGCAGTTTTTCCTAATGTATGTTTTCTTCTATGAACTGTTAGTCGCTTTTTAATAATCACTACTTTCCATGTATCCTTTTCTTTTAACCTAAACAAGTTCATCAGAATATAAAAAATGTGTGGAAATCAAAAGAACTTTGCATTCAGTTCATGCTTTTAAATTTTGTGTGTGTCTCCATTCATGGAACAATTAAACTAACCAAGATTTGCAACTTGTTGCCATGAAATTGATTTCTCATTATAACCATTAGATAATCCTAATAATATAACACTTCTGCACAAAATGCAGCAACCCAATTATGACTATGCTTATCCAGTCCTATGTATGTCTTGGCATATTCTCTACCTTATTGAAATCAACTTTATACTCACACTGTTTTCTTATTTGGTCTAATGCCAATGTGATTGAAGGTTGAAACTAAAACCGCCAAATTATACCAATTATCTCTCATGACCTAGGGGTGTGTGTGTGTGTGTGTGTATGTGTGTGTGTGTGTATGTGTGTGTGTGTGTGTGTGTGTATTTTAGGGCTACTCTGAGTTGATTTTGGGGGGAAAAATCTCTTTTAGTGTTTATTAAAAAAATGAACACTCAAAGCCATTATGTTAAATTCTCTTAATGATAAAGAGTTTGTTATGCATTTTTAAAAGCAGTTCTTATTCAAACTGATGAAAATGAATTTGCTTCAAAATCTCTTTTAAGGGGAAAGTGGATTGGTAAGAAATGGTTGAATATGAATTCTTGTATAAGTGCAAGAATTTAATTCGAGATGACCAAGAGATTTGTGGAATGCCCTTTTTAAAAACTTTACAGATATCTCTCGGGTGGTCTTGGTTATGCTAGATTCTCCTGCTTCAGTCAAATCCCAGTCAAGGACATAAAAAATTACATTTCTTATTGGGCTGTTTCAATAGCAAATTTATTACTAAAGCAGAGTTCTGACTTGCAAAATTGCTGGATACTTTTTCTTTCCACTCAAGAAATATAGCAGAATCATCCACCCCATTCTTCTGCTTGTAATTTGGCTAAAGAATATTTTTGCATGCAGCTCTCACCTCCACACTCCAAGAAAGTGAATTTCACAGCTATCTACCCCAATTGACATTTGCCTAAAACTGAGATCCAGCTTTAATATCTCAAGTAATCTCTCTCATACAGAACCCAACAGTGTAATAAATAGATCTCCTCGTCCTTGTAGGAATCTGTAAGAATCAATACTCTTGGGTCTTACAAATTTCAACTTTTCTAGGTAGATATCCAATACAGAGATTTTCCAACTGTGTTCTGTGGTTCTGTAAGAGACTATGTGGAAAGGAAGGGAGGGAGGGAGGAGGAAGGAAGGAAGGAAGGAAGGAAGGAAGGAAGGAAGGAAGGAAGG
>WNWU01000001.1:20504018-20523541 GCA_012654045.1 Ptyas mucosa | reverse complement strand
AATAATTATTATTATTATTATTATTATTATTATTATTATATTTTATATAAAATACATATTTAAATATGTAGGTATTTAAAGGGTAATAAGACATTCAACAAAGCAGCAAATTAATAAATGGCTTTATATTGCTCTTCCAATTAAATATTCAAGATGTAAGCCTTTTGAAATTTTTACGCAATATTAGTTAAGATTATTAATGTAGTTTATATATACTGCAAATAGGCTGCTCTGAGATTTGGGAATAGCTGAGTTGTAGTTTTCATCCACCGAGAGGGGAAATTAACAGTACTTCATCATCTTATACTTGCCAAATATTCTGCCTCTTCGTGAACCATTATATTTTTTATTTAGTTATCTATTGGCTGCACACCCCCAATTTTCCTTTTATTTGGGCACTCACTTCTACTGTGACCTGGTAGAATTAAATTATTGTCATCTGTTACTTTTTTCCTCCCAGGATCTCAAAGTTCTAAAGTGCTGAGAACACTTCCCCATAGCCACTATATTCAGCCGCCAAAACCTTCAGAAACAAATTCACATCTGTGCATGATTATCTTCACTTCCAACATGCTTGGAGTGCCAAGATCCCAGAACAATCCCCACTTCCCTCCAATTGGCCATAAAAGAAGAAGAATAAAAGGGAAAATTGCAGTTAGCTAGAACCTCTTTGCCACCATTCTTGTCCTTTACTTGCCATACATTTGTTGTTGGACAGTTGAGGAGGGGATAGCAGCAAAGTAATTGTTTGCTTGTTTATTTATTTGTCGAGTACATATTAGATAATATATATAAGTATAAGCATGAATTGAATACATAAAATGAATACAATTAAAGGGAACATTAGGACAGGGACGGTAAGCATGCTGGTGCTCTTATGCACGCCCCTTACAGACCTCTTAGGAATGGGGTGAGGTCAACAGTAGCCAGTCTAAGGTTAACATTTTGGGGGTTTTGGGATGAAACCACAGAGTCAGATAGTGCATTCCAGGTATTGACCACTCTGTTGCTGAAGTCGTATTTTCTGCAATGGAGTTTGGAGCGGTTCACTTTAAATTTGTATCTATTGTGTGCTCCTGTATTGTTGTGGTTGAAGCTGAAGTAGTCATTGACAGGTAGGACATTATAGCAGATGATTTTATGAGCTATGCTTAGGTCATACCAAAGGTGGCATAGTTCTAAATTTTCTAACCGCCAAAATTTCAAGTCTGGTGGCATAAGGTATTTTGCTGCGAGTGGAGGAGTGGAGGACTTTTCTTGTGAAATACTTCTGGACATGTTCAATTGTATTAATGTCCGATATGCAGTGCGGGTTCCAGACAGATGAGCTGTATTTGAGAATTGGTCTAGCAAATGTTTTGTATGCTCTGGTTAGTAGTGTAATATTACCAGAGAAGAAGCTACGCAAGATTAGGTTTACAACCTTTTTTGCCTTTTTGGTGATGTTGTTACAGTGGGCTTTGGCACTTAGATCATTTGCTATGAGTACTCCAAGGTCCTTGACAGAGTGAGGGTCATCTACAAGGTCATGTCCACTCAGCTTGTATTTTGTGTTCTGATTCCTTTTGCCAATGTGTAAAACAGATCATTTATTGGTTGAGATTTGGAGCTTGGAGATTTGGAGAATTAAGTTTGTCTCAATTTAAAATATGTGGTGAAATATAGGCTTGTTAAATTATCCACAATTGGAGGAGGAAGAGTCAAACAGACATGGGGGCTGAATGAGGGCAGAGTTCATGCCAATTGAAAAACACTTGCTTCCAAACTTCAACATTATCATACTGTTTTCACAGTGATTCTTATTGTTCCACAGCTGAGCTGAAAGCACATTGACTCAGAGGGCAAAGAAGGATGAAGGTATGGACATCTGGATACAACCTGAATCCATACTGATGGTATTGCTTTATGGAAGTGCCCTAGATCCCTTTTCTTTATCTTTTTAATGCCTGATTGAAAATCTCAAGCGTTACCAGGAATGAAGGCAATACAAATAAGATGACCCAGTTCTGCCAATTAGCATCGTGAAGAAAAATTATCTTCTTTCTCTCCTGTCCCCAGCATTGTGCATCCACATATAGTTCCAAATTTTGAAAGAGTAAGTTAGACACGGAGAAGGTATTAAGACGTTCCCTCAAATGCGTTGGGATTAAAATAGTCCTCACAGAGAACAGCAGAAAGGTTGCAGTAAATATGTGATAATGCACACTGCTGCCATATCACTTCCTCACAGTAGTGGACAAGAAAAGTTGGACAATATGAAGTGTTCCATAGAGCTGTGTGTAAGCAGTGCATTCACAGTGTATTCATTGGAGCACTTATAAAGGATATATGTGTAGTTCCTATGGATGAGTGCATGAAGATCCCTCAAAACATATCTTGGTTTTTTTATGTTATCATAAAAATGAGTATATTATTGGGCTGTGCCCAGATTGAAAAAGATTTGGAAGAAGACTGATGTGGAAGTCTTAAAAAAATAGGCTATGTTAATGAATAATTGGGAAATGTTGCACTGTTTAAAAAGTATGAAACATTTCTGAATCATTTGTAAAGCATATGCAATCCAACTGTATTGTTTTAGTTCAATAGCAGGAAAGAATATTCCTTAAATTGATAGAGCCATGCTGTTTACACCAACAGCATTTCTTTAAATCTAGAAAGTCCTATACAGATTAAGAGAATTTATTGCTGCTGCTTTCTAAAAGCAAGCACAATAATGTTCTGAATAGGTCTTTTTTATTTTTAAGCTTTGGGCAGTAGGGTTTGGGCTTTAATCAGTGCTTTGAAATGTTGGATTTTGCCTGCATAGGTATGTGCTTCACATTTAATGTATGTGCATGTGGCCTTTGCTGGCCATGTGAGTTCCATAAAAGTTCCTTGAAGTACTACTAAGTTTTTGTTTTTAATGTTAGGTAGGTAGAATTGCATTACATTGGTGAGCAGCCACATGAACTTCATGTAATTAATGTTAAGTCAAATAAAATTACTTTAATTCAGTTTAAGTTTTTGTCCTTGGCATAGAGTACAAGTAAGATACTGTAGGCTTTATGCTTTGAGACTCCTTTGCACACACTCATCTTTTTTTTTCAGCAGCATGGCTAATAGTTATTTACAGAATAACAGAGTTGGAAGGGACCTTGTATGTGATCTAGTCCAACACTCTGCTCAAGCAGGAGATCCTATACCATTTCTGACAAGTGGCTGTCCATCTTGAAAGCCTCCAGTGATGAAGCACCCACAACTTCTGAAGGCAAGCTGTTGCATTGGTTGATTGTTCCCACTGTCAGAAAATTTCTCCTTATTTCTAGGTTGAATCTCTCCTTGATCAGTTTCCATCCATTGTTCCGGGTCTTGCCTTCATGTGCTTTGGAAAGTAGGTTGTCCCCCTCCTCTCTCTGACAGCCCCTCAAAGATTTGAACACTGCTATCATGTCATTCCTGGTCCTTCTTTTCTAGACTAGCCATGCCAGTTCTTGCAATTTTTCTTCATATGTTTTAGCCTCTAGGCCCCACTCATATTCGTTGCTCTTCTGTGCACTTTTTCTAGAGTCTCAACATCATTTTTTTATAATGTGTGACCAAAACTGCTCTTTGAATGTCACATCAGGGATAAAACCTTTCAAACCATGAAAAGTTGCATAGTCTCCTTTTCAAAATATTGTGATAGTCATCCAAGATAAATTTCAGTTCTTAGATTCAGCCTGATCAACACCTCCTTCCTAACAGGGAGAGTTAAAAACTAAATAGAACAGCTTTGTAATTAAAATAGGAACCTTCCTGTACAGGTTTTTAACTAATTTATATTGTTCTACTATGAATATAACAAAAGTCATATAAATGTTCATAAATAAATAAATATCACTCAGAAGGATTTTTTTTCTGAATTGTATAGGCATCTATAGTAAGCTAAAACTCTGGTTTTCATATTCTCAGTGTAATGTCCTAAAGATAATATTCTTATTTGTCTGGAACATGAAATACAATTACAGTAGATAATACACAATGCTCTAGAGATAAGAAATGCAAATACCTTTGGGCAGATTATATCTACAATGCAAGATTTTGTTACTAATGTCATTTTTGTTTTTTCTCTCTGGAACTAAGTAAATATAATTAAGTTAACTCTTTGCCTCAGTTAAATTGATAGCAATTGGGAAGAAGGCTTCATTATAATGTTATGATTTTAAGAAAAACACTTCAATGATGTTTTTTTTTCCAATAAGAGAATGAGAAACTACTGCATGTTTTTAGATAGATTTGGCCCTTTGTAATATAGACTAGGATCTACTAAATACAGGTAGTCCTCAATTTACAACCAGAATTCAGTCCAACATTTATGCTGTTAAGTGAGAATTTTTAAAAAGTTTTTGTTCCATTTTACGATTTTTCTTGCTCGTTTGTTAAGTGAATCACTGAAGTTGTTAAATTAGTAACATGGTTGTTAAGTGAATTGGGCTTTTCCACTGTCTTTGCTTGTCATAAGGTTGCAAAAGGTGATCACATGATCACCTAGGATCACCATGATCAACTAGGAACCAGTTGTCAAGCATCCAAATGAAAATCACATGACCATGAGGATCCTGCAACGGACATAAGGATGAAAAAAGGTCATCAATCACTTTTTTCAGTGCCGTTGTAAATGGTCACTAAATGAACTGTTGTAAGTTGATGACTACCTGTATTTTTAAGAGTTTAAAAAAAACTCCTACACTATAGTATTGATCCCAGTTCTATGATACATAGTTATTTTATAAATAAAGCCTAAAAAATAAGTTGATACACTTTATCTGCATGAATATTGAGGCTAGCTGCAAGTACCCATCAATAACTTGGGCAGGATTCTTGACAAATGCCTTTTACATTTGTTGAGCTCATTGTAGTATCAAATTGAAACATAATTTAATTCTGACTTCTTTTTCAGTGATGTTGCAATTTGTTACTATTTTTTTACAGTGATTATGATATGTGAAGATGTACAGAAGTAGTACAGATAGTGAAAATGGTTACTTTTCTTCCCTCCCTCCCTCCCTCCCTCCCTCCTTCCGTCCCTCCCTCCCTCCCTCCCTGAAGTTTTTGGTGATGTCCTTTAAAGCAAGCAGGGATAAATAATGTATCCGGCAGTTCTTTAAGGCGGTCCTACCAGACTACTAGGACCCCAGAATGACCTAGCAATTATGGGCAGCATCCCCCCCCCCCCATTCTCAGGAAAGGCAAAGCAAAGCAGTTTTAAATAGTAGGATAAATAGTAGCTTGCCTCTTTACTTCAGTCCACTGCCGAATGATCTAAACTACTGCATGTTTTGCCCCAATTAGAATATGTAATTAGATTTTTAGGCTATTATTTGATATGTTTTCTTCAGTATAGCAGATTTTGCCTCACCACATAATCAGTTTATAATGAATTAGTTCAAGCATCGGACTTTTCTCCCAAGACCTCTTGTGTTCCTAAAGCTGACTTTCTACTGAAACTTCAACAAGAAAACAACCTGTACCTCTAATCAGTAGGTTAGCAGTAAAGAAGAGTTATCATCTGGTCTTTACAGATTTGAAAATAATATCATCTGATAAGGAAAGCTGCTTTAATTCATTATAAAGCAGCATTATAAAGCAGCATTTTTAGGAAACGGTGGTATTGGCGGGGGAGACAAATCCTCATATTTGACTTTTCTCAAAACTTGTATTCCTATAGTAATGTGAGGTTTTACATAAGTAATTCAAAGGAGATGGATTTGGAGAGAAAAACTAAGCCTTCAAATATCTTCTTCCTTTGCCCCCATTGTCAGCAGGCCTTAAAATACCCTCCACTGTCACAAGTATTTTATTTTATTCTTATTTTATTTCCAATTTATATACCGCCCTTCTCCCTGAGGACTCAGGGCAGTGTACAGCCAGAAATAAAAACATAAAATGCAAATATTAAAACAGTTAAAATATATATAAATTTGGCTCCAGAATTAAAACTAACAAACCAATTAAAATTTAAAATTTAAAACTTAAAATTTCTTCTTAAGCCAGCCTGGCTTGTTGGAAAAAATGTGTTTTAAGGGCACGGCGGAAGGCATTGAGGTCATGAATTCTCCTAATCTCCGGGGGCAACTGGTTCCAGAGGGTGGGTGCCCCCACAGAGAAGGCTTTCCCCCTGGGGGCCACCAGCCTATATTGTTTGGCTGATGGTACCCTGAGGAGGCCCTCTCTGTGGGAGCGCACGGGTCGATGGGAGGTCATCGGTGACAGCAGGCGGTCTCGGAGATAACCAGGCCCTATGCCATGGAGTGCTTTAAAAGTGATCACCAACACCTTGAAGCGCACCCGGAAGACCACCGGAAGCCAGTGCAGCTCACGCAGGAACGGTGTTATGTGGGAGCGCCATGCTGCTCCTGTCACTACCCACGCGGCTGCGTTCTGGACCAGTTGGAGCCTCCGGGTGCCCCATGTAGAGAGCCAGATTTAAAGCCCCAAGTAGGCCAGATTTAAAGCCTGAGTACAGTTTTTAAATTACTACTTGCTACTCCCTTCTCCAAAGTTGTGACCCCACTTTTGGTGAAAAAAACAGCCCCACAATCACGGTTTAAAGATGTGCATTTTTTAATTTAACAGCGTTTTAGATTATGCTCTAGAGAAATGTATCAGAAATCTCAGCCCTGCCTACTAATGGGATATAATCTCCAAAGAACTTGATTTAGAACCAATTTGGGAAGCAAAAACAGGAGAGACTCCAGAAATTGAAAGCAGACAACTGGAGTAGGAGGCTACATACCTTATAGATTTCTGTATATTGGTGTACTCTATATCCTGGCAATAGTAAGAAGTGTGCATGTTTAAGACCATAGAAAGAACAGATTGGATGCTTAAAGAGCATTATTAAAGAATTAAAGGGGTGAAATGCTCCCGGTTTGGACCAGATCACCCAATCTGGTAGCGATGGAGGCAGGTGGTTTGGAGAACCAGTAGCAAAAATCCCTGCCCCCCCCCCGCCCCCCAAGCCCAGCTGAGCCACACAATCATCAGAGGCTTTTTTTTAATTTTTAAAAGCATTTTTTCTACAACCTCTTCAGCCGAAAAATGCTTTTAAAAGTAAAAAAAAAGCCTCTGATGATCAAGCAGCTCAGCTGGGATCATCAAAGGTTTTTAAAAGAAAAAAAACCCTTTTTTACTTTTAAATGCCTCTGACGATCCAAGCTGAGTTGCCTGATCGTCAGAGGCATTTAAAAGAAAAAAAAGTCTCTGCCAATCAGGCAACTCAGCTGGGATCGTCAGAGCCTTTTAAAAGCATTTTTTTTACAACCTCTTTGCCAAAGAGGTTCTAGAAAAAATGGTTTTAAAAGTTAAAAAAAAATGGTCACGTCCACCCAGTCACATAACCTCCCCACCACCAAGCCACACCCACAGAACCGGTAGTAAGAAATTTTAGATTTCACCACTGAATTAATCTGAGAAAATATCAACACATTACCTATTACACTTTAATATTTAAGAAATCAAAGCTCACATTTAAAATTGAAAAAAGAAGGACTTATTGCAACTGACCATAATCTATTGTTTGGACTGGGTAAAATTCTTTTAAGCGGTCCCATGCCTCACACATAGCTTGAAGAAGTAGTAAACATGATCCATTTCATGAATGGTGCAACCAAGGAACCTTGCTTGGTTCAGCTGCTGAATGATCAGCCCTACCTCTTTAAAAATGCTCATGATATGCAAACCTGTACCTGTTATAATTCTAATGTCTACTGAAAAGTATTTAATAAGACCTAATGAAATATGGCATGATTGTGTCCTATTCTTCGCTGAAGGACTATTTACTTAATTGGGCTTAATAATGGTACTTAAAGAGGAAGTCATTAAAACTGATTTTACATCCATGGCAATGTGACTCGGCGGTATTGATTTTATCCCTCTAAAACAAATGACAAAATTCATTTGGCATCATTGGAGTGACATGCCATTCTGATTAAATAAACTTTTTTGAGAAGCAATTTTGAGACTGAAGAATGTTATAGCCTTGGCTGGAAGTTACTGAATACATTTAAACTTAAGCATTGGGAAACAAAAGTCTGCCATTTCATGAGAAAGATTCCTTTTTGTTGTCATGTAGAAACTAAAATCTAAAAGGTCAGCCAATTACATATTTTAATGAAATCCTGCTGAGATATTGAAGCCAGGTGCAAAAGGAAGATAAGGTGGAATAGTGTCCTAGGCCAGGTGGAAGAAAGAGATCCAAACAGAACATTTCTGTCAGGATTTATTGAGAACAAAAGAATCTTAATTAAAATATTTATTTCTATATTGACTTTCATTCCCAAAATAGTCCCTGTGTCTGTTTTGCTTTGTGGATTGGATCACATTGCTGCCACTGTTTTTCTTTCCGTTTATTTCAAGCATTCTTGAATGGAACTGATTTTCTGGATTCCATTCAACCTGCTTGCAAACCTGCTTTTGGAACAATAAGCTGCTTTGATTGCCCTGTGAGATGAGTTATGCCATGAGATGAATATGAACCTGTTACTTTTTGTGATTATTGAAAGATGCTGAGACATTAACCATGATAATCCATCTGGAGAGCTCTCCTAGTCAGGATGCAGGAAGACTGTATTATAGTCGTTCCCTTTTATTTGCATGACAAATTCAAGAAGTTGGTGCTAAGGGATTATAGCACTTCCTTATAGTCCCTTAGATCACTGGTTTGTTCCCCATGCTTGTATATGTGTATGTATGTCCATCTATCCATACATATATGCATATGTACTAGTGGTGGGTTTTGAAATTTTTTATTACCGGTTCTGTGGGTGTGGCTTGGTGGGCGTGGCATGACTTGGTGGGTGTGACAAGGGAAGGATACTGCAAAATCCCCATTCCCTCCCCACTCCTGGGGAAGGTTACTTCAAAATCCCCATTCCCTCCCCACCCAACTAACCTGCTTTGGGAAGGAATCATACTCCCCTCTCTTCATTTTCCCAAATAAAATATTACTCATAAGAAAAGGCTCCTAGAAAAGCAAGGAAAAATCAAGCTGCTAACAAAGGAACCTGCCTGAGACTCATTCCACATTCCTGCCAGCTGCATAAAGGAAACTTTGTAAGAAAAAAACAGCTACTGGTGCTTAGAGATAATAGAAAGTGGAAGCCGGAAGTTCGGCTCCATTTACAAGCAGGCAGAAAACTCATTCAAGATAGGATATTTCAAAATGGAAATTGCCCAAACCTTTTTAGAAACAGGCAGAGGTGGTATTTACCGGTTCTCTGAACTACTAAAAATTTCCACTACCAGTTCGCAAGAACCGGTCAGAACCTGCTGAAACCCACCTCTGATATGTACACACATAATCACCCTTAAGATGAGATAGTTGAAAAAGCGATCTGAATTGTCACCAATATGAAGTTTATATCCAGTTCTTTGTCTTATTATCTAATCAGATGAGGCAACTTGGCACCTTTAAGAATTCCCCAGCCAGCCATTCCTCATAAAGTCTACATATCCTAAAGTTGCCAAGTTTGAGAAACACTATTGTAAACCAAAGATGGAAGAGGATTAAGTCCACATTTCCATTTTATATACATTTTTATTTCAAACTAATACTGTATAAAAGAAATGGTTTTCAATAAAGTATGAAAGCGAAAGAAATACTCTCAGTAAAATACTCTGGAGAGGAGTTCTTTGTAATAAAATGGCTGATAGGTATATTGATCAAATTGTTCACTGGAGTTTGTTCATAAATGGAAACTAACAGAAAAGGACACAGGGACTCAACCCTTTGTATAGTTTTAGTGTGTATGTTTGTGTGTTCGTGAATGCACACACAAATATGTGCACATATTCATAAACATACACACAAACCTATATTCAGTACATATAAATATACATACACACATACACTGAATAGAGCAGAATAATGGACAAGTTATAGCAACAGCATAATTTGATTGGCTATAGTAGCACATTAGTGTGGTAGCTGTGGCCAAACTGTGAGGTAATGAAGGTAGTACTATGAAGACAATAGCTTGTAAGACTTAGGCAAAAAAAAAAATGTGTTCTTTGAATAAGATTTACTCTTGATGTATTACTTTGCTGGGTGTTATCTCTAAACTGTGTTGCTTCCTAGCACTGTTTCTATCTCCTGGTGTTTTAATCAGCATTCTTTATGCCTAATGTTTCTGTGGTTGTTCTGACAGTTTATTTCTCCTGGGAAAGTTAATTAATTTGAAGTGGAATAATTTGGTTGCCTTCACTATCACCATATTTTATAGTACAGGTATAAGTGTTGCAGCAGCCTACAGCATCCCTGGCTCTTTGTTCATTAAAGACCTTAAACATTGGGGCAAATTTGACAAAACATCTACCGTGAAGCTATTTAAGAAGAAGCATGGTTCACTTTGAAAGGATGCAAAGATTTGCAATAAAAAAAAAACACACATCATAGGAAATCTCATTGTTAAGGTTAGGACTAAAAACATTAGACAACATTAGATTTGTTTAATAGCAGTAGCTTCTCTTTGTCTAAAGTTTTTAGTCCAAGAAAAACAACTGATATTAAATAAATCAGAATAAAGCAAAAGAAATACAGGCCTTTTTTTTTTCTCTTGAAAAAAGTACTGTTTTACAAAAGTAGAGGTAAATTACAATCTGAATGCAACATTAGAAGCAGGCAGAGAAGAAAATGCAAGTTGTTTAACCCAAATCCCACAGTGTAATTTAGGATAGAAAGCTCCAGGGACTAATCAGCAGTGTTATAAGGTTTACCTTCCATCATTTCACACCGACAAACTATCGTGACATTTGATCAAGTAAAATAAGAGTGTTATAAGCTCTAAGAGAACAAATTGCAGCTGTACCATTTTTGACCCCAGACAAATTTTCTAGAATAATTGGAATTGCAAATCCAGTCAAACCTTAAGCCATTTTGATGCAATAAGTATTAACTCAAAGCCATTTTGATACAAAAAAAAGAGTATTAAGAGATCATAACATTCATAAACAGAAGGAGGAACCTTAGCAACTGCATGAAATACATTTTTCATTGGGCCTTTTTTATTTTTTCACAATTCCATTGTGCTAAAGTAATTAACAAAAGGAAATAAAAACCCTGTACTGAAAAAAAGCCTGGTATGACTTCAAGAAATTCTTTTCAATAGAAATAAGGAATTTGATTTGGCTGGATGAGGCACCTTGAACTGCTTTGTAGCTTAATGTTTATGGAGATTCTTAGTCATCCAGGTCATGGTTGTCCCAAAGGTGCTTTTTCAAAGGGCAACCTCACCATCCAGTCAGAGCTGAAAAAGCTTTTTGTATGAGAAGTGAAACATCTTCAAAGAAAATCCAGAAAGTCCAGTTGTCTCTTGAAAAAGCACCTTTGGAACTGCCTTGTAGCTTCCTGTGACATTTGCAAAAGCTGGAGGAGCATTGGAATATAAGGAAGCAAAGCAAAGTGAACCTTCCCAGAACAGGTGTAGGCTAACCAAAAAGACAAAACAATTTATTTTTTATCAAAAAGCCAAAGTATAGAGAACAACAAATTTAGAAAACCAACAATGAAGACTAGGTAGGTAAACCAGAAAAACTATATATGAAACACACAACATATGTCAAATCTAAAGATTAATTTATTGAAAAGTAAAATTTTATCTACAATTAAATGAGAAATGATAAATTATTATGATTTTGGATCTTAAAATCACAGCTTTCTAATCCCTTTTTACCCATAGGGAGAGGGGAAAAATGGGTCAACAAAGCCTGGAAGTAAGCTTTGATGCATCCAGTGATTTTAATGCTTAATATATGAAATTAACACAATTTTTCAAACTGAAGAATAGATGGCTTAAGTGGCTAATAATATTTGAAGTATCGATCTGCACAGTATTTTAAGGGATTTGGAAACATTACAAAGATGCTTTCATGAACGATTTGCTACCTAATTTATATATTCATGAAAGAAATATAAAAAAAACAAGAGCATGGTTTTTGGGATTTTTTGATGGTCAATTACCCCCCCCCCCAAAAAAAAGATGACCAATCCTGTCTTTTGTTAACTTTCACTAGTCTGAAAATTGAGCAGATTTATACCGAAAACTAATCTCACCAGGTTTTTTTATTCTTTTATTATATTTTATTATAATATAAAAAATAAAAACAAATATCAGAGAATTAGGAAAAGTGGAAGAAGGAAAAGAAATGCAAGGTAAAGAAGAAGAAAAAAAGAAGTGGCATCTTATTTTTTTCAGGGCAGAATAATAAAAAACACAGTTACAACTTCAACATTTTGTTTTACACATTTAATAAGAACTGCCCATTTCTAAAACAATAGATTTCATTTAAAATCTAAAATCAGGTTCATTTTTTTTCTGTTTTGAACATGAAGTCCAAAAACGGTTTCCAAGTGGAAACAAAACTGGATAAGTCATTATCTTTAATTAAAGCAGTTACTTTTGCCATATCTATTGATGTGCCCATTTTTGTTCAAATAGGAATCTCAGTGCAGTCAACATACTGTATATAATTAAAAAGTTCCAAATTTTCTTTCAACTTGTTTATCTATATTTATTTATTTATTCATACTTTTATACTGCCCTTCTCCTTTCGGACTCAGGCAGTGAGCAGGCAAAATAAAACATATATATATAAAAATTAAAATAGTTTTAAAATAAATTAAATAATTTGGCTCATATAATTAAAAGGTGTTACAAATCCTAAATTTAAAATTTAAATCAGTATCATTATATAAAACAACATAAAATCAAGCCAGCCCGGCTAGTTGAAAAAGATGGGTTTTTAGGGCCCGACGAAAAGTCCGGAGGTCGGGAATTACTTGTATCTCTGGGGGTAGATCGTTCCAGAGAGTGGGTGCCACCACAGAGAAGGCTCTCCCCCAGGGGTCGCCAGCCAGCATTGTCTGGCTGACGGCACCCTGAGGAGGCCCTCTCTGTGGGAGCAAACCGGCCGGTGGGAGGCAATCGGTGGCAGAAGGCGGTCCCGTAAGTACCCCGGCCCTAAACCATGGAGCGCTATAAAAGAACAAATATAATTTCAATTTTATTCTTGTTTTTTTAAATTTGTTTGTTTTAAATTTGTTTGAATAATTGTTTTTATACAATAAAAATCTGGTCCAAATATTACTTTTATTTATCACAAGTCCCCAATCTCACAGTTTTTGATCATAATATAATAGGTTTGTAAGTGTCCTTGAAGGTCATCTAGTCCAACTCCCTGCCCAAGACAGGCGTTCTTATACCATCCAGGATAAGTGGTTGTCTAATCTTTTCTTGAAAACCTCCAATGATGAAGCACTTCCAACTCGGGGGGTGGGGGGTGGGGGGAGCTGTGCCATTGATTAATTGATAGGTTAGACAATCTAGCTGATGATGAGAGAAGGCACTAATTTGGAAAGAATTTGAAAAGGTGTAATTAAAGGGGAAGAAAAACTGCAAATAATAACAAGAGATTCATATGCTTGACTATATATATATATATATATATATATATATATATATATATATATATATATGCACATACACACACACCACCCTTCTCCAACCGGACTCAGGGCGGTGAACAGCCAGGTAAAAACATAGTATACAAAAGTTAAAATAATATTAAAAATAATTAAATAAGATTTAGCCCATAATTTAAGAACATTTCAATTAAAATCAATTTCAACTTTAAAACAGACATGGAATCAGGCCAGCCCGGCTAGCTGAAAAAAATAAGTTTTAAGGGCCCGATGAAAAGTCCAGAGGTCTGGGATCACTCGTATCTCTGGGGGTAGATCATTCCAGAGGGTAGGTGCCACCACAGAGAACACTCTCCCCCTGGGGGTCACCAGCCAACATTGTCTGGCCAACGGCACCCTGAGGAGGCCCTCTCTGTGGGAGCGAACTGGCCTGTGGGAGGCTATTGGTGGCAGAAGGCGGTCCCATAAGTACCCCTGCCCTAAGTCATGAATCACTTTAAAGTGGTCACCAACATCTTGAAGTGCACTCAGAAGTCCACCGGAAGCTAATGCAGCTCGCACAAGACAGGTGTCACATGGGAGCACCCCATCACTCCCATAATCCCCCACGCGGCCGCATTCAGCACCAGTTGGAGCCTGCGGGTGCACCCCAAGGGGAGCCCCATGTAGAGAGTGTTACAATAGTCCAAACGGGAAGTAACGAGTGCTTGAGTGACTGTGCATAAGGAGTCCTGATCCAGAAAGGGGCGCAACTGACGTATCAGGCGAACCTGATAGAAAGCCCCCCTGGCAATGGCTCTTCTAAAGACAGCTGTGCGTCCTATGTATTGTTACGTTAGATTTAAAAAGTTATCTTCAAATGAAATGAGTACATGCCCATAATTATTGATTTCCTGACAGTGCTGATCTTACAAAGATGACCAAATACTCGGGGCATAAAGAAATAAGGATAATTTATGACATGCATAAAGAAAATAGCAATCAAAAGGAGAAAATGCTTGGGAAAGCTAATATCACTATTAATGTTTTAGATATAACCTCTGTGTCGTAGAAATTTATCCTTGAAAGCAATTACTGACATGGTAGAAACTAAAAGAAAGCTGATCCAATTTGCAGGATGATCTTCTATTTTCTTCAGCAGAGTAAAATATCACACTTCAGTCCCTGGGTGAGAAATCCAAATGAAGTCTGGTCTGGTCTCCTCCATATTATTATCACAGTTAATTATTTCTTCCTAGCCTAATCTTAAAAGGAATTGATATGTTCTTTAAAATGTACATTATTAAAGCTGCCAAATGTCCATGCTGATGCAAGACACAGTGCATGCTATCTCTTGAAGGAAATGTTTCCCCACAAAAACATTTATGGAAAGCACCAAATGTCAAGGGTATAATCTGAAGATAGGCAGGCAAGACAAGAAACAGATTCTGGATAAAAGAGAAGTTCTCCCCCCAAAAAAACAAAAACAAAAACAACCAAGAATGTGATTTACAAGAGACAGATTTTCATTGGCAATGAAAAAGCAAATAAAATTTGGTATAAGTAAGAAAAAACTGATGTTTGTACTAATATGGGGTATTACTATTCTACCACCTCATTTCATTGCACCTTCTGCAGTGGTGGGTTGCTGCCAGTTCGGACCGGTTCAGGCGAAATGGTTGTTGCGACCTGTGGGTGAGTTTATTTAGCTGCATTTTTTTAAGCCGTGTGAATGGATGCAAGTCACGCGCATGAGCATTTTCAGTGCTGGGCGAACCAGTTGTTAATTCATGTGCTACCACCTCTGACCTTCTGTCTGGTTTTATCTATTTCTTTCTCTCCTTTTCAAACAATCATTTAGCAATTCATGAAAATAGAACACATTTTTGTCTATTGTTTTTTAATTACCATTCCCCTGGAACTCCCCCCCACCCCCCACCCCCCAAAAAAGCTGCATTATACTTCCACAAAACCTGGAAGGTACGTTCACAAGTTATGGTATTCTCTCTTGGGCTATGCTGGCTAGAACTAAAGATAAAGTATTAAAAGGTGTGGATGAGCCCCCAGGTTTTGTAAAGTTGGAAGACAGGTAATAAGAAAGATTGTAGATTGCTCATACCTGAACTGTAGCATTCTTGCTTGATGACTGTCCAACTTCCAGTTAACTATTTCCATGGCTGGTGAGGTTTTTATCTCCAAAGAAGACCTATGCTACTCTTGAACATCAACAGAGTTGCTTTTCTGCAATTTCTATGAAATGATTCCTGCTTGCTCTCTAGAGAAACAAGGAACAAGTTGTATTGTGTTTAGGAGCAGGGAACAAATATTACTGGTGGTAGTTACAACTTTGTAATATAGGCCTCCTGCCACATTATATCTCAAAAATCAGTCCCCACTCCATCTATAAGGTGATAGGTTATGCAATTCTGAAAATAAATCCAATTTTGTAACTGACCGACAGTCCCATGTTAAAATGTCTGTAATATTTTAATGGGTACTAGCTTGCTGACTCAACTTTCTTTTCTTTTTTATATGATGTTATTAACATTTTAAGATGAAAGAATAAAACTAACAAAACTAACAAAAACTAATATTTAGGATTAAAAAAGGAGAGAGAGAAAGAAATAAGAAAAGCAAAAGAATAAATGCAGAAAACAAGGAAAAGAAATACTTTACTTCTGATTTTATTTTACAGTAGTTATAAATATAAATGTAAATTAACCTTTTACTCTATGGCTACAACTTTGTATATATTTTTCTATCATTTACTTTTTTCTAATAAAACCATATTCCATAATTTCATTTTTTAAAATTTCATGCCAGAAGTCAGTAAAGGGTTTCTCATCAGCATTAAACAATGTCCTGTCTCTAATTAAAGCCACCAATTTGGCCATCTCAACAAGTTCATCACCATCCATTCCTCCATTACTGTGGATAAAGTCAAATCCACTTTTGTGCAAATAATACTCTTCTTGTAGTTGTAGTATACAGAAGCAAAGTTCCATGTATTTTTCCCCATCTGCTTATTCATGAGTCACAAAAGAAAAACCTCTGGCTTAAATTGTTTATTAATCCTCAAAATTTTCTGTATTATTATTTGTACTTTTCAAAGTATTTTACATATCCATCAAGCATGATAAAATGCCCCTTTTTGTTGATTACATTTCCAACATAAATTTGAAGTGCTATTAAACATTCTGGCAGTTTTTCTGGTGACATGGACAGCTAAGTAAATTTTCAACTTCTGCAAGTGTCATTAAGATTGACTGATTATGTGCCATCAAGCTGGTGTTGACTTTGAGAAATCACATAGACAAATATTGCTCAGAATATTTTATCTTAATTCTGCTCCTTTTGGTCTTCCAATATTACACTTATCACTGCTGCAATTGAGTCTATTCTCCTTGCTGCTAATCTTCCTATTTTTGTCTTCTATCTCTTTCTTAACACTGTACATTTCTCAAGAGTGTTAGTTCTTGACATAATACTTTGAAAATATAATATGTACACACAAACACACAGGATTATTTTTTAAAAAAAATTACTGCAAATTAGTTACACATTTGGTTGTTTTGTAAATTTTAATAAGATAAGAAGGAATAATTTTCATACATAGGACTTGAAGGTTCTTTCTCTACATTTGATTTAACAGATGCAAAATTTCAAAATATCATACCTGAACTTGGCAATACGGAAGGAATATGTGTGAACTTCTATATATATTTGGAGCATTGTTTAAATTTGCAAGAAAATATTTTTTGTTCAGTGGGGGAAGGGGGATTTTAGTTTACAAATTTTTGTTCAAGGAGTTTCCTATCTATAACATATTCACAATATCTGACATAAATTTTCATCTCTCTGTATCTCTCTCTCTCTGTGTGTCTCTCTGTCTCTCTCTCTCAATCCCTCCCTCCCTCCCTCCTTCCCTCCCTCCCTCTCTCTCTACTTTTTTCTCATGGTAACAAAAGTGCAGCCTGAACCATCTTGTCTGCAGATTTCTACTTTTTATCTACTGTATATATCCATTTTTATTAAACTTTTACGAAGCACATAAAAACTAATAAAGAGCAAAAGCAGGAAAGAGAAGCAGACAGAAAGTCTTATTTTGTTCAAAACATGTCTGCAGATTTCTAGATACTTCTCTGACATGCTGATTTTCTGCTGATGGCTAATCCTAAAGAAATCTGGTTGAGTGGTTATAGAGATCAGATGTTAAAGTTGACCAGCACCATAATTTTGATACAATATCTGTATGGCCTTTTATTATCTACTGAAGCAAGCTATTTTAACTTTTCTATGTGTCATGCAATAATCAGAAGCAAAAAAAGCAATGCATTTGAGCTACTACTGCCTGGATGTTTCTTTGAGATTTATTTTTCAATAGTGCATTGAAGGAACTTTAAAAATAACTCCATCTCCATCTCTACAAGGAAAATATTTATAAAATGGTCTATCGTTGGCATATCCCCCAACAAGAATCACAAGAATGTTCCCGGGAGTTCTCCGGCATGTTGGAAGTGCGGGAACAGTAATGGGACATACTACCACTAATGGTGGACCTGCCCTAAAGTAGGCAAATATTGGTCCAAGGTCCGGAATTGGATAGTGGAAATTACAAATTATAATATAGAGCTGAAACCAGAGGTTTTCTTATTGGAAATGAAACCAGATAAAATAACTAAGGAAAAATGGTACTTGATCCTCCACATCACTACTGCAGCTAGGATATTATACGCGCAAGAGTAGAAAAATGAATTAATATCCACAGAGAATAAATTGATTTGGAAAATTTCAGAATGCGCAGAGGCAGATCGGTTAACGAAATTACTTACGAACCAAAAAGATTCTGATTATTACGAATGTTGGAACCTATGGTATAGTTGTGTGAAAGAAAAGAGAGGGAAATGAAATGGATCTTATCTAAATTGTATAGGTGCATATTTGTGTACGTTTGTTGCATTAACTTTGTATGTATATATGTAAAGAATTGTTTTTAAAAATGGAAATAAACTTATTTAAAAAAAATAACTCCATCTACTTAAGATGATTTCCCATTCCAAGAAGCCACCATGGAAAATAAACAAAGAAAAAGGTCATCATCTTGGATTTTTCCATATTGCATCAAACACATTTCCTGCTTAAATGTCTTTAAACAGATTAGTTAATGGTGTACAGCAGGGTGTCAAATTCAAGGCCTATGGGCTGGATTCGGCACATAGGGTGTCTGGATCTTGCCCGCAGGGCCGCCCATTTTCACTGACAGAGTGCTGCCAGTGGGGAGGCTTGTCTGAACCAAAAACAGAGCCTGGGGAGGAGGGTGCCTGGACCGCCACAGGTGCCCCAGACATGAGTGACATTGGGCTGGCCATGCCCACCCTGGCCACACCCACCTGGTCCGCCTCCCACCCACCAAGGTCAAACACAACCCTGAAGTGGCCCTCAATGAAATCGAGTTTGACACTTCTGGTGTACAGAAATAATCATATAATTAATTTCAATTTGTATTTCCTTGTATCCCTAGCAGATATCATTTGTAGGATTAGGATATAGGAGATCCAGGCTGAAGTTTGTTCCTCACCTCAGCCATAGAAGCTCATTGAACAACTTTGGATCAGTTACCATTTCTAAGACAACCTACCTGCTGGTGATTGCTGTGGGAAAATAATGGATGGGGGAATGGAGATTGTCTTGTACTTCCAGAGGAAAAGATAGGCACCCACTAAATAAACAACAAATAATTAAATAACAGCTGAAAAAATAAAATCAAAATTTCACCTCATGTAATACAGTAGTCCCCAACCCTTATATTTTTCCCATAAAGTAGATACAGTTAGCTATGCACAAAATGTCACACATGTTGGTGGTAGATATACTATTATGGGAAAGGATAGTAGAGTAAATATTGTTAATACATGTTATACTTTTTCCCCGAGTCCACTATTAACCTAGAATAATAGCACTTGCAGTTTAATAACAATTGGGCTGTTATATATTTCTGCTGTATTACATTATACATGTCTCCTAAATTGTTATTACCTTTGACTACAAATTCTAGTCCATCCTTCCTTCCTTCCTTCCTTCCTTCCTTCCTTCCTTCCTTCCTTCC
>WNWU01000001.1:20492033-20504008 GCA_012654045.1 Ptyas mucosa | reverse complement strand
CCTTCCTTCCTTCCTTCCTTCCTTCCTTCCTTCCTTCCTTCCTTCCTCCCTCCCTCCCTCCCTCCCTCCCTCCCTCCCTTCCTTTCCAGAATTTGATTAATTGCCAAAATATGTTTAATTAAAAAAGAAATAATTACAATTTTTTAAAATCCAGATTAAATCAAGGCAGAGACAATGGAAAGAACAGATGTTCTACATTTGAAAACAGATGGTTCCTTTCTTATTTCATGCTGTGTATTGATGACAAGCAAAATTATAAAGTGTTGTGACATCCACCTACAAAGTATTTGTCACATATGTATTTCCTGATGATTTAATGGTGTCTGATTTAGAAATATATACTCAAATGTTTTCAGGAAAAGGAAGAGTTTATTGATTTCCATAAATGGAAAATAGCTATTAATAAATTCCATAAAACAGATTTTGATCAAATCAGTTCGGCATTAGAGTAAATTACAATCAAGAATATACATGCAATTTAATTAATGTCACTATTAGCTTTTTTTGCCGCTACCTTAAATTGAAAGTAATTCTTTCAAATTGGGTTCTCACAGAGTGTTCTTTAGCAAGATTTATTAAAATAAAGGGGATAGAAATACAAGAATTGGAACAATTGAACTATTTCTCCTCTAGAACAAATTTGTCCCCTGACATATTAAGATTGTCACACTTTTAAATTATTTCCAACAGTCTTTAGATGATTCAGAAAGGAAATGACACTTCCATTGATAATGGAAAGCTTGCAACTGCCTGTTCACATTATGATTTCCAAAACACTACAATCATTTACAATATCAATAATTATGGAATCACAACTTTGGATCATACAGTCAGCTCCCTAACAGTTCATACAGAAATAGAACAATGCAGATTGACCATGAGACTGTTTTCTAATATGGTATGAATGTTAGCCATTGGTGATCTCGGGCCACTCACTATCTCTCAGCCCAACTCTCAACCATCCCATTTGGTACATTCAACAAAAGAAACTGTCCGTTCTTTAGATTAACCAAGAGTGTAGCTTTATTGAAAAATCCATCTAGACACGGCAGAAGCAAAGTCAATTCTGGGATTTTTCTTGCAAAAACCCACATAGGTAACTCCAGAGGAGGTATTCACATGGGACCTCTGTGCATGCGCAGGACCTTCCGTGCATGCACAGAGCATCAAAAATGGGACATCATGACGTTCGGGCGGGTGGGCGGAGCCTCCCACAGTGGCCACTACTGGTTCGCCCGAACTGGATAGAACTGGCTGACTATCACCACTGGGTAACTCCTCTTTTCCACTTCGGGCCACTCACAGTTCATAATTCACCAACTGAGTTCAGTTCTTTTGCTTTGGGAAAAGCTGTCTGCTTCAGTCAAAACATTCTTCATCACTTGGCCTTGTGACATAATGTCTCTCCAATGACAGACAGTTCACTTACATTCCACAGCCTCCCTCCACTCTTAGGAATTCACAGGATTGTTTTTGTGGGAAATGTATGTGTGTGTTATCTCAAACCAATTCAGAATTAGAGTAAATGTTACAATCAAGTTGGGGCGGGGGGAAGAGAGAGAGAGACAAAGAGACACACACAGAGAGAATGAGACTATATTTGACAGCTTGGGATATGAACCCAGAAAAGTAATCATTTTTTTCTTGTTTTTCCACTGAACAACTTTGGTGCTTTCTCAAATACTCCACCCGCAGTACAGGGTTTTTTTTTTTTATTAAGATGTTATGTTTTGTAATGAAAAGAAAATAAACATTTATGAATCTTGTGTAGCCAACCAAGTGGGGTTTGCATGCATACAGGACTTTAACATTTCCCCTAAAATATATGGTTACAAACAGAAATTTAGTAACTATTTATTACAGTTGTCAGGACTACTTTTCAGGTGCAGTGCTTGGATACTAAGCAATTTACTGTTTCACTGTAAAGCAAATGTTTCTAATTCTCTAGAACAGGAACCTACAAAGTGCTTTAGGCAACTTTATTCATTATGTAAGTGAAATATTAAAATATAATTGTGTTTCTGAGGTACGTGGAGAGGTGTGTGTGGAGTAGATTCAAATTTTCATCATGTCTTGTTACTAGCTAATTTGCTGATACTGTCTAAATTAGATTTTGTAAATTTGACAAAGCTGCCTTCTCATTTTCAATTTATATGCACTGCAATGAAACATATTTATCTTGTTATTCCAGAAACGGAAGGTTTCCAAGGTAGAAAATGACTAAGGTTAATAGTTTCCCCTGTATATTTTGCTTTTCATAGCAAAATTTTATAAAAGCTACCTGGAACATTGATAAGTTGCATTCAATCAACATTCAATGCATTCTGGAAAGTTGATCTAAACAGATTAATCTAGTGTTCATAGTCTCTTTCTTTTCAGATATAGTATCTGGGGAGATAAATATATGTTTATGCTATGGAATTTCATATGACAATTCATTTTCTCTCAGCAAGCCACATATCATTTGAGCAGACCTCAATGTGCATGTATACACTATATGCATATACTGTAAATTTGCCCACATAATTTATCATTAGCTGCCTGAGTTTAAATAATTATAGTAGTTTCTTAGTTTCTGCCCTGAAAATGCTTAAGGATGTGGAAGTAAAAGTTCAACACATCTAAAGGGCATCAAGTTGGGGATAGCTTTGCTTATTTCTCAATAAAATGAGATGACTGTATATGCAGATACAGTGAAGACAACTGAGATCAGCTCCTGAAGCAGCTGCATGAGCCTTAGAAAAGCTACAGTATTGATAGTTATAAAGCAGGGGTGTCAAACTCGATTTCATTAAAGGCTACATCAGAATTGTAATTGACTTCAGGGGGCTGTGGGCATGGCCAACTTGATGTCACTCATTGAGACTCTGTTTTTGGCCGCAACAGCCTCCCCGAGCTCTGTTTTCATTGGCAGAGGGCTGCAGGAGGCTGTTGTGGCCAAAAATGGAGCCTGGGAGGGCCGCACATGGCTCTCCTGAGCTCCATTTTAATTGGTAGAAGCACCGTGGGCTGGTCCTTTGCTGTTTCCAGGGTGGCTCTGTGGGCCAGATCTAAGCACCCCATGTGCCAGATGTGGCCTGTGGGCCTTGAGTTGACACCCCTTATAAAGCCTCTGTGCATTGTGAAGCAACATGTCACACTCATAGTTTTTCATATACCTACATTATACCACTTTGACTTATATACTGCTTAATAGTGCTTTACAGCACTCTCTAAGTGGTTTTACAGAGTTAGCAGATTGACCCCAACCACCTGGGTCCTCATTTTACCAACCTTGGAAGGAAGGTAAGCTGAGTCAACCTTGACGGTCACGATCAAACTCCTAGGAGGGGCAGAGTTAGCCTGCAATCCTACATTCTAACCATTGTGCCATATATAGTGAGCCCCGTTGGTGCAGTAATTAGAATACAGTACTGCAGGCTACTTCTGTTGACTGCAGTTTGGCAGTTCGAATCTCATCAGGCTCAAATTTGACTCAGACTTCCATTCTTCCAAAGGTTGATAAAATATGGACCCAGATTGTTGGGGGCAATATGCTGTCTCTGTAAACCACTTAGAGAGGGCTGTAAAGCATTATGAAATGGTATATAAGTCTAAGTGCTACTGCTGTTGCTATTTTATGCACTATAAACATTTTTAAAATTTCACACACATACTGTGTACGATCCCAATTACCATCATTAAGCAAAGACTACCTCATTTTTGTTAATTGCAATAGAAATTTGGATAGCCTAAATTATGAAATGGCAGTGTAATGTATTCAAATTTATCTTGATTTCACAATTTGGTCCAGATGCATTAGAAATATTCACAGTATATAGCATATTATTAGTATTTGTATGTGTTTTGGATGAGTCTAATAATCAAAAATTATTACTAAACTAGATATTAGTTACAAAAATTCTGAAGAAGGATTATCCTATATTGATAAATCTATTTTACCTTAAAGATTATGAAAAACAATTATTCTAAGATGAGACTAATTCAACATTTTTTTCATAGTTATTAGAGAAATGTTTTCGAGTTGTCTAACAATTGATTTTGGGAAGTGTAAAATTGTTGAGGAGCCATCTACTGTTATAAAATTGGCTTGTCTCCCTATTGCTTCCTTTCTTTTAAAATTCTTATATTTGTTAAAATGAATTTTATAAATCAATGTTTCAAATATGTCAATATATTGTACTGTAAGAAATGGATTTTTTGAGCATGGGGATAAATATGGAAATGACTGTGCAACTTTCATTTATAATTCTGGGATCAGCAGTACGTGGCTTCGTATTTGTTTACGTTTTGGTTCTTTACTAACATAATGGAAGACTGATCCATATTATTTTGTGGCCCCAAAGTTTAATTATGTGTTTAAACATTCAGTTGGGTGATTATCCATCTGGGATTTTTTAAAAAATTGTTCCTCTTTTTTCTTTCTTTTGTGCTTCGCTTTTTTTGCTACATTTTGTCTTGCTTTTCCTGTCCCTTTTTGTACAAAAGCTATAAATTAAAAAGAAAAAAACCCTTTTGTGTTAACAGAATATTGAATGCACGAAATGCTACATGTCATCCCTTTGAGACAGCATGATCAACAAACAGGTACAGAAGGGAGTTCAGGAATGCTGCTTATTATTATAGGGTAGAATAACATTTGTCTGCAACATTGGCTGAATGTATCTCTTCCTATCCTGTCTCTCCTGGAGAAAAAAAAATGGCAAGAACTCTGAAAGATAAGATGCAGGTGCATTAGCCATATACTGATTGAAAGGGAGACCTGCCAATAGAGGAATGTACCAATGTGTTTTAGGCAAATTCTGCAGGAGGTAATAATTCAGTTTTCTTGGGGGTAAGAAACTTGGCAGTACACATATTATTTGAGAAAGGCATTCATTTTCTTCAGTTATCCATTAGACAGGATAGGAAGTGGATATTTAACTGGATATGCATAGGCAGCCACACAAACAGGCTGAAGAACAGTTTTTATCCGTGGGCTGTCAGACTCCTAAATGAAAAATAACTCTACAACATAGCACGATTGACTTGCAGGGCCAGCACAACATGCAATAAGTTCACATGGTGCAGTAAGACTGAGTGTTTATTAGTAGAATTCACTGGGCTAGGGATTTTCTTTTTGTTTTTCACTGTGAGTTGTATTGTGTTGGGCACAACACAAAGGAAGGCTCAGCCAATCTCATTGTACACATGTTGTACTCTGACAATAAAGGTTTGAATTGAATTGAATTGAATTGAATTGAATTGAGATTACAGATGATAAAGGATGACAAATGACACTGAATGACCAGTCAATGGAAAAAGCTTTTCAAAATTTGGATGTAAATTGAGAATTTTAATCTAAAATCACATGATTGATTAAATACTTGGATCAAAAATGAAAGTCTTATACAGTCCCTTGAGCTGACAGTAGTTGCTTGCAAGGAACAAAATACACCATCTTCGTAAACCAATCTACTATGACTAAAATTGTTGTGAATGCTCCAACACTGGAAGTTTTTAAGAACCATTTGTCTGAAATGGTATAGGGCCGTGATGGCGAACCTATGGCACGGGTGCCACAGGTGGCATGGGGAGCCATATTGGTGGGCACGCGAGCTCAGCTTTGGCATGCATGCGTGCGCTGGCCAGCTGATTTTTGGGCCTTCTGGGCCCACCAGAAGTCAGGAAACACACAGTTTCTGGCCTCCGGAGGGCCTCTGTGGTGGTGGGGGGGCATTTTCACCCTCCCCAGGCTCCTAGAAAGGCTCTGGAGCCTGGGGAGAGTGAAAAACAGGCCTACCAGGCCCACTGTGCCATCACATGCCAAAAGTGGGGGGAACATGGGGGGGGGGGGCAAGGCGCATAGAATTATGGATGTGAGCATGTGTGTGTGTGACCCCACCATGCTCCCTCTGCTTTTGGCACGCGATGGCAAAAAGGTTAGCCATCATTGGTATAGGGTGTCCTGCCTGAGCAGGGGGTTGGACTAGAATACCTCCAAAGTCCCTTCCAACTCTGCTATTCTATTCTATTCTATTCTATTCTATTCTATTCTATTCTATTCTATTCGTTGGGTGAACTTATGTAGCTGCAAGATCAATAAACTTTTCTTGAAAAGTTTAAAGCAACTTTTCTTGAAAATATCATAGTTTGTTTCAGCCAAGATAAAAAACCTGAAGTCTGCTGAAGCCTGCAGGAAAACACCTCCCAAAGTTGAGTCTGAGGCATGTTTTCAGACAAATTGTCTATAAAAAATGTCAAAGCTCAGAAAATATTCGACATCTTTCACATTTCTAAGATCCTGCCACGTGAAAATTTATTGTACTTTAGCTGAATCTATTTATATTCCATTTGTGGATATTATATAATCAAGTAATCCAACTGGGGTAGATCAGATACATATTTATCCAGATTTATATTTATTCAGATTTAGCAAACAGTTTGCAATTTTGAAATTGTTCATTGCTGATGTAAGTCTCATCAGGATGTGACTTCTGAAAAAACATCCCTGAAAAACACATCATCAGGATGTGTCTTCTGGAAAAACATCCCTGAAAAACACATCATCAGGATGTGTCTTCTGGAAAAAAATCAGTATGCCATTCAGGTAGCCTACTATATATTTGTCTAAAACATTTATGAAGCAATTAGCCAAACCAAAGAGCCTTATTATGAACTCAGGCTTACCATACTGGTTATTAAAATTGCTAAATATTTATAGCCTCTTTTACTAAGGTCAGATTGTAACTTTCTTTCAAATCTAATTTAATAAAAACATGCACCTTCTGATGGCACCTTCTGATGGCAATCCACCAGATCTGAAATAAGGGGCAGTGGCTAATGGTTCCAAATGATTGCAGAATTCAGAAGTCTATAATCATGCATAATTCTTAAAGAATCATTATTTTTATTTCCCTCCCCCCCTAAAAAAAACAGACACAGACACTAGATTTATAGAAAGGTAAACTAATTCAATAAGGGATGTGGTGGCTCAATGGATAAGACACTGAGCTTGCCGATCGAAAGGTTGGCAGTTCAGCGGTTCGAATCCCTAGTGCCGCATAATAGGGTGAGCTCCCATTACTTTTCCAGCTTCTGCCAACCTAGTGGTTCGAAAGCACATAAAAAAAATCCAAGTAGAAAAATAGGGACCATCTTTGGTGGGAAGGTAACAGCGTTCCGTGTGCCTTTGGCATTTAGTCATGCCAGCCACATGACCATGAAGACATCTTCGGACAGCACTGGCTCTTCGGCTTTGAAGCGGAGATGAGCACCGCCCCCTAGAGTTGGGAACAAGTAGCACATATGTGCGAGGGGAACCTTTACCTTTAATCAAATTCTTCAGATTGTCATCCAAAACCAGGGCTGCTATTGAGCAGGTTCTGACAGGTTCTGGAGAACTGGTAGCGGAAATTTTGAATAGTTTGGAGAACTGGCAAATACCACCTCTGCTGGCCCCAGAATGGGGTGGGAATGAGGATTTTGCAATATCCTTTTTGCAGGAGTGGGGAGGGAATGGGGATTTTGCAGTATCCTTCCCCTGGCACACCCACAGAACCGGTAGTAAAAAAAAAAATGAATTCCACCACTGTCCAATACTGATTTAAATCAGTTAAATTAGGAGCAGATGTAGGATTTTACCTTTCATCTGGAATCCGGATTCCAGGTTTTAAGAAGCTGTTATGGTCACATGAGACAAAGTGCTTCATCCTCCTCCAAAGCATTTACAAAATCTGTTAACCTTTCTAGTAAAGAAGAGATCCCCATAGAAGGAGACACCTGAAACTTTTGCTCACACCTTTGAAAGGAAAACAAATTATCTTTGGCTCCTGGTAGATATTCAGATTATGAGTTTGCATTCCATCTATGCTCAAAATTATGGGGACATATCAGGAAATTCTAATGCAAAATCTCAAAGGTGCTTTTTCAAGAGGCAACTGGACTTTTTGGTTGTTGTTGTTGTTTTTGCTTCTTATCCAAGAAGCTTCTTCAGCTTTGGCTGGATGGTGGAGAATGAAAAGATTTATACTCCTTGCAAACAGCTGGTCATTTGCATTCTTTTAGGGAGTTGTTAAGGCCACCTGGAGCTTTATCTGTGTCAAAAGGGTCCCCTGAGTGATGCAAATAGATGTGGTGCCTTCTTGGAACTGTTGAAAGGGACTGTGTTGTAGACTGGACATAGATGATGTTGTATCCCTCCCCCTATGTTGAGAAAGGGCTGTTCAGTTTTGAAATAGATGGCCTCTTTGACCTCTCTTTCAACCCAGCAGTTCTCTGTGTCCAACATGTGACCTTTGCTGTCTTCAAAAGAGTGACTTTTTTTTTTAAAATACAGGTGGACTGCTGAATCTAGTCCTGATGGGTTTGTTCTCCTATGTTGCGCCATGCATTTATGAAATGGTTGTTTTGTTTCCCCAATGTACAGATCTGCACATGACTCCCTGCATTGTACTGCATATACCACATTGACTGATGACTGAGAATCTCCATAGACAATTGTAATGCAGAATGATAATATACTGTATGGCCATTTATTTTAACTGCAGAGGCATTGTACATAGCAAAAGAGGGCCAGCTTGAAGAGATTGCCTATCAATTTTCTCAATTAGCACTGAGTTCTCTAATAAATGTGTGGGCAACTGAAACTGATGCACTGTGGTCTCATTTATGAAGTTAGCCGCTGTGCCAGATCCTTTAAAAAAGAGAGAAAAGAGTTGTATTTTTGCACCAGCAGGGTGCAAAATGAGTAACAAGGATAATAAAATGCATTAGCCTGCCGACTGACATCTGAGCACTTCTTAATTGTCTGAATACCCCTCTGTGGGTATTTTCGGAGGGGTGCCTGCAAAGTTTCCCAAAGACAAGCCTCTGCAGCAATTGGGCATTTCCTGGAGAGATGACCTCTTAGAGGTTTCTTTCCAGCGGTCTTAGAAGAAGTAGCCCTAGAGCTCCACTCTAAAAGTATAAAAGGAGATTATCCTTTTTTGCATCATAGAGCCCCTATAAATAGGAACAATGAAGGGACGCAGACTGTGAAGGAGAAACAAACAAGGTTTATCTCCATTTCTACGTTTACAGCAGAGCTCTAGGGCTGCTTCTTCTGAAAATACCACATTAACTCTATATTTGGTATAAAAGGTAAAGGTAAAGGTTCCCCTCGCACATATGTACTAGTTGTTCCCAACTCTAGGGGGTGGTGCTCATCTCCATTTCAAAGCCGAAGAGCCAGCGCTGTCCGAAGACTCCTCTGTGGTCATGTGGCTGGCATGACTAAATGCCAAAGGTGCATGGAACACTGTTATCTTCCCACCAAAGGTGGTCCCTATTTTTCTACTTGCATTTTTTACCTGCTTTCAAACTGCTTGGTTGGCAGAAGCTGGGACAAGTAACAGGAGCTCACCCTCTTATGTGGCACTAGGGATTGAACTGTGATTGACAAGCTCAGCGTCTTAGCCACTGAGCCACCGCATCCCTTTACATTTGGTGAGTTTTACCAAATAGTTGGCAAATGGTAAATAGTAGCTAAATAGTTATATGTGCTGCCCCACTCACTCACTCACACACATCTTAGTGTGATTTAATAGAGAATTTTATTGGTGTTCCCCAGCAATTCTTGTCACCCGGCCTCAGAACTGCCCCAAGCAAATAAAGATTAGTCTACCAGGCAATGGCCAATCATCTATAAAACAAATGCAAAGCTGCTCCAGCAACTAAGTCCACTAAACCAACTTCAAGTCACCAGGCAAAACTGAAAGTACTTCTATGAAAGCTCACTTGTCAGAAGCAGTTAAAAAATCCAGCAGGAAGCACGAACAAACACACAGCCATGAATCACACATGTTGTTCCCAGAAACACCTCCCTTGCCTGCTGTGCTAAATAGCTTCCTGGCACAGCCCCTCAAGGCGGGTGAGGCCTCCTCCCAAGTAATCTGGCAGACCTCCATTTCTCTGCCGTGCGTGCTCTGAGATCCACCACAGAAGGCAGCTCCTCCCCCTCCTCTTCACTGACCTGCAAGCTGTCCCCAGCCAAAGCCTGTAGTGTCAGATCCGTGAATCTGCCATTTCTAAAGGGGGAAGAGGGGAACCCCTGCATTTATTATTACAGTCATACTTTATGACTTTCTCCCCAATATATCCTGTATCCTGCTATCTACTGATGGCCAGTAGATGGCCCAATATATCCTGTATCCTGCAATCTACTGATGGCCTTGTAGCCTGGTGCCTAAGCCGCCTGGCATTTTCTCACCTTTTGGGGAATGTAAGGGGAGGGAGGATCATGTGGATTTCATCTCATCGCTCGAGAGCAGAAGAAGGATGACCCTGAGAAAGTTCACTTATCACTTTTTCAGAGTGGCTAGTACAATAACAACTTCACACCTGTGGAGGTGAATCCACATTGGACTGTTGGGAGGGGTTTCTAATTCCTTTATTCTAACTGCATGGCCTGAGGGCCCTCAGAGCCTGCTTTCTTTTCACTCCGCTATCACCTCTAAAGGAATAAAAGGTTCCTTTTGAAATGCCAAGTTTCAAGAGTCTTTACTTTCTTGAATAAGGGGGAGAGGCCGGGCTTTACAGTAATTCTCTTTCTACCAGCAGTTCAAGGCCAATAATTAACCCAGTTCCTGACATGCCAGGAATGTGCTCATCCTCTCTTGGAAGGATGAGCTCTGAGGAAGACTCAGAGGAGACATCACATTATATGATTGGGCCATGAAGTACTTTAAAGGACTACCCATTCACATACTGTAGAGGAGTGGTGGACATGCCCAGAAGCTAAAAACTATTGGAATAAAATTAAGACATGGTTAGAAGAAATGACACAACATATTGATTTAAAACTGGAGCTGTTCCTATTGGGTATCGTTCCAGAGAAAATTAGCAAAGAAAATATTTGATTATACACGTAATAACAGCTGCAAGAATAGTCTTTGCACAAAATTGGAAAGCAGAGAAAATACCTCTGTAAGGAGAAGTAATTAAAAAAAATTTAGACTGTGCAGAAATGAATAGATTAACTTTGATGATTAAAGAAAGAGAAGATTTAGAATATTTTAAGATATGGGACCATTTTTACCATTGGTTGGAAAAGAGATATAGATAAGCAAATTAAAAGGTATGTAAGAATATGGTATAATTAGAATATTACACTTCTATTACATTGGAGAAATGTTGTAATAGATTAGTGAAAATGAAGACAGATTAAATAACAAAAAGACGAAGACATGAAGAAAACACTGAGATGTCACAAAGAAGGAATGACTGATGTATTAAATGTTTGTTTGTCTATAAAATAAAAAAAATTAAAAAAAACATACTGCAGAGGAGAGTCGTGAGATTTACTTCTGAGAAAAGATGTATAGTGTAAAGTCTCTATTTAAGATGTGCATTGTTTGCACACAGCAATTGCCTCTGCTTATTTAACAAAATAACTGAAGATGTTGTTGGCAAAATATGCAAAAGCAATCAAATTTGTGCACCTAGCATATGCAATGTCTAATCAACAATGAATAATTTGAACTCAAAGATTGCTAGGGGATCACAAGTGGAAAAAAAATGGTGGGCTACGCAAATGAAGCCAGGATTTAACCTATAAAGACTCCAAGCACTAATGAATGCAGTGTCAGTCATTCAGGTTTACACACCACAGGGAACTGTTCATTTAAAATTTATGTCAAAATATTACATAGCAAGTGCAATATTTAAAGGAAGAGTTAAAAAATAATGTATACACTTCTTGGGTATACCATCCTTGAGACAAATTTATATCCAACACATTTCTCCTGGTCTGTTTTGTTATTTATGTAACAAGCAGACACTCATAAAGTATTTCATTAACTAAACAGTAGATGTAGAAAGATGGAAAAATTAACATATTAAACTTCATGGGATTTAAGCTTGTCAATTTGAATAGATAATACCAGAGTTAGAAAGAGATAGGTGCTAAAATAAAGTAAAGTAAAGTAAAGTAAAGTAAAGTAAAGTAAAGTAAAGTA
>WNWU01000001.1:20466405-20484275 GCA_012654045.1 Ptyas mucosa | reverse complement strand
GATAGATAGATAGATAGATAGATAGATAGATAGATAGATAGATAGATAGATAGAATATTCTCCTACACACAGAGAGAGAAAGGAGGGTATGTACATACATAGTCTCTTTCTCTTTTGCTATGTATCTGTTTTATAATGAAGCTATAATTCATTATTATTCCCATTTTAAAAAGAAGGAATTTAATGTGGGGAAAATGGTGGTTGCCTTTGCTTTATAGAAATGTGAGGTCTAGGGCCGTGATGGCAAACCTATGGCACGTGTGCCAGAGGTGGCACCCCACAGAACCCTTTCTGCTGGCACGCGCAGTCACCGCAGCTCAGCTCTCCATGGCATTTCTTTTGCATTTCTCCCTGCAAACAACAAAACAGAAGCTCGGGAAAGAAAAAGATCTTATCTCTTGCCGCACTGCCATTGTTGGGATGCCCCACCTCCCGCCGGCCAGTTGTTCTTCAGGTCTTTGCCTAGCATGCACACGTGCATCTCCATGCATGCACACAGGCATGTTCGCTCGCGTGTGTGCATGTTCACTCAGGTGTGTGCACCTTTCAGTTTGGGTGAGCCCGCACGTGCAGTTTGGGCACTTGGTGTCTAAAAGGTTTGCCATCATTAGGATGGTTAAAGTTTTTGAAGCCTGGTATATTTACAGGGAGTGGCAGCACTCTACAAAGATCTACTACTACTAGATAAAGTAGAAAAATGTGGGTTAGACAGCATCAGCACCAGATGGATTCCTAACTGGCTGACCAATCGCACTCAACGTGTAGTCCTCAATGGAATTGCATCTACATGGAGGGAAGTATGCAGTGGAGTACCCCAGGGCTCTGTTTTAGGGCCAGTGCTCTTCAACATCTTCATCAATGACTTGGACGAGGGGATAGATGGGGAACTCATCAAATTTGCAGATGACACCAAGCTGGCAGGAATAGCCAACTCTCCAGAAGATAGGCTCAAGATACAGAAGGATCTTGACAGACTTGAACATTGGTCGCTTTAGGGAAAAAAAACCAAAATGCACAGGTATGTGCATTTGTGGTACCTTGCTTGATATGTGGTACCTTGCTCGATAGTAGTAACTGTGAAAGGGATCTTGGAGTCCTAGTGGACAACCATTTAGATATGAGCCAGCAGTGTGCAGCAGCTGCCAAAAAAGCCAATACAGTTCTGGGCTGCATAAACAGAGGGATAGAATCAAGATCACATGAAGTGTTAATACCACTTTATAATGCCTTGGTAAGGCCACACTTGGAATATTGCATTCAGTTTTGGTCGCCAAGATGTAAAAAAGATGTTGAGACTCTAGAAAGAGTGCAGAGAAGAGCATCAAAAATGATTAGGGGACTGGAGGCTAAAACATATGAAGAACAGTTGCAGGAACTGGGGATGTCTAGTTTGATGAAGAGAAGGACTAGGGGAGACATAGTAGCAGTGTTCCAATATCTCAGGGGTTGCTACAAAAAGAGGGAGTCAAACTATTCTTCAAAGCACCTGAGGGTAGAACAAGAAGCAATGGGTGGAAACTAATCAAGGAGAGAAGCAATTTAGAACTAAGGAGAAATTTCCTGACAGTTAGAACAATTAATAAGTGAAACACCTTGCCTGTAGAAGTTGTGAAGGTCCCAACACTGGAAATTTTTAAGAAGATGTTGGATAACCATTTGACTGAAGTGGTTTAGGGTTTCCTGCCTGGGCAGGGGATTGGACTAGAAGACCCCCAAGGACTAGTCTAGTCTAGTCTAGCCTAGCCTCTAGTCTAGTCTAGTCTAGCCTAGCCTAGGGTCTGATTGCCTTGCAGATCTCTCCTATAATATTTATCTTGTTGTGTATATCTGCAGGTAGACATGCATTGTTGATTTCAGTGGAAGAACTACATTCACACACAAGATTAAAACCTGACCGAATCCAACTCTTTTAATCAAGAGTAAGCTCCATTGAAGAGAGTGGAGACCCCACATAGACATCCAATGTTAGGTAAATCTCTTGTCCTTGGTTAAGGAGCAGGGGGGAAAAGAACAAGTAAAGGAACCATACTGGTAGGAAAAATGGGAGAGGGAATATATTGGGAAGAAGATTTCAAACTAGGTCATGTTCATACACTTTCATTCCCCCCCCCCCCGCCTTTTCCACTCTCAAGGGACCATTTGTGGATTGTCTTTGCACAGCTTTTCCTAAGAAGAAGCTTCTATGGGTTCTATCGGTTAATCTTCTCTTAATAGAAGTGCAAAGGAGTAAATCCACAAACTCCTCTACCCCACCACTATCAAATTGCACCTTAAAAGGTGAATATTAAAAGCATTTATCTCTGGCTTACTTAAACTTGTAGTTTTAATATTATTTTAATGTTTTAATATGGGGACGGATACAGAGTTCTGTATATTTTAATCCTAATAGCATTCCACACCATCCTGTTGTTATCTACATGGAGTAAGCTGCTGTACATTGACTTCCATGAATCAACTTGCTCATAGGAGAGGAGAACATTCCTGAAAGTGAATGGTTGACAAGTCTCTTACCTTACAAGGAAGTTGTTAATTGATTGGCTTGGTTTGATTACTCTAGATCAGGGGTGTCAAACTCAAGGCCCAGGGGCCATATGTGGCCCATGGGGTACTTAAATCTGGGCCCCCCTGGAAACTACAAAGGACCAGCCCATGGTGCTTCTGCCAGCAAACACAGAGCTTGGGAGGGCCACACACAGCCTTCCTGAGTTCCGTTTTCATTGGCAGGGGGTTGCAAGAGGCCATCAATATGATTGGAAAGAGAAACTGCATTCATACATGGAAGCACACGCATTTGCATTTACACGCATTTATGTATGAAAGCAAAGAGCTGGATAACATATAGATGCTTAATTCACTAAGGCTGGCAGTAATCTTGGGAAGTACAATATTACAGTCTTTTGAGAAAAAATATGTTGTGGTGTTTTAAAGTTCACATAAGGAATTGATAAACTGAGATGAGAGTTTTCACAGAATTTTCAATTCATGGTCTTAAACCCAATGTTAAAATTCCTTTTAAGAAAGGTCAGGTGATCTATTTTTACAAAGCATAAGACATGAAATATCTTGTACTTTAGGTTTATGATTGATGAAAATGTTTGAAGGTCTGTTATTACGTAGACAGGCATCCAGTAGATTAGCCTTCTTAAAGTGTTTTTCTGATACATTGGGACAGAATAGAGGAGGTGGTGATGGAGAAGGGAGCTCCAGATCAAAATAATATATACTGAAAGTTATATATGAACAATATATAAAAGAAATATGTAGCAAAGTTTCATGTTTATGCACAGAGATAATTGCTTTATTTGCTGTTTGTATAATAATGGCTCAGTCAGTTTATTTCCTTAGCTTTTATGGGGACAGGTAATATAATAATAATAATAATAATAATAATAATAATAATAATAATAACAACAACAACAACAACAACAACAACAACAACAACAACAAAAACAACAACAACAACAACAACAACATGGAATGGAATGGAACGGAACGGAACGGAACGGAACGGAACGGAACGGAACAGAACAGAACAGAACAGAACAGAACAGAATAGAATAGAATAGAATAGAATTTTTAATGACCAAGTGTGATTGGACACACAAGGAATTTGTCTTGGTGCATATGCTCTCAGTATACATAAAAGAAAAGATACGTTCATCAAGAATCATAAGGTACAACACTTAATGATAGTCATAGGGTACAAATGATACAAGCAACAAAATTACAGTCATACAGTCATAAGTGGAAGGAGATGGGTGGTGGGAACGATGAGAAGATTAATAGCAGTGCAAGCTATAGTGCAAGTAGTGCAAGTAAAAAGCAAGCTGTATTAACTTTGGAAGCATAAAAAGAGTTATATTTTTTTTCTGTAATATAGCATGCTTTGCAATATGGTTTTTGAACTTTTTCTATAACACTTTAAGAATTTTACTCCTACTTTAGTTCAAACTGTAGACAATGTGATGATTTCAACTTCCATCATCATCATATATGAAATTCCCCTTGAAATCTCCAGCAGATCAAAAAGCAAAATTATACTTAATTACTTTCTTCCCAGAAACTTGTCAGGGTTTGCTAGAACATGTCAAGTGTTTTGAAAAGTCTCATTAGTGTCATTTCTAAAGAAGCTACGAAGGATGTAGCATCGTAAAATGTGGAGAGATTTTTATTCAACAGCTGTTTACTCAAGTGTTATGAGCTGTAGATTTAAAATAAGTATTTACTCCTTAGAAGAAATTAGCTATGTTGCATTATGTCAGGATTAGTATGAGCTGGTTTATATGTACATAAACACCACCAATTCCACACATTCACTTGAAGGCATAGAAAATAAATATGTCAGTGGCTGATTTTAGACTGCCTGATCTACATATATAATCAACATAAAAATATGTCAGTGAATTTGAAGGTTGTGAATTAATCAAATATTTTGCTTCCTACTCTCTCTTACATATTTAGTCCCTAGGAATTAAAGTATATGTATGAACTGACAAATGTATCCAATCTATCATTGACATTTCCATCATGGGTTATTTTGTGTGTTTGTGTGTATGCATGTATGCTCAACTAATTAACAAAAGAAAAGTGTATGTGTATGTGTATATACACACACAAACATGTATATATCAGTGGTGGGTTGCTCCCAGTTCGTACCGGTTTGCAAGGACCGGTAGTAAAAATTTGTAGTAGTTCGGAGAACCAATAATAACATTGGCTGGCCATGCCCCTGAACTGGTCCCCAGCCCAGTCGCCACTCGCTTACCCCGCCGACCTCATCAGAGGCTTTTTTTTTTACTTTTAAAAGCATTTTTTCTATAACCTCTTCGGCCGAAAAAATGCTTTTAAAATAAATGTTTAAAAAGCATCTGATGATCGTGCGGCTCAGCTGGGATCGTCAGAGGCTTTTAAAAGTATTTTTTCTACAACCCAGCTGAGTTGCCTGATCATCAGAGACTTCTAAAATCATTTTTTTCTGCAATCTCTTAAGGTTGTAGAAAAAATGCTTTTAAAAGTAAAAAAAAAAAAAAGGTTGGCCATGCCCACCCAGTCACATTACCCCCCCCCCCCACCAAGCCACACCCACAAAATAAGCCACGGCCTCGAACCGGTATATATTATATATATTATAAGTGTACATACTATATTAAAGAAACAATATTAATACATAATTAAGAACAAGTGCATACAGATTCAGAATTGAGAAAACAGCGAACCACCTGGTTAAATGCTGCAAAAAAGATGCTACAAATAACAGCATGACAAAATAGCAACAGTTGTGCATTAAACTATCTGCCAGAAATACCATTTGTCCACAAACAAGAACTGGTGGGACTACAAAATATAGAATGTAATATAAAGGGAAGAAGCTAAAGTGCTTGGGACTTTAGAATTCAAATAGACAAACACCTGCCACATAATACCCTAACCTTAACAATTATTGGTAAGAACAATTAAAATGTCTAAAATGTCTAATATCTACCTTCCCATATGAGGAAGATAGTTGAGAAAGTAGTTGTGCAGCAGCTTCAGAGGATCTTGGATGAAGTGGATTATCTGGATCCTTTACAGTCAGTATTAGGATCTTAGTATAAGATGGAAGCAGCATTGGTTGCTATTTTGGATGATTTCTGACAAGCGTAGGATGGAATTATGTATTCATCCTTGTCCTCTCTGCATCTTTCTATACCATCAACCATGGTACCCTTATGGATTGACTCAGAGATTGGAGGTGGGTGGCAAATATGGGTGAATTCTAGTCAATGATGATTGGGAGGAAGAGATCCTGCCCTTGGCCTCCCACTGTAAGGCTCATCCATCACCATGTGATGAGGTATCAGTATACTGATAATAGACCATTATATAGCTTTACTCCTGATAAATTAAGATATACTGTGGTTGTATTAGCCCACTGCCTGGGGCCTGTGACACTTTGGATGGAAAATAAGGTTTGAATGGAAAAGAAGAGACTTTAACTGAATCTTCAACTGAAGACTGAGTGGTTTGGGTTTTAGACTCTGTCAGTTCTAGGATAATAACATCATTGGTGCTTGATGGGTTGCATTACCCCAAACAGATCCTGCACACAGTCTGGGGATCCTCCTGGACTGGTGAATCTTGCTAAAAAAGGAGGTGACAGTCACGATTACGAGGGTTTTTGCACAACTTCCTGCTGTGTGCCAGCTGCATTCATTCCCAGATGGGGTTCTGCTCATGGTCACTCATTCCCCAGTCATCTCCTGATACACTACTGTAATGTTTTCTATGTGGGGCTGCCCTTGAAGGGTATTGGAAAATTCTGGAAGATTCAACACACAGTGGTATTGGCAGCTAGGTTACACTTCTGCTCTGCAGCTTGTTCTTGGATGCATTCAGAGGTGCTGGTTTTATCTTTTAAAGCCATGTGAGACATAGAGCCAGGTTATTTGAGGGGCTGCCTCTCCACAACTCCACAACAATTCATGGAATATTTTCCCCCTTCCCTAACTCTAATCTTACTGGTAATTTTCAGAAGACCCTCAAAACTGGGTTGTTACATTAAGCCTGGGTATCTCAGGGGCTAGTGAGATATTATGGGACTCCAATGTTATTAACATTGTTCTGTTCTGTTAATTAACATTAACTGTTCTGTCTTAAACCTGCGTTTCTTAAAATATTTAGTAATTGTTTTTATATATTGTTTTTAATCCTATTGTACCACCCTCAGTGTCAGTTTCTTATGAGATAGGTAGCCATATAAATTTGATGAATGAATGAATGAATGAATTCCAGTATATCCCAAGATGCATAATATATCATGTGGCATTATTTTTAATAGACATTTTTGTTACAAACATTTTTAAGATTCATGATTCAGAAGAGAAATGTGAGAATGAAACATGGAAACCTGAAAAAAGTTAAATGAGCAGGCTGTATATCTTAAAGAAATTAAGATCAATGAAAGTTTTAGATGTTTAGATGTTTCTAGTAGGAGAAGGAGGAGGAAACATGAGAAGGATTTTTTTTTGTACATCAGAAAGAATATAAAGTAAGAGGTAAATATCAGATTTTTTTTTTAATGTACTGTCAGTGTATAAGAATTTATGAACTGGAATAGCTATAAGAACAATTCAATCTGTGAGAATTGTTTGGTGACTGAGACACAGGATTTGTTGTGAGCCATGTCAGATGGCTCGGAGCCCTGGTATGTTAACTGTAACTTAGCTTAACTGTTCTCTGTATATAAGAATTTGTTTGTCTTTGCTTGAGTGTTCCTTGCTTCTTGTTCTTTCTATTTCTTCTTCTCTTTACCAGGTTGCAAGAGCAACATGGGTATTGTATATATGCATCATGTTTTATATTATTGCATATAAAGAAGTTTCTTCTATAAATGAATCCTGCTGATTATCTACTTGTGTGCCTGCCTGGATAGCTACAAATTCTAAAATGTACTAGGACTTTGTTAACATAATAAACCTTTCTGAATTATAAGCATGTTTATGGAGCTTTATGGAGCTTGAAAAGAATGTCCCTGTATTTGGCAAATATGCTTTATACCAGCCTTTCCTATTCATATCATCATCTGGACAAATTGGAATAACTCCCAGAATTCCAAGGTAGCATAATGATACTGACTGAAAAGTTGTGTTCCCCAAACATCATGGAGGCACCAAATTGAGAAAAAATGATTTATCATAGAATATATTTCTATTAAGAAAGGATAACAAAGACCATAGGTTAGCTGCTTTCTTTCAAATATTCCATTGGTTGGGTTTACACAGTTCATTGCTTATAGAACAACTTTATCACAGATGAAAAAAAAAAATTCATATAGACAAATGTTATGTAAGAAACAAACCTTTAGAGTTAGCAGTTCCAGGTATTGATCAGCTATTTTTATGGCTCCGGATCTGAAACTTCAAGTGATTTGCCTTTTTGCATCATCCACCTTAGTGGAAACAGGTTACATAAGAATACAGTAAGAACAATAAAACAAATCAAGTGATCACAGTTTATTCTTAAGGGAGAACATTAGCAGTACTCACCATCAGCATCTAGACCACAGTCAAGCATAAGCCATGTGTTACAAAGTAAATCAGACTTTAAACAGAAACCATCTCTTCTGATTCTACTCTCCTTTGAAACTGCTGCCCATTTAAATTTCCGAATCAAATATTTGCTTCCTCTTCTGACCAAGCCATTTTATGCACAAAGGTGGTAATAGCTTTAAATCCTCCCTCTTTGATATAGTTGCTATGGCAATATTCTGCCATTTCCAGCATTGTAGAGCTCCCAAGCTACATATCAAGGGTTCATAGAGGGATTTGAAGAAGGACAGAATAGTCTAGAAATATTTGTCTTGCTTTGAATGTTAGGCTGGGTGTTCAGGCTCTGCTGAGAATTAGATCACAACCTTAATGCTTAGTATACACCATAAAAATAATCAAAAGCAATTCCCCATTCTAAGTTTATCATTTTTAATATTAAAAATAGAAATGCCTGCACAATGAAATATTAATATAAAAGATGTACAATGGCCTGATGGTGTAAATTCAGGTTATAAAACAGAAGTATTTATTTATTGTGTATAATGCAGTCATTGTATTTTACCCATCTTTTAGCTACTAAATTTGCATCCGTTTTATCATTATGATTAAATGTCTCTGGAGTACATTAAAGCAAAATGGACCTGACTCAAAATCACACACTCAGTATGCCAGATGACAGTGCCAAATTGCTGGGAGGGTAATCATAAATCATCCAGCATTACATGGGTACACAAATACTTCAGAGCTTAAAAGTGAAAAAGTAAATGGTGCTTCCTATTATGATATAATAAAAATAATAAAGAAGAATAATTGCAAATTGCTTTCTTGGAGCTTCTCTCCCAAAGATGATCCCTAGCAAAGGGTTTAGAAACATTTCCTGTCTAAGGATCAGATTAGGGATGGACAGAAATTTATCAGATTCACAGTACTGAATAGAAATACAGTTCTCTTTACAGATTGATTGAGTTAGTTCATTGTATTTTGCTTGTATGTTCTAATGTAGTTCTCCAATAAATTGTTGTTTTAACTATTCAGTTGTGCCCGACTCTTGGTACTTTATACTTGGTACTTGGTGCTTTCCATGCTACCTTGTCACACACACCTTCTTTCAGTTGTTGGATATTCATCTTTGTATTAGTTTTGATGTTATCAAACCAGCATGTTCTTTGCTTGCCCCTTCTTCCTGTTCCACAAACCATTCCTAGCATCACTGACTTCTCCAATGAAATTGCATACAAGACATGGCCAATGTAAATCAGATATAGTCTTGTGATTTAGGCTTCAAGAAATATGTCTGGTTTTATCTCAAATAAACATGCATGTTAAAAATGTATACACTAAAATTTGGGGTTTTATTGTGATCCACAGGGTTGGAAATGTTCCCAGGGACACCTCTTTTGGTGCCTGCCAAGCTTTCTGTTTCACCTTCATTTTTATTCTCGCTCTCCTTAAAAACAACAACAACAACAACACCCACAACTATTTAATTACACTTTTGGGGAAGCTAACATTTTACAAGCATCAGCCCTTAATGTTCTTTTTATTTCCAAGAATGCCTTTGGGTCACAAATGATTACCTTCCAAGTTTTCTAGGAAGATGAAAGTCATGGGTGATTGAAGCCTAATGATTATTTGCTTAGGAAAGAGACAATGGAAAGCAAGAAAAGACTGTAGACATGAGATGGCAAGTAACATTCTAAGATATCTTTGCTTTTGGATTGATAGTATCATCTACTACATCCATGTGGAGAAAGTCTAGACCTGCAGCAAGATTTTTTGTGAGGTTGCCCAAAACATGATTTCAACATTTCAGTGGTGCCTTCTGGCACAAAGAAAGATTGGATTTGGGTGAGATAAATATGCCAAAACACATTATTTGATGGCAAAATGCTAACAAAAATGGAAATTTAGAACAACATGCAAAGAAAATGCTTGTGTCAGAAAAGTATTCACACACAAAAAAAATGAGGATGAACACTTGATCAGACGTTTATTGAAATCACAAAACAACTGATGCAAAAATTTGAGCAGAAATTGGTGGATGGGATAGAAATGAAAATAGATAGGCAAGTTTTCCTGCCTTATGTGCAAACTTTTTATTAACTTGATGGATAGAGAAAGCGGTTTCCTCTTTAATAGCTCCCTTTATATTGTCAGGTTCCTGAGATGGCTTCAAGGTGAAAGCACTATTTTGCATGTGAATTAACACTGATGTATAAAAAAGATGGCATTAGACTAAATGCTTGCCACTGGTTCTTTGATGCCATTCCAGCTCCAACTCAAATGGCTTGATTTTGCACACATCTCCTTTCCTGTTCACTATTCTGGATGCAATGATTCCAAGAGAAAGTATAGCAATGAGATACTAATGTGTGGCCTATTCATGCCTAAGGGCTTTTTCTTGTTTGTTTTGTGGTTTAAATTGAGGTTAGGCCACAAAACTCACATAAGAAATGAAAATTCCTTTTGTCTAATGTTGAATATATTCATAGTTGAAGCTTTAATGGGGCACATTGATTAATTTCTACCATGTAAGATAATAAAATTTTCACCAAAAGGAACAGTAATAATAAGTGTGTGCATTATGTACAATTGTTCTTTCAATTGTTACCCATTTTGTAATATGTCACTGAAACCCACTTTTATAAAATAAATGACTTTCTTTTCCGGCAGATTATTTTTCTTTCCCTGTTTTACTCCATACCATATACTATTACTCTTGTATGATTAAAAGCTGTCAACTTCAGATATTGAATGATTTCCCCCTCCTTCCCATCTTATTTATAGGAAGAGCTTTCATCTCCAGTGCAACTAAAAAAGTGTAGTGATGAATTGTACTCTGGGCACTTAATATGGATTAAGACTACATATTTTATACTATTCCTGACTCTGTATAGAAAAACTGCTATGGGATTTTCAAATCGGTTAATATAAGATTCTAGCTCTCTTTTTCTGCCAAAAGAATATAATCATTAATTACTTTTATGTCTCTTGATAACAACTAAAGATAGATAGAAAAACTGGGATACAATGATCCAGATAAAATAGCTTTTTCAGATAATACCATATACTTTAATCAACCATAAATCATATAACAGTTTTCCAGTGTGTTCACATAGATCCATATAATAATGTAACATGTAATGTTGTAATGTAATACAATACATCATGGTAAGCCATGGTTTGTTTAAGGATCATTTATTGAATAAACCATAATGAACCAGGAGATAATTCATAAATTTGAGTAGAAGTTCATACAACACACTAAACCAAAATCAGACAAACCACATTATAAATTAATACATTGTGAGTTTCAAATCAATCATTTCAACTTCAAAGCATAGATGAAGAATTAAAGGACAATGAACTTCCTGAAGCTACATTATGAGTAATCTGAACAGAAATTTAAATTCTTGATTTCTTAATAATGTTAACCAGAAGATTTACAAAAGTGACAAGTATTGCACAAATATCCCTTTGTTTTCTATTTTGGATGTTGCAGCTTTCAACAGTTTGAAGAACACCACATTTGGGAAACTCCTTCTATAATTTTGTACGCATATTTCCAAACAGAAAATCTTAATTACATAGACATGCACTGTATATTTAAAATATTTTCAGCAGAGGTAGGGGGTTGGTTGGTTTTCTTTTGAAGGTTAACAATTTAATAAGCATCAATATTTCATTAAAAAAACCCAATTGTTTTAAGTTACTTTTTCTCAACTATGGATTACCTTCTACTTTATTCATAAAAGACATGATGTCAGTCATGACTGTATAATTGAAATCCCACTCCTTTTAAAATGTGTGGCACATGTTCAACAAATGTAAAAACTGGTGAAGCTTTGATTACTTAGTTGTGGTTACCATTTTTTTTAACCCATCTCCTATGATTGCCCCTGGAAATCCATGAACAAACGGATTTGCGTTATTTGATATTTAATCATTTGTTTCATGCAATATACCTTGTGTAGAATTAAAACTATTTGATTGATTTTAGTTCTCCTTTAGTCATGTATTCAAACAGTTTTCTAAGAACAGTTATATAAAAGAAACTGTCTTTTAAGGTTCAGGAGAGGGGCATTGTGCACTGACACACAAGCATACTCATATGCCTTCAGTACCACAAAACATTCTGGCAGGTTTGAATTTCCTCTGGATTCTTTTCTTCATTTCTTTTTCAAAGGATTTATACCATTTTTCATTTTTCCAGGTACTTTTTGAAATCAGAACCATTTGTGAATAATTTTCAAGTGCAAAAAGTATGATCTACTTTCATACTTTTTGTGCAATCTACTTTCAAGTGCAAAAACTTTGATCAAAAGCTCTCTCAAGTGTGAGAAGTAATTTCTGACCATCCAAGGATTAAAAGTTTTATTGTTGCCTACTGCCTTGTTCTCCATATTTTGAGCAATTATCTCCCTCTATTTAAAAGAGGGAGATAATTATAAGGAGGCAGTCATATGCATACAACAAACCAAACCACTACAAACCAAGCTATGAATAATGCAAAGCATTTGTGGGCTCACAATTTCAAAGCAGAGGAATGAGATGAATGATGCTCTATTTCCCCCTCCTCCTGAAAACAAAATTCTTCCTGTTGCCATTCATCTATGGCAAGGGTGTCAAACTCAAGGCCCTCAGGCTGGATTCGGCCCATGGGGTGCTTAAATCTGGCCCTTGGGGCCACCCTGGAAACAGCGAAGGACCAGCCCTCAGTGGCTCAGCCCAGCCCAGGCTGACCAGGCGCTGATCTACAACCTGATGGTGGCTGATAGAGTGCTGTAGGAGACCATCACAGCTGAAAACGGAGCTCGGGAGGGCTGCCCGCACCCCTCCCAAGTTCCATTTTTACTGGCAGTGTGCTGAAGGAGGCCATCACAGCCAAAACTGTTGGAACACTGTTCCATTTCAGTCTACTTCCTATCTCTTGGGCAAAAGCACTTGAATATGCTCATCTTCTCTGATAACAAAGGCAAGTGGAGGAGCAATAACACTAACTGTGCATTTATTTATTTATTTTCTCAAAAGGAAAACATATAATTGGTTTGAATCTTTGTCAGCATGAAATCAATGACCTGATGCCTGATGTTTTCCATTCAACATACATAAGCATTATTCTGGTTTTATGTTGTTGTGTTTTTTTTTTTTTTCAAATGATGACCATCGAGTTTAACCCATAACTACAGACCTGCGGTCATAGTAACCGCAACATTTTTCCAAAATGTTTGGAACACCCCTAGTTTTAGAAATGGACCATTCCGATTGCAAATAGCTTTTGTTTTCCCACCAATAAGAGTGTATGCAGCATCGCTCTTGCGTCAGTTATTTGGTGTTTTCTGTAGTAACATTTGAGTTTGAGTTTCAGTCATTTTGACTGCAGATCTTTGTTAACATATTTTTTTTTTATAATGTCTGGGCCACGTTTTCTGCCAAAAAGAGTACAATTTGGCGATCCAAACTTTGAAGAAACTGTTCTATGGAGTATGGAGTATCAGAGAGTGATCTGAGTGAAGTGGAATCGGATTGTGATGAAAATTTTGTAATGGATGATGAGGAACCCGCCCCCGCCGCCAATTCTGACCTCAGTGATGGTGAAGCTCCCAATGAAATTGATGACCAGGTACAATCTAGGTCGCACAATAAATTATATGACAAGAACAAATTTAAATGGTCTTCTGTACATTTTGGAAGCAGTAGATCCAGAAACACTAGACACAATATTGTTGTGCAATTACCTGGACTACAGTCAGCAGCTAGAAATCTTGGAAATTCACCCACTCCCCTAGAAATTTGGAAATTATTTTCTAAAGAAATTATTAGTGCCATCATTCAGTGGGCCAATGTAAAAATTGAAGAAGAAAGATTGAAGTTCAAGGATGGAGAAACAAAAAGTGACCTTCGTGATGTGGATTTGATAGAGATCAATACATTTTTTTATTTACTGCTCTATACATCAATTTTTAGATCCAACCATGAAAACATCGAATGTCTTTTTGTTACTGAGGTCATTATGACCTCATGTCTGTAATAGTGTAGCCAAAATAGTATGTCTGTGGTTAAGAGTTAAACATTTCAGAATAAAATTTGAGAACATAGTAATCCAAACATTTTTTTTTATTTTAAAGTTTTTTATTTCTAAGTAATCCAATCTGAAATATAAGTGTGGACATCTGATCCAAGCCACAATGTTGTTATGAGTATCATACTGTTGTTGTTCAAACTGCAGCAGAACATTGAGGCACATTGATGTCACTTCTTTCTTATGCTCTTCCATTGTCTCTGCCCAGAAAGATATAAACAGAAATACAAGTTTGAAAGGTATTATTGAACCCCATTTCTTCATTAGAATAAGGGAAAAGGAAATGTAATATATTCAGTAGTAGCAAATTACCATCACATGATTCTAGAGTAATTCCTTGGATATGCTGTAAAAGAATTTCCAGAACGCTACCCAAAATGTGTATTTGAAAACCTTCATATGGAAATACTATAAAAGTATTCAGTTGAAGGCTGGTCATCATTTACTGTACACTGATATTAAAACATTACGATCACACTTTGGAAGAATAACATTAGTTACTTGGGATAAAATTGCAAATGCTGTTTTCTAGACATGCAGAGCTTAAGAACAACCCATACTAGATAGAGATATAGTTTGGATGTGGGATGAGGTTTGGAAAATCACAGGCTCTGTTCTTTTATCATACAGCTGAGGAAACATGGAAATCGCTGTACCTGTTTTCCCCACACCAACACGACTTTCATATGAGGTGATACACAAATGTTTAGCTCAGCTCCTTCAGTATCTGATTTTTCAACTTTATCCCTTGAGGCAGAATGTGATGAAATCAGCACCTCTAGCTGCCACAATAGGAAGGAAGGTATAATGAGGTGGATCTGAGAGAAAGAGGTCAAGGAGTAAGGATTGGAGAGGTGGTTTTAAGTAATGACGATGCCCATTCCTGAATGTTATGGAACTGCTTGTTAAGGCTTGAGGCAATAGTAATAAAATAAATCAGTTCTTTGGTGAGGGAACCAACACAGCTAACAAAACATCACACAATCTCTCTGGACAAAAAGTAAAGTGGATTGAATGACCTAAGATTTTTCTCGCTCTATGAAAGTCACTCTAAGCGAAAGTCTCGCTCTATGAAAGTCACAAAGAGTGACTTTGAACCAGTCACTCTTTCTCAGCCCAAGAGTCACACAGGGTTGCTGGATTGGGAATAAAATAAAATGAAATCTCACTGTAAATTATCCTGAGCTCTTGGAGAAAAGGAGGGATGTAAATCTTACAAATAAATCTCAAAAGATTCAGTTACTGAAGCCTAACAACAAAAAAGTAATTGGTTTGAGGGCTGGTCCAACATTGATGCCCTTTCTTTAAAATAGGTAAAATTGTTCTATAAAACTCATCGTATTTACCAAAAGTAAATATAATAAAATTTGGAATACTATGGAGATATACTCTTCATATAAGGCTTAAACTTCATTGCATTAATTTTGTTTGAATTTTCTGCTTATTTTGTAGTATTTCTACACTTAGGAGTTAAAAGTAAAGAATTAGAAATACATAAATTGATTTGCAAAAACAACTAACTAGGATGTCCATTATTTTAATTTGTGTTCACATTACCAACAACAGATTATATTTAACAGTTTTTGGGGTATGTTTGGGGTCTTAAGGTGTCATGTGGCAGGAAAATTAAGGTTAAAAGCAAGCAAAAAAGAGAAGTTTGTCCCTGGAACACCAAGTCATTGAAATATTGAATAGTTCTAACTTTGATTTCTCCATTAATTCTAATTCCCCCTGCTCTAATCAAGCTAAATTAAATTTATGAATTCTTGTCCTTTTGTTCCTTCTTTTGCTCCCTTTCTTTTCATTGTTCTCATCCTTGTTTTTCCTCTTGTTCCTCCTCTTTCTCTTTCCTATTTTCTATATAAACTTACAATTTGGAAACCCAGATAAGCAGGAATGTTAAGCCTAACTTTCATGGCTTTTGAGAAGGGAATGTAGACAAAAATGTTCATTAAAAGCATTTAACATTGTTTGCTAAAGTGGGATTGAAAATGATGCAACTGAAGCAGGAGTTACAAACTAAAAAAAAATCTTTATTTTTTTCTCATAAAAAATATAAATTTGAATAACATCTCAGGAACCACAGAAATGCAGGATTTCCCCCATGATGTTGGCTAGAAGATTATGCTTTTGGAGATGGAAATCTCATTTATGGGAAAACCCTTATCAACATCCTAAGCTTTGGAACTGTTAACACTGAAGGCAGTCAAAATAAAATATTTGTGGGGAAATGTAAGCAAAAATGCACCCAAAGTGGTGCAGAATCCTCTCCCATTTCTTGGAAATTGGGAAAATATAATTTTATAAATGTTTTAGAACAGCTGGAAAAGAAGAAAAGGAGTCAAGGGATCTTTATTATAGGCTTCAGTTTATCATATGCTTCTAAAGAAACCCACAGGAATATTCTTCTTAGTTACAAGATAATCGTGGGGTTGGACTACAAGACCTCTAAGATCCATTCTATGCTATGCTATGCTATGCTATGCTATGCTATGCTATGCTATGCTATGCTATGCTATGCTATTCATGTTTTAATAGTGAGTATTTGAGTTTTTAGCCAGCAATCTATGAAATTTAGATAATTGTCAGTCTTGTGGAAAGGAAGCTGATTTCTGAAATCCCTAATTTAGGAGGTTCTTCTTATGGTAAAAATAATAATACATAAATAGCTTTCATCACAAGACAATTATGTGATATTTTACTTGTTTGCTATCTCAAGGGTAGTGAATAATATGTTATCCCAATATGTGTAAAACAATCTGTGTCTGAACTGTGTGAAACAATCCATTTGCAAATGGCATCCAGTGGCTACATGAAAAAGGGTCTAAAACATGTCACAGGTATATACAAGTATGTGTAATGAGCTTTTCAGTGGTTTTTAAGAGGCGTGATTTAGGAAGAAAGAGGAAAGTGCATTCATTGCAGAAATACAACATTAAATTATATTCCATCAGTACAGAACAAAACTGATTCAGATTTCTATTTCCAGTGCCTCCTCAAAATGTCCCTATATATTTCAGTATCTGTTGACAACAATTTTATAAAGTGATAGATCCATAGAATCCATCCAAGCATAGACTCATCAGCTGCCTTTTTACCTGAACATAACAAAAAACTGTGCTTGACTGTAATAGTCTAGAAAGCTTCAGGAAGGCATGAAACTTTTTCTAAATCAAAGGAAAAATCAGAAACAACACCATGACCATTAGTTGTTATAGTCCATAATCCTGATGTATCTGAGATAGAGAGACAGAATTGACAGATGGATAGATGGATGAACAAACAGGCATCTCCCTCATTACACAGAATAGGGAAGAATAGGAAACAAGGTCAAAAATAATGAAAAATAGGATATTTCTATACTTCCTACATTTCATATCTTTTTATCAATTTAACTTTTGTATTAGTTTATTGAAGTAAAGAGTACAAAGAAAAATATATGAAAAAGTAAGAAGAGACGAGGAGGAAAAGAGGGGGTATATTGTGTAAAAGCAAAAAGTTGTGGTTGTAATGTTGTTACTTTCTACTGTGCTAAAGAGAGTTGGAAGTTGGTGCCTTTTTCTATTTTTTTTCTCTTGTTACACTATACCCCCTCTTTTCCTTTCCTCCCTACATTTCATTTCTGATATGTATCATATGTATGTCAGGATATGAAACAGTATATGAAAAAAGCAAAATAATCCAGTACGAAGAAGATCGATCTATCTATCTATCATCTATCTATCTATCTATCTATCTATCTATCTATCTATCTATCTATC
>WNWU01000001.1:20435704-20466395 GCA_012654045.1 Ptyas mucosa | reverse complement strand
ATCTATCTATCTATCTATCTATCTATCTATCTATCTATCTATCTATCTATCTATCTATCTATCTCATCACAGATACAAGTACAGATAGAGTTAAAATACCTAGACACATATTCTTCTACCAAGTAAATAGGTTATATATCTAACGAAAAGTGCTATCCACAAATATTTATGACATAATAAATGTCTTAGAGTTTCAGATGCCATGGGATATTTTCTGATTTTTGTTCAACAGACCAAAGAAGAAAACAGAGGCAGAAAATAAAGAAAAGGGAAAAAAAAGTGTAATACTTGGAACTACAAACTATAGGTAGAACAGAAGACATGCATAAGAAACAAGAAACAACAACAAAGATTTTGTTTTCAGATTTGCAGGGTTCATACAATGCCTGTGTAGGTTTCCTGAAGCCACCTTTCCTTATTAGAGTTTTAACAGGAATATTTACAGATTTTTTGTCTATCAGTGTCCCTAGTTAAGCAAAGGACTAAGAACTTTCCTAGCAGTTGTCCCTGAGAGCACAGAGAAACTGTGATATGGCAATAAGAAGCTCCCTTTGGTTCCAGGAAGATTTTGCTGTCTTCCTGAAGAAAAGCATCCATGAGTCTTAAACTAAAATAGAACCATCCATGGAAGTTTCTGTGGAGATTCTCAGTCATCCAGGTCATAGTTGTCCAAAGGGTGCTTTTTCAAGAGGCAACTGGACTTTCTTGTTTTTCTTTGAAGATCTTTTGCTTCTCATCCAAGAAGCTTCTTCAGCCCAGTTGTCTGCAAGGAATATAAACCCTTCTATTCCCCACCATCCAGTCAGAGCTGCTCTGGTTACATCACCTAGAGCAGCCCTTGGCTTGATATAAAAATGGAAGACTAACAATGTTACAAAAATTTAGATTTTAAAATGCGTCATATAAAAAAATATGTATTTATATGGAAAAGGAGTAGTGATAGGAAACGGATACAAGTTAATTTGTTCATTTTGCAATGGAAATTACATAAAATATCAGCATTTTTGATAGTATTCATTTCCTGTATCCCACAATGGCTGCTGCCAATTCTCAGCCTTTTAAATGCAATTTTCCATTGGAAGAAAGCTTTGCTCCATGTCTTTCCATTTCTCCAATAACAATATAGTGCTGTAATTGCTAATGATTCATTCAGGTGACTAATCTGGAAGGAGGGCTTTTACCTATCTGCCTCAGTGCAGTATTCCTTTTCTTACAGAGTTAGACCCACACTGAATATAATCAAGGACCTTAAAAAGAATACTAGATGTATTGGATGTGAAAGATGGGTTTGTATCAGCCTGCTTATATAAAGAAGGATGAAACAGAAAACCAGGGGAAATATCTATAATGCAACAGATTTTTTCTCATTAATTAATGAGCATATCAAGGCAGATGACAGGTGTAATGACTACAAATGCAAAGCAACTGCTATTGATCAGAGCTATGCTAAATAAAGATGCTCACTTTAAACTTTTCTCCTTGATTGGGATTTTTGAACTGAGTAAAACTGAGAGTGATTTGGCAGGTGCTGTAGAATTTAATAGCAGGAATCAAGAGAAGTATTGAATACATTCAATAAAACCACAAATTAAATAGCTGAAATGCTACGCTCTCTGAATGTCTTTCTACCCAGCTGCTTAGTAAATGAATACTATAGATTGACATTCAATAAACAATACAAAGAAACACTTTACAAAGGAGCAATTTATTTGTTTTGAATGTTGAAACCAGCTTCATTTGCTGCCAAGTATTCCTCTTCTTCCTTTTTCTGGTTCTTGCTTTGCCATCTTGCAATCATTTTCTTGACTCAGCCTTGCCAATTTCACATGAAAGCTATTGCAGAAAGCTAACACTGAACTTTTAGATGCAGGCCAAAACTTTAACAGTGGAATAAAGTTCCATATATAAGCTGGGTTTATAAAGGACTCAACTGGATGGTTACAGCTGTCCATCTCCAAACCATTTTTTCAGCTTTCACCACTAAAGGTAAGAATTGTCCAATTTAAAGGTAAATATAAGTGGATCTTCTCCCTACCTTGATACTTAGGGTGATGCCAAAAATCCCTCTACAGATCTGAAAAAAACTTTTCAGAAAAAGTTTCCAGGCTCAAATCTTGCAATTTCATGATTCCCCTAAGCCTGAACCTGCTTCACAGGATCATCACAGCTTCCTGGATTACTAATTGGGATCAGTTCTGTTACTGTAGCAATTGATCTCCAGCAACCGAAAAGCTTTGCCTTTATTCTGTATATGTGAAGAAGTCCCGCTAATTGAATGCACAATTTTTATTCTCAAAGACATTTCATTAAAATAAATGCAAGCTTTGTATTGATTAAAATAAAACCATGTTTTTGTATGCTAGCAATGTAGAGTTGAAATCCTGCTTACCCTTTAATGTGCAAATACGGGTGAGGTTCTTCAGGTTTTACTCATTCTTCCTTTAAAAGCCAAAAAATACCTACTCCTTTGCTAGTTGAGAGTTCTACCAGTGCTGACTTATTGTGGAAACAAGCAAGGTTATTATTTAAAAGCATTTTTTCTCCTGCAGGTTTCAATTGAAAACTAAACATGAATTAGCCGTTACATGAATAACATAATTCCAAAAAAAGAAAGCAGAAAAGTTATTTTCCTCCAAGAATATTGCTGTTTTTCTCTCTCATAATTTTACTCCTGCGGATGTTTTTCCATTGTTCCAGTATTTGATTTTGATAAGATGCTAGCCAATAGATAAGATGCTTGCAAAAAGAAAAGAAAAGAAAAAAGATGATAGGTCAGTTCAGCCCATTAGAAAAAAAAGGACCTTTCTTGCCCACAATTAAAATTGATTTTATTTATTACAGCCAGTAGTGGGTTTCATGTACCTTCGCTACCGGTTCGGAACTGTGAACGTGTGTGTGTGCAGAACCTTTGCATGCATAGAGCATCTGTGATGACGTCCGGGTGGGTGGGAGGAGCCTCCTGCCACTGCTACCAGTTCGTCCAAACCGGGGCGAACCAGTAGAAACCCACCACTGATTACAGCCCATTCAAGATGCTTATTTAGAATACACTGCTGGCTGAACATCTGGAAGCAATCAGTGCAATTAAATTTTGCAATTTAAATTAAATTAAATTAAGTTATTGCAGAATGATACAATGACTCCCGTCGTTCACCAAATTTTCTTCTCATTTGAAGATCCAGTGTAGGAAAACAGTAAAAAAAAAAAAAAAATCAAGAGAGGTTTCTTGCACATCAGTACTATTGTTAAAGGCAGAATGTAAAACTTTATTTTCTTCATGTTTTCTCATATAATTTCTAATTAATTTGGGAAAAAATGTTCAGTATGCTTGATGATATTTACAAATGAAATTTTAGGTTTGCTAAGTAATAGATTAATTAAAATAGTTGATTATTTTAAATAATGCATTTAATTTAGACGTTAGCAGTTATGCGGCAGATGTGTAGGTGTGATTAGAACGTCAGGAATTGTGTCATGGTGAGTGTTGCTTGATCAATTCCAACAGGAATTGAGATTTTGAATTTCTGTCAATTTTGGGATTCAATTTTCATGTCAAAATGTTTCTCAATGCATGCAGGAGATACATTCAAGGATGAAGTACATAGAGGATAAATTGAGAAGAAACATGGTTTTGTAAGGACCATTGAAATACCATTGGGAATTCTGATCTATTATTTTTAATATCAAAATTTTTCGGCACATTGTGTAATTGTGTATAAACTCAGGTAAAATTAAGATAGATGGCATGGATAAGAAGTAGGCTGATTTGGAGTAGAAGAGTTTCATTCCTAATGTAAAATACTTTCTGTTGTTTAACAGACCTCCGCTCATCTCAAATAATGCTATGATTTGTCTTCCATTTCTTAAATACCTATTCTGATTTAAATGATAGGTCCCTTACTACTGAAATTGACTAAATGATTTATAGGTACATGGGGTTTCTTTTTCTGGACCCTTATTCCAACACATTATTTCTCATACATACATAGTACCTTAATCAGTAGTCTGCCTACTACTACTACCTACCATGACTCTTAGTTTCATAGATGATAGAGGTAACCAATAATTCAGGAGAAGAATGAAAAGGATAGAAATAGAAAACTTTGAAGACTTTAAATGTAATTGATACATGCTCTTTCATCTCAGTTCTAAATCTGAAACATTTAGTTGATTTAAATGTTTTCCCCATTTGTCTCTCTGTTCTCACATCATCTCAAATTCTGATTTGCGCATAACACCAAACCAGAGTGTAGTTTGTTTGTTTTAATTAAGACATGTCACTCTTTTCCATTTCTTTTGAGTGATCAGCGCACTTAATGTAAAATAAACCATAGCATAGTGTGAGTAAACCCAAGGGGGCAGGATGGTTCATCAGTTAAATATGCTGAGTTTGTCAGTTGGAAAGCTGATAGCCTGCGTTCGAGACCCAAGCACTGCATGATGGGGTGAGCGCCCATTACTTGCCCCAGCTCTTGCCCATGTAGCAGTTTAAAAGCACACAAACTAGAGTAAATAAATAGGTACCACTTTGGTGGGAAGGCAACACCATTCTGCGTGCCTCAGCATATAATCATGTTGGTCACATAATCACAGAAATGTCTTCAGACAATGCTGGCTCCCTTGGCTAAGAAATGGAAATGAGCTCCACTCCCTACAGTGGGTCATGACTGAACAGGGGAAATCTGTTTTATCCACACTTATGGATAAAGTACATAATACCCTAACATATCATGGTGTCTTTCAGTGAATCTTTCACTTTCATGAGTTGGAGCTATATTTGCTAAAATGCCCAACCAGAATTGTTTCTGGCAATCTCCAGGAATAAATCCAAACTAGTGAGAAAAGCTCATTAACATTGTCCAATATTTACATTTTATATTAACATGCATATTATTTGTTGCTGTAATAATAAGCTTCAGTACATATACACATCAATACATCATCATGTACTGTGTATATCAGTACATAATCATGTGTTAATAGCTCATGATTATTACCTAAATTACAGACATATATGACAAGGTCATCTATTTCATGCAATATAGGACGGGGTTGAAAACTGTTTAGGTTCCAAATCTGCATTTGATTTTACAGTCCTCTATAAAGATATTTTTTCAGTAAGGAAAAAAATAATCTTTATGATTTTCAACACAAAAGAGAAGGTACCTTCATTGTCTCATTCATGCAGGCCTGTTTTCAGTAGTCCTTCTCCAAAGTGAAAATCCACTGATCAGCTTCAAAAGATATATTCATCTGTATGCTACATACATTAGGATCTATGACAAATAAGAGAACCAAAGATTAATTAAACCTAAAGAAATTAAAACCGAAGTAAAAAAAACATGAGAGAACATTAACCAAATAACTCCATTTGTTTGGGGTTCAGGCAAGCTAAATTGATGAAAATGGGTATGGTTTTAATGCAGTATAATTATGTGTGTTTAAGTCTCATTGATTTCAGCTGGACAAATTCATGCCATTGCACATTGAATGATGGGAAGTCTTTCATTTAATCAGGTTTGTGAACTGCTGCGGTCAGCCTCTTATTTTCATGACATTGATTACATTTGATTCAATAATTTAGTAAAGGATGTTTTCAAGAACATATTTTTTACATTTAGTTTTTTGTTTTACTCTGCAAGAATAATTGCAAACAATTTCTTCATATATCAAGCTTGACTGAGATAGATTAAAAGGGGAAAAAAAAGAGGTATGTCTAGAGGATATCCTGAGAAAGGTCATATGCATTTTTTTGTTTATAATTATCTGTTTTATTGTACTTATCTAATTTTTTCTGCTACTGTGGCAATTAAAGAAGCATTTTATTTATTAAGCTTTTCAGGTGGTGAGGACATGACTCACAAGATCAATTTGCATACCATTAGTTCAATTGGAAGCCAATTCTGGTACTGTGAACAGCCTAGAGATGGCATCAGATAATTGGAATCAGAATATTTAATTGACAATTAATGCTTTTGGTTGGGAATTTAAGATACATGCTAAAAACTATTATGGTCTCTAGAGCCAGTTTGGTATACAGGTTAAGGTATCAGACTAAAAACTAGATGAATCTGAGATCTAGTCCCAGTTTAGGCATGAAGACAGCTAGGTGGTATTAGGCCAGTCACTTTCTCTCAGCACTGGAAAGCTGATTATGGCAAATTGTTTCTGAAAAATCTTGCCAAGACAATTGCAGATGGCTGTCAGGAATCAAAACCCAACCCAAAGGCACACCCCCACACACCCCCACACCCCAACAATAGCAATAACAACAACAACAAAAAAAAACCCTAGAGACTAATATAATGAAGAAATCAATAATTTCCCCCATTTTTTCTTTTTCTTTTGTTAACTAGAACTCCCTGAGACTGAAGTTCCTCAAAGTTCCATTTTATTAGAGATGTCATATTGGCAAATCTGGGAAAAAACGAATCTGAAAGCTTCCACGTTTTCTCCACCCAAAGGAAAGTTCAAGTCCCTTCCCTGCATCCACATGTTCATCACATAGTCCAATCAATGCACCATCCCAACTGGAGATGCCTCCCAGCCACACCCCTCCAGGTGCAGGGCAAGATGTCCTTGATTCTCTGAGAAAAGAATGTTATTATGACTATAAATCACCCCTGTTCCATACAATCCCCCCTTCCAGTTTCTCACAGTAGTAAATGTGGCAGGCCTGAAGGTCCAATGCAAAACATGGCTTCCAGGCCTGATAGTCAGCATATTTTCCCCAACAACCTGGGTCCTCATTTTATCAACCTTGGAGTCAACCTTGAGCCGGTAAGAATCAAACTTCTTTTTCTTGTTGTGCCATATCCATTATTGGACGTTGGCGATCATATCTTATTCATGATCATCATGATATCATGATCTTATTTTTATCAACAGCCGAATGAAAAAGTGTTGCTGAGTTTTGTTCAAATCAGTTCCTTATATTTTGAAGTCATGATGTTCTTTTTCTGCCTGGACTTCATTTGCCTTCAATTTTTCCCTGGAGAATTACATGAGATATGCCATATTTTTCTGGGTGTCACATCACATGTCCAAAATATTGTAGAATTGAACTGCCAAACTGCAATCAGTTGGCAGTCAGCAGAAGAAGCCTGCAGTACTGCATTCTAACAATTGCACCACCATGGCTATTTATTAAAGAACTGGGAGCTATTATATATTCAAAATGGTAGATCTGTTTGATGCAAGAGGCTTGCTCATAAAAACCATGATTGGGGGGAAATGGTACCAGCAGTGTTAAAGTAGAGTTTAAAGCATTACATATAGCTTTCATTCCTTCCAGTTTTCCCCAGAACAAAAACCCTACAACAGGGCTGTCAAACTCCCAGCCCGCGGATTGGATGTGTCATGCGGTGGCCACACCCGTGCCCAGTTTAGCAAAGGGGGAAAAAGTCCCGATACATCATGTGATGATGACGTGACAATGTGAGTTTGACACCCCTGCCCTACAAGGTAAGTGGGACTATGGGAAAGTCACTGGCCCCAAACCACTCAGAAAATTATACTTAGATCGTCACTATCTGAGACTTCTTCTTCTAGTATGGCATTTCTTATATATAAATAAGGAAATGATGTGCATTTTGAAAGGCAACTTTCTACTAAGAAAGTCCAGTTGCCTTTTGAAAAGTACTTTTGGAATGACCATGACCTGGGTTATTGAGAACCTCCATAGACAGAATAATATACAGTTTTGGTGCAGTCTCTCCCCACTTTTGAACCACTTAATTGTTTCATATTCCATCATATTCTTTCCTGGCCATCATACGCTTATGATTTTAAGGCTGGGCTGAAATATGTTGTGGTTTATATAATCAAAAAACTTTGTAAAACAAAAATAGAAAACTCTTTGAAAGTTTCTTGTCTTTTCCATTATTCATCAGATGTTAGTAATATAATCTCAGGTACCTGCATCTTTTCTATATCCAACTGTACTTCTGTCAGTTCTTATTTCAGGAATTGTATTGTGTGTTGTGTGACAAAGGTGCGATTCTTCAGTTCAAGCATTCCTTAGCAAGTTTTCAAACTTTTTCAGTTCATGGAATTTGATAGTTGGTGATGATGATTGATAATGATTTCTGGAATCCAAGAACAAGAGACAAAGCTTTAATAATAGAAAAAAGGCTATATTCAATGAATTTTTGCTCTTGATCTCTCACAGAGCCCTCTCAAGTTCTTATGGAACTCTAGAATTCTATAGAACAGAGTTAGAAAAACCCAGTTTCCCAACACCACTTTCTATTTTTTCCCCCTGTCTCTTGATGTTCTCGGTATCTCCAACTGCAGACCATTTGTCAATTTTACTGCTTTCCATTTTCTTTTCCAGTGCATTATGTTTTGCTGGTTCTTTCATCTGCAACTTGCCTTTTATGGGTGACTCTCTTAAGTGCATATCATTATCTGTAGTTGTAATTAGCTGTAGTTGTAAATAGGCTTCAAAATATCAATATAATTTGAACTACAGAGAATGATCCATACAAGGCACATACAGGATACCCTAGTTAGTCTGCCCTGAAGCTTTCCACATCCACCATACTGTTCTAGGCATATGCCTTGGTTTGTCCATGGTGCACATCAGCTCTGCCACAGACCACAACAGATTTGTTTGTTTTAAGAACCCAGGTGTACCTGTAGACCCTTCAGAAATTCCCAAACCTATGTAGACTGTATTTGTGAGTAGAGGAACTCTACTCAATGTATGTTCTTATGAATGGGAAGAAACTCTGGAACAAACTTTTAAACCTGAACAATGTACACGTATTCACGAATTTAACCTTATTTTCCAATAACTGATTGATAACTTACCTATCAACCAAACCAATCAAGCAGTGAGTTGAGCTTTTGGGATGGGGGGGGGGTCATTATTTCCCAAGGAATACTTTAACAAAATGTTTCATTGCATTATAGCAACTTTCTGGACGAGGCCCTGCACATAAGACAAGTTCATAAATCTTCAGCTAAATGACATATTTATTTAGCTAGCTTCAAAGTCTTAGATACAAGCTGTGTTTCATTATGAATAAATATACAGACATAAGCTTGTAAGCAATATGCAACAGTAGTTGTGATGAACATTACAAAGATACAGTCTGAATTATGATGCAAAGACTAAAGTCTAAGCTTTAAGGTACATTTTTTTTTAAATGGTGCCAAATTGTTGCCTTATGAATAATGCAGTCTTTCCCCTCTCCCTCCTTCAGAATATATGCCCTTCAGAAGTACAAATAATAGCCTAAAATAGCCTTCTCCCAATGAAACTGAAACAATGAGACCATACTTTTGCAAGTTCTGTCATATGAAAGTCTAACATGGCAGGGAGATAATTTCTAGTTATCTTAATTAAATTGGACCCAGAATATAGAATCTTGTGTGCCTAGATGTCTCGTTTCCCAGTCTCAAGGACTTTGTAAGCATGCTTACATAAGTCAAACATGCTTGCATAAATTTTGCACTAAATATAGAAAATTTAACATGCAAAACTGAGTGTATTTACAGCATAGGTGCCCATGTTTCATTCCCTTTTCATTGGATTTGAGGGACACATTCTTGTTGAGAACTTAAGCCCAGACTACTTTTGCAGACTTTATGCAATAAAGGATCTGCAAAATACTTTAAGTGAACTCATAGTTCAATATGTAGGTTGCTTTTTACATGGTGATTTTTCTCTTACTCCTGAAGAAAACAAGAGATATGGAATTTGAGGCCACTGGCTGATCCAGAATCTATTGCACAAATGAAATAAAGAAACACAAAAGAAAATAATATGTAATCATGGAACCAAAAATTAGCTTGCTTTCAATTCTATACCAGTGACTTCCAATTAAGAGTTTCTTAGCTTACCTGGCAATGCATATTTCCTAGCTTACCTGGCAATGCATATTTCTTAGTTGGTGTTTCCTACTTAGCAGCTTCTAATGACTCTGTTGTTGTTGTTGTTTTTTTAATCATTTTTCCCCTTTTTAAACAAAATAAAATAGAATTCCAACTAGAATCCTGCCTCATACCAGACAAAATCTAGGATACGCCTTGATTAATTTTAAAGGTAAAAACATCATCTACCGTGTTTCCCTGAAAATAAGACCCTGCCTTATATTGTTTTGAACCCCAAAATAAGTGCTTGGCCTTATTTTCAGGGAGCTCTTATTATTTTGGGGCCCATGGAACAAGACGGGGCTCCTCTTGCCATCTTACCTGATTTCCAGCTCTGTCTCCTTAACTCTAACCAGAGGAAATGGCGGGGACCAGCTGTACATGCGTTTAAATATTTTTGGGGAGGGCTTATTTGGGGGGGGGGTATTTTAGCACATGCACTCAAAAGCCCGATTGGGCTTATTATCCAGAGAGGTCTTATTTTCAGGAAAACATGGTATGTATGTGTGTACATGCACATCTATACACACAGTAAATGCATATAGAATTATCCCTTCATTTTAACCTCACAAGAACCCTGTGAAAGAGAAGGGCATGAGAAAAGATGAGACGGATCACTCATACTCAGTGAGCTGCATCTGCTCAGTTACAAACTCAATAGCATAGTCTTTTTACTAGTTTACTCGTTTCAGCATAGATAACCAGCATGATTAATAAAATGTTTAGCTATAGTTTCCTTGAGATAAATACAGGGAGTGTTTATTAAAGCGGTCTTTTTCTTCTTGACTTGCTTTTGCAAACTTGTTTAGGCCAGGATAAACATCCACAGAGTCACAAAAGAGACCGAGAGACATGGCACTGGTTATTTATTTTGCTCTACCCAAGGAGTCAACATTTTGAGAACAGAAATACTTGGGTCAAAGTCTTCTGGCTCCAGGGAAACATTTTCTTTCCGTGGCTCATTTGTTCTTCCAGATGCTAGCCCAGAAGCAAAGGAGGTAGCTTAGACATTTTTGTAAGACTGACGAAATGCGTTCTGAATGAACGTGCCACTCAAAACTTTGACTGCCACATTCTGCATCAGATGAAGCATCCAAATCATTTTCGGAGGCAGCCTTATGCATAATATATTGCAGTAATCCTATTTTTAGTCATTGATGTTGTAAATTAATATTAATGTCTGATTTTTTTATACTAAATTAGAAATTCTAAATTTCTTTAGAGTCTTAAAATTTGAACACATTACCGTCAATACAAGCATTTGGACTTGTTTAGGGAATGCAGATTTTGTGAAGGTGCCTTTGTAAATATAAGAACCTTTATTCCAAGGAGCTTTCCAATGGAAACCCTTGACAAATATGCAGGTGGAGTAATGGATGGGGCATGTGTCATTTGGCTTAATTAAATATCAGATACCACCCAACAGACTATTCATTGTAAAATGAATAGTAACTATTCTCAGAGATCCTCTAGGAATTGCCTTTCAAAACCGTTGCCTAGGCCACATAATCTTATTCACCTTAGACATTTAGACTTTAGAGATGTCAACAATGATTATGACAAAAATTAGTGGAACAGTGGAAGTTGCAGTGGGTATAATCATTTAATAATATCTGCCTTTTGTTTGCTTGTTTTAAGGAGAAAATAAAGTTATTTGTAGTTGCATAACATTTTGGGAGCTACAAAGAGGAATCAGTCTCTGGAAGCATCCATTAAGGGAAATAGAAAGCAAACAAAACCAAATCAATACAAGGCAAAGAGTTATGTGTGCATTAATAGGCAGAACAAAGGAAGATGGAGGACAAAATGGCATGCTAGGTTGCAATTATAACAGGCAATCGTGTCAGATGGCCAAGTTTTGACCATCCTTTTTCAGGTGAAACATCTATTTTCATAACTATTGTGTTCAATATTGTCAGAGCCTTTTCATTGCTAACAAACTGCTAATCAATGTGACTGAGGAATACAGATTCGGTCACCATATTAGGCATCAGGCTCATTGGGAAGGAAATGTTGACAGGGCTTTGAAAGAAAAGAAGTCTAATAGAAGTTGTTTTTAAAAATCCCAAGAGAATAAGATTTGTGTGATTCTCATCCACCCACCCCTCCAACGTTCTCAGTAATTTACTGTTAGGTTGCAAGGCTTTTGAATTCTTCTTAGCTAATATGCATGAGTTGGAAGAGAACTTCCAAGGAGCCTGAGTGGCATAGGAGGCTAATGCCTCCTACTAAGGCAGCATTTAACATCCAGCTGCCTGCAATTACTGCAAGTTCAATTCTCACCAGGCTCAAGGTCGACTCAGCCTTCCATCCTTTCTAAGGTGGGTAAAATGAGGACCCGGTTGTGGGGGCAATAAGCTGACTTTGTATAAAATATACAAAAGTATGAAGGCTATTGCTTAACGCATTGTAAGCTGCCCTGAGTCTCTGGAGAAGGGCGGCATATAAATATTTTTTTTTTAAAAAAAAACCTTTTGTCATCTAAGCCAACCTTCTTTTCAGTGTATGAATCTAGTTAAAAGAAAACATCCTTTTAAAAAATCTCCAGCACGAGAGAGTCCATCATTGTACTAGGCAACAATGCTTAACAAAAGACATTACTGCTAATATTACATCTAATATTTAATGTCAATGTGCTGATCTTTGTCCTGCCCGCACTTTCCAAACAAAAAAGAACTGTCTGCTGTTATGCACGACACCAGATATTTCTAGATAGTTGGTGTCAATACACTTTCCTTCAATCTTCTCTTTTGCAAGCTAAACATGACCAGCTTCATGAACTGTTGCTCCTGAGGTTTGATTTTTATGCCCCTTAAAATCCTGGTAAGTGTCCTCTGAATCTGTTCCAGTTTCTCTATTTCACTTTTAAATTGCACGATCCAGAAATGGATAGGTTCCTCAATTTTATAGCTATGCATTTTTGTCCTCTACATACATACAGGGTATTGTATTTGCTGTACAGTATAATAACAATATCCAATGTTATCCTGTTGGATTTGCTTGTGTGTTCACGTTTGTCAAGGTCATTTTGATTTTGTCCTAAGGTATTAACCAAAATCTTAATGCATTTGTACATTTAATAATATTTCCTTCTATTCCAACTGTTTGGTAATCATTGAAGGTATTGAATAGTATTGGTCCAAGCCTTGATACTTCCTTTCAGGTCAATCCAGAATCATTCACAGGAACCCTCCTGTTGTTCAACCAATAGAAAATCTAACAGATCAATCGCTTTATTCATCTTATTCACCAGGATATCGTATCAGCCTCTGTCAAACCCTGAGATCAGGAAATACTACGTCATCTATTGCATTTTCCTAGTTTATCAAAACAGCTCTTTGTCATAAAAATAGATCAGGTTAATTTGTCATGACTCGTTCTTGGCAAAGCCATTCTAGATCCTGGTAATCTTATTCATTTATAAATGTTTTGGTTAATAATCTATTCTGCCCTCCCTTAATACACGTTAAACTGTCAATAAGTTTGCAGAATCTTCCTCCTTGACTTTTGGATATTTGGATAAGCTTCTACCACCTTTTTTCTTCTTCAAGAGTTTCTAAGGATGGCAGTCAATGCATTTGATGTCTCTTTCAACTCTTTCAGGTTTCTTTCAACACCCTGGATTTAATTCATTACATCCTGGAGACATAAATCTATTTAAGGATATAAATTAGGCATTCTAAATCATGGTAGGGTCCTGTTGCTCAAATGGAACTGGTGGGGAATTCGTCCAACTGGATTTTTCTCACACTCACATTTTCAATTTTCAATTTTTTCCATCCAATTTACACATTGATTTAAGATTTGGGTTTATATATCCATGCAAAAATCAGTGCATGTTTCTCTTTGTCATTTTTGCACTGGCAATTCCTCATAAAGTATGTATTTTGTTTGTATTTCTCCAGGACATACATATATTATGTTTTGTGAGCAGTTTCAAATTAGTTCAGGAAATACAAAGCAGATAAAAGTGCAATAAAATAAAAGCAAAGGAATTTCCACTTCATCGCTGTTATTATACATACTGTATTTTTCAGTATGTATCAGACGCACCTTTTTCCCTCAAAAAAGAGGGTGAAAATCTGGGTGCGTCTTATACTCCGAATGTAGCCCTGCTCAGCTTCTCAAATGGAGGTTTCAGAGGCTAAAAAAAGCATCAGAAACAAAACTTCAGAAAAGAAGCCCCCAAACAGAGCTTCAGAAAAAAAGCCCCCAAACAAAGCTTCAAAGGCTTTTTTTCTGAAGTTCTGTTTTGGAGGCTTTCAGAGGCAGAAAAGAAAGTTTTTTTCTGAAACAGAGTTTCAGAAATTTCAGAGGCAGAAAAAAAAGAAAAAAAAAAGCAAGGCACAGTGCTCACAACCAAGGAACCTGTTGCTAAAATTCACCTCTGGGAACAGCTGATTGGGGGTATTCCTGCCAATCCGCCTGCCAATCAGCTTTTTTCGTATTTTCCTCCCCCAAAACTAAGGTGAGTCTTATACGCCCAGTGCATCTTATACTCTGAAAAATACGGTATATTAGAAAACCTTCACCATAACTTTTTAGTCATCTTTTTAATTGATCAAAATAATATATGTACAGTTTATTTACAAATCTGTTGTGCCTGTCTCTTAAAAATATCCACTGACAAAAATCTATAGAAAGTAATTCTAACGCAATAATTATAATGCATATTATACTTTCATTCTCACAATTTATCAATTAATGTATTTTATTGGTAATGTATAGGGCAAATTAACAAGGAACTCAGTGAAATTAATGCAGCAGATGCAAAGATGTGTCTATGTCTCTGCATTAAATTTAGGAATTCTCCTTAAGGAAAAAGCCATAAAAATGGCTAAATAAAATCAATCTATTCTTCTCTTTGTAAAAGCTATATCAATACTTGCTTTTCATATGCAAAAATCATATTGATGTAGATTGAATGAAGATGGTTCTTTTTTCCATATTAAAATGATATAGCAATAAGTAGTCAATTTATATCAGGCTCATTATCAGACGGGATTCATTGCTCTAGGGTGAGATCAAAATAGGAAGACATATCAAATAAATGAAATGTCTTCTCAGTAAGAAGGAAATGGGAACAGATACTCATAAGAAGCTATAATGCAATGTGAGCTGGATAGAAAATAGATTGTCAGGTATTGTGAGCAGAGACCAAACATGTTAATACCACTTTATAATGCCTTGGTAAGGCCACACTTGGAATACTGTATTGAGTTTTGGTTGCCATGATATAAAAAAGATGTTGAGACTCTAGAAAGAGTGCAGAGAAGAGCAACAAAGATTATTAGGGGACTGGAGGCTAAAACATATGAAGAACAGTTTCAGGAACTGGGTATGTCTAGTTTGATGAAGAGAAGGATTCAGGGAGACATGATTGCAGTGTTCCAATATTTCAGGGGTTGCCACAAAGAATAGGGAGTCAAGCTATTCTCCGAAGTACCTGAGGGTAGGACAAGAAGTAATGGGTGGAAACTAATCAAGGAGAGAAGCAACTTAGAAGTAAGGAAGACAATTAGAACAATTAATCTGTGGAACAACTTGCCTCCAGAAGTTGTGAATGCTCCAAAACTGGATATTTTAAAGAAGATTTTGGATAACCATTTGTCTGCAGTGATGTAGGGTTTCCTGCCTAAGTAGGGGGTTGGACTAGAAAACCTCCAAGGTCCCTTCCAACTCTGTTATTCTATTCTATTGTATTATTTTTTATTTCTTTCTAGTAATATTAGATAAAACATTGACATTTAAGGTATTGTAATTTTGCAAAATTATACAGTATATGTAATTATCTAGTCCCTCTTGATCTAATATTCATGTTAGAAAGCTACAACCTAGCTTTCCAGTAAATGCTGTGATGCAGTTATTGGTAGTTACTATCTTGGAAGAAAACAAGTAATTAAATGTATATATTTGAATATATACTTTCAAAGATTTTTTGAATAGTCAAATCAACATGTGATTAAGAAAAATATATCCCACTATTTAATGTGAAGAGAAATCTATATAATTAACAGTGTAGGTTTTATCAATCTATTAGAAGCTGTCACACATAAGCTCAATAATACTAAATTGAATATAGACTTTTAGTGCAAATTTGTTTGTCATCAGTTTAGTAAATGTTAAGGTTGGTTCTGACTTTAACGTTTTAGGAAGAAAATCCAAATTTGGATTCACAGAGACATCATGGTGAATCTGATAATTAAGGGTTGGTTCCAAATATTTGAATTTTGATTTTAATCACCAGACCAAGAAATGACCAAACTGAAATGAATACAGTAGCACTTTGATACCATTTAATTCACAAATGGTCAATTGGTGACCTACAGGTCTTATATAATTAAATGAAGTTTTGGAAAGTCCCATAAAGGAATAACATGTGATGCTTTGATTGGCTTGGTGGTTGAGATGCTCTAAACATTATTAGACCCATTCTTGGGAAAAACCACTTAAACCACCATCTCCTATACCATAAACTGGAACTATCCAATTAGAAAGAAATGGAACAAGTGTAAAACTATGTCTTCAACCCTTAACTTTCACATGGAATCTGAAAGGATATCAGGATCAGTGGTGGGTTGCCCCCGGTTCGCACCAGTTCTATAGAACCGGTAGTAAAACTGGCGGGAGGCCCCACCTACCTACCCCGACATCACCAAAATGCTTCTGCACATGCGCAGAAGAGCACGTGCACGGCCCCATTGCGAACCTGTAGTAAAGGTAAGTAGAGCCCACCCCTGATCAGAATCAGTGGTATTAAAGGAGGCCCCCCCCTCCTTTAGCCTGCAGTGGATGTGGCTGCTGGACTGGTTGTGGGGGGGGGGGAAGCCTGGTGCTAGGCTTTGTGCCTTGGGCTTTTGCGGCTGGCTTCCCCTCTCTCCCCCCCCCCGATGCAATTAACCTCTGTTGGGATTCCGGAGACCCCTATTGACTGAGCTGCGGCAGGCTGGAGGAGGACTTGGGCGATTCCAGGCCTGATTGGGCCCTGGGTTTGGAGATCAGTATCCATGTGCTCTGGGACTGCTGGCTACACCTGCAGAGTCTGGATTTGTCATCTAATTGCCTTGGATTCCTACTGGCAGCCCCAGACTGGTCAATCCTGAGGTTGATGCCCGCCGCCGTGAGAGGGCGGCTGTAGACCTTTTTTTTTTTTTCCCCATCAGAACTGGGCCATGTGGCGGTGAGAGGGTCACATTGGCTGATGGTTCTACCTGGGAGAGCACCCTCTGAACTCAGGAACCTTGCCGTAGTGAGAGGGCAGCAAGGGCAACATCTGCCTGCATTCCCTTCATTGAGGGCTTGGAGGCTCCTGTTCCAGGGGTGGACCATCCGTTTCCCCCATTTACCTTTGAATGTACCCCTTCCATCTTTGAGGATGCTTATTACATACTCCAGCATGGACTTAGTGGCTTTGAGGAATGCCTCCTGTTCCTAGGAGTGGCCTGTTGGCCGAGCAAAGGCCTATCTTAATGATGGGTCTTGGGACCCTGAGAGATGGCACACAGGCTCGGGACAGGGGTTATTCCTCAATCCTGGTCCTATTAGATCTCTCGGTGGCTTTTGATACCATCGACCATGGTATCATGCTGCAACGCCTCGAGGGGTTGGGGGTGGGCGGCACCGTTTTATGGTGGTTCGCCTCCTACCTCTCGGGTCATACACAAGCGGTGTTGGCAGGGGGGCAGAGGTCGGCCATGAGGCCCCTCACTTGTGGAGTGCCCCAGGGGTCAGTCCTCTCGCCCCTTCTGTTCAACATTTACATGAAGCTGGGAGAGATCATCCGTGGTTTTGGGGTGGGATATCATCAGTATGCTGATGATACCAAGCTTTTTATATCCATCCCGAACTAGCCAAGTGATGCCCTTGACGTGATGTCCCGGTGCCTGGAAGCGGTACAGATCTGGATGGGGAGTAACAGGCTTCGACTTAACCTGGCCAAGACCAAGTGGCTGTGGATACTGGCATCTCGGGTAGAACAAGAGGTTCCAATGCTGTCTATTGGGGGCAAGGTATTGCTCCCCGTAGACAGGGCGCACAACTTGGGCATCCTCTTGGACTCACAGCTGAGTCTGGAGGTTCATATCACAGCCGTGACCAGGGGGGCGTTTGCCCAGGTTCGCCTGGTGCACCAGTTGCGCCCATACTTGGACCGAGATGCCCTACACACAGTCACTCATGCGCTAGTCACCTCCTGGATTGACTACTGCAATGCTCTCTACCAGAGAGCCCTGAGGACCACCCGGAGGCTTCAGCTGGTGCAGAATGTGGCCGTGCGGGTTATTGCGGGAGGGACCCGATACTCCCATATTACACCAATCCTGTGTGGCTTGTATTGGTTGCCGGTTGTCCTCCGGGTGAGATTCAAGATGCTGGTCTTAACCTATAAAGGCCTTCATGGCTTAGGTCCAGGTTATTTTTCAGACCACCTGCAACCAGTGTCAACTTCCCATCGCCCGGTACGCTCTCACAGAGAGGGCCTACTCAGGTTGCTGTCAGCCAGACAATGTTGGCTGGTGACCCCTAGGGGTAGAGCCTTCTCTGTGAGCGCCCCCACCCTTTGGAATCAACTTCCTTTGGGGCTCTGGTTGGCCCCTGACCTCTGTACCTTCTGCCGTGAATTGAAAACCTGGTTATTTATGTCCCCCGGCCTGGACTGATGGGGTAGTATATTTTAATTTTTTAAAATACTTTTTATATTTTTATGTATATTTGTTGTTTTCAACAGTCACTTGTCAATTGTCATTGTGAGCTGCCCTGAGTCCTTGGAGATAGGGCGGCATACAAATTTTATAAAATAAATAAATTAATTAATTAAAGTATAAAATGAATTAATTAAAGTATAAAAGGACCAAGTGAAGCACACTACCACTTCCAAGTTCTGACAAAGATTGTATGCAAGACTGATCAATGCCATTCCTGACTCATCTCCAGAATGGACCCCAACACAAAAGGAATTAAGACATCCTACTATTTCTAGGGACTCTATAACTACCTTTCTACTATAATTTCTGTTCCTTTCCCTCAAATGTTAGGGTTAGAGACTAAATGATAATTGTCAAAAATAATCATATTCAGGAAGGTCTTTTTAAAAACTAGGCATGCTACAACTTATTAAAAGGCTACAGGCACAAAACCCTCCAAAGTGACATTTTGTCCAGATAGTTTTATTCCTTTGGGCCCACCCAGGAAGGTCATAGCTCTAGCTATAGATAGCTGCAGAAATGCCAGAGAAGATGCTATATATTTCATCAGAGTTCACATATCAGAAGTAATTTGAAGTAACATGGTAAAATACCAAGTCATCATCATACCATATTTTGTAGTGTGGTACATGAGAAGTCAAAACCTTAGTGAATCTGAGTGAGTTCATCAGTGCTAAGAAATCTATCTACTGCCTACATATGTCTATGGGTACCAATATGGCTGTCTTCCCTATTTTCAAATATTGATACCATGAGATATTTCCACACACATATAAAAATGAAAGTTTCAAGGAACAATCTAGCATTCCATAACTCATAAATAAGCTCCTATTTTTATTATGAAGTTTTAGATATTTCTAATTTCATATTTGTGTCTCATTTTGTTTCTTTTCTTTGAGAGTTTCCAAAGTATTAGGATTTCTTCATGCTTTTTCATGCTTAATTTTTCTTTCAGAAATAAAGAAGAAGAAAAATTCAATGAAATTTTTAAAAATCTATATTAGCAGTATAGGTTATTTGGTTAGTAAGCAAATTACAGATTGTAGCACCTTGTTAGCAAATATACACCCTATTTTGTAAACATTTATCACAGAAGTTCACACTTTCCTTCTCTTAAGTTTCAATGGACTATCTTTTCAAATATATATTAATGCTGAATTGTCCAATTCATCTTGTTATAAATAAATAGCACTCTTTAATTTATTTATTAAAAGTACCATAAATGAATAATTAATTAACACAGAAATTATTAAAAGATCAAGCAGGTATTGGTTACCAGGCAACCACTAACCACTAAACACAAATAGTAATAATTATTTTTTAACAAACAGAAAGCATTCAGGTTGCTGCACTGTTTTCTGTTTGCTTATTTTTTTTTTCAGAATATGTTTTTTAGAATATGTTATTACATTTTTAATAAATATAGAGGAATTAAACATGCCGCAGTCAAAAATATTTGATTTAAGACAGAAAGTTATCTTTAATGGAACCACCTCAAGAAGAAAAACAACAACAGCTTATTTTGTGTATTTTTATGCAGATGAATTGTGCGTTTATGTACTTGCATAAAAATAACACTTAAAGCTCATAGACATTGTACACCTTAGTTTTAAATTAAAAATTAACTAATTGGTCCTAAGGAATATTAACTTGAAATACAATACACAGAAAGCATGTGTGAGAACAATCAATGCCCACAAAAGACTCAGCTTACTTTATGATAAATGTTATGCTCTAATCTTATCATTTTATTGGGGGGGGGGGAGGTGTTATGTAGTGGATTTTTAAATGTTGTAAGGTGCCCACAGTTACATACATGTGAGTTGGGTGGCTACATAAATAAATAAATAAATAACATTTAGCTTCCTCATGTGAATTTGGAATAAAAATGATAATAATTTATGACAATAAAAAGGATCCATGTTTATTATGTTCCATTGATTGTTATTTTGCATCCTTTTTATTACACTTTTTCTGTTATCTTTGTCAAAGTTTGACTACATTTAAATATTTTAAAAAGGAGTATGAATTCTGGATTATATTTAGGCATGAGGTTATTTTTCTTTATACAAATCTCATAAACTTGTCTTACCATAGTTTTTTAGAAGTGAAAATATGCATTGTTTGGTATTCAAATAGATAGATAGATAGATAGATAGATAGATAGATAGATAGATAGATAGATAGATAGATAGAGATAGAGATAGATAGATATAGAGATAGAGATAGAGATAGAGATAGATAGAGATAGAGATAGAGATAGAGATAGAGATAGAGATAGAGATAGAGATAGAGATAGAGATAGAGATAGAGATAGAGATAGAGATAGAGATATAGATATAGATATAGATATAGATAGATATAGATAGTTTTTCTATCGAGACACCTGGTCTACCCCAGCATGTAATGTGGGGTAGACCATGAAAAACTATTTTATCCCAAATTTATATTTTGCTGATAAAGAAATAAAGGGAGACTAGTATAGATCTATTTCAAGCTATTTAGCTCTCATCAGCTAGCCTGAATATATATATTCAGTGATTAAAACGCTGAATGCGTTCATCCAATTTTTTCATATGCTTCACTATATTTGCTATGTGATAAATTGCTGTTCCCATTTGTTATTTTGCTTATCTGAAGCTTCCTAGTGGAATTATAATCATATTCTTATCAGAATATGCTCCAGTATAACATATGGCATAAAAATATAGATGATTGCATGATTCATATTGTACATCTCATACAGTGGTGAAATCCAAATTTTTTTACTACCGGTTCTGTGGGTGTGGCTTGGTAGATGTGGTATGGCTTGGTGGGTGTGGCAGGGGAAGGTTATTACAAAATCTCTATTCCCACCCCACTCCAGGGGAAGGATACTGCAAAATCCCCATTCCCTCCCCACTCCAGGGGAAGGATACTGCAAAATCTCCATTCCCACCCCACTCTGGGGCCAGCCAGAAGTGGTATTTGCCAGTTCTCCAAACTACTCAAAATTTCCACTGCTGGTTCTCCGAACTGCTCAAAATTTCCACTACCGGTTCTCTGTCAAAACCTGCTGGATTTCACCCCTGATCTCATAGCAAATTATTCTTTTTTAAAAAGTTTGCTTTTAAGCTAATTAATAATGCAAACTCACCAACACTTTGATTTTCCAAATGAGGCTTAATGGGATGTAGAAGACAAAGTTTATGCCAAATACTTACAATACAGGTAGTCCTTGTTTAACAACCATTTGTTCAGCAGCTGTTTGAAGTTACAATAACCAAATCTTGATCTTGCTTATGGATTAACCAATCAACAAGGATTACCATAAAACGGCTGACTCAAATATTTAACCGAAAATGAACAATTATAATTGCTTTTCCCTTACATAAGAATGAATTAGTATTTAGTATTTTTTTTATCGTGTGTGTGTGTATGTCTATAAATTGACATCAGTCCAAATTCTAAACCATAGTTTAATCAATGTGGTCAACTGGAGAAACGATTCATGACTAGAAAACCAATTTAAAAATGGTGTCTGCAACTAGATCCCTGAAGCAATGGATGAATATATTTGAGAGTATAACTTTCATATTACTGGGATTTAGATACTTTCCAGATAGGAATATTATAGTCCTACTAATACCACTTAGACTTTTATACCGCTTTTCAATGCTTTACAGCCCTCTCTAAGTGGTTTACAGAGTCAGAATATTGCCCCCAACAATTTGGGTGCTCATTTTACCCACCTCAGCAAGAGCTTTACACTTGCTGGTCTGCAGCATTCTCAGGAGAAGTTGTATCATTTGGGGCTTTCCTCTACCAGCCTTCTATAGAACACACCCAGGCAGATCCAGTGCCATTTCCAGGTCCCTATGCAGAATGCAGTCAGCATTTTACCACCATTGAAATGGTGGTATCTATCTACTTACACAAACAATGTGTCAGCTCTAGAAGCCATCTTTTGCATTGGGCCTTCAGGCCTGCCACATTTACTACTGTGGGAAACTGGGAGGAGGATTGTACGGAGCATGGATGATATATAGTTATAATAACATTCTTTTCTCAGAGAGTCAAGGACATTTTGCCCTGCACCTGGAGGGTTGGATCTGGGCCCAGTTGGGAACCAGTTGGGACAGTGCTTTGATTGGGCCATGTGATGGAAATGTGGGTGCTGGGGCAGGAACTTGGACTTTCCTTTGGGTGGGGAAAACCTGGAAGCTTTCAGATTCGGGTTTTCCCAGATATGACATCTCTAATAAAATGGAACTCTGAGGAACATCAAGCCTTGGAGTCTTCTTTCATTGGGGGTGTTACTTGGAACCCTGACACAATGCTTTTGTGTCAGAGACAAGAGATGGGAGCTCACTCAATCCTGCAGAACTGGACTCAAACTACCAGAATGCTGGCAGCATCATTAAGCCTCTGTGCCACCACGTCCCCTATGTTAGTAGTAATAACTAACATTATCATATTATTATCAGTAATACTAACATTATCAGCAACACATTAATTTGTCTTGCTAACTCAGAGAAAGCAGAAATCTAACTAATAATATCTGTAAGGCTCCTTAACTCTAGAATTACAAAGAATAAGAAGGGTAGAGAACACTCCACATAGCACACTTATATTAAGCTTGTGCAATAACCTGAACACATACACACCCCCATGTTTCCCCAAAAATGAGATCAGGTCTTATTTTCTATTGGTCCCCAAAATAAAAAATAAGAGCTTATTTTGGGGGGGATGTCTTATTTTTTTCCATTTCCAGGCCCACTTCTTCTTGTTCACGGTGGGACAGGAGACCAAGAGGTGCACCAGTGCCACAGCCATGAGGCAGGGGGTGGAGCTGCCCCATGCACCCCACACCAGTTTACGTCAGGGCCCTGCCTCCAGGCCACCCATGTCCCAACACTTGCCTCACCTTGCAGCAGTGGCTCTGCCAGCCCCATCCAGCAGTACCCCGGGTGGCCACCAGCCTACTTCCTCTGCTTGCTCACAGCTGCAATGGAGCAGGAAGCTGAGTTATGTTCCAGTGCTGCAGCCATGAGGTGAGGTGGGGGTGGTTGGAGCTGCTCCAAACGCCCTGCACCGGCTTACCTCAGGGCCCTGCAGCCAAGCCATCCACTCCCTGACAGCTGCCTCGCCTCGCAGCCACAGCACCACCACACCTCTCGGCCTCCTGCTCCATTGCAGCTATAAGCAAGCATAAGTGGGCTGGCGATCATATGGGTTCCTGCTGCACATGAGTGCTGGTGCTTCCGCCACAAGGCAGCTGTAGGGGCAGGAATGGCACAGCTGCAGGGACCCTGTGGTAAGCTGGTGTGGGGCACATAGGGCATCTCCATCATCACCCTACCTTGCTTGTGGCTGCTGCACTGCGAGCAACCAGATGGAATAGGTGGCCGGCTGGCTGTGCAGATTCTTAAATAGGGCTTATTTTTTGGTGTGTGTGTGTGTGTGTGTGTTAGGACTTATATTAGGCACACACATAAAAACATGCTAGGGCTTATTTTCTGGATAGGTCTTATTTTCAGGGAAACGGTATTTAGAACTAAGTAGAACTGACCGTTGGATTTAAAAAACAAAATGTTTAATTTAATTTAATTTATCATATTTCTATGCCACCCAACTCCCAAGGGACTCTGGGTGGCTTACAGCAAAAATAATACGAACAATGAACATAAAAAATTATTTAAAAACATTATAAAAACATTTAAAAACATTAAAAGCCCATTCACACCATTCATGGCCGGATCTCGCAAGATTGCAACAGCGAGATCAACAGCCGCAGGCCTGCTGGAAAAGCCAGGTCTTCACCGCTTTCTGGAAGGCCAATAGGGTGGGGGTAGTCCGGATCTCAGGAGGTAACTGGTTCCAGAGAGACCCTCCCCCGTGGGCCCACCAGCCAGCATTGTTTAGCTGACGGGACCCCGAGGAGACCAACCCTGTGGGATCTTACTGGTTGCTGGGAGCTATGCGGTAGAAGGCTGTCTCGAAGATAGCAGTTTTCCCCTGTACTTTTGAAACACTGATATACTAAAGGAAAGGGGTGAACTATTTGCAGGACATGCAAAAAAGCAGTAATTCAAGGTTATCAAAGTATCTGCTTTGCTGTTTTATCTCTAGCAAAAAGTTGGGGGAGGGAGGGAAATTCTGCTTTTCACTTTTTTTTCAGTCAGAACCTTTGAAGTCTTAGATATAATTCTTTCAATGACAATTTATCAAATTGTTACCTCTACATTGTGACTTTATTCTGGAAGTGAATGGCAATTATGTGTATTTCCCTTCACAGCAGCTTCGAGAAATAAAATCTCTGTAAAAAGTCCATGTCAATATTCTGCATACTGGAAGAGGAGCAACCATGAAAAGGACAGTTATGATTGTTTTTTAAAGCATTATATGCCTCTGTATTCTGCCTTTAAACAATTACTAACCAAAAGAACTCTTGTCTTCTTTCACAATGTAGTGAAAATCAGGTTAAACCAGGATTAGTCAATAATGTAAGTTATATACCAATGTGGCAAATTGTGCAATATAAAAGTTATGGATTCATTACTTAGAAGTATAGTTTATTAATGACTGTTTTTGCTAATGAATCATTTTCAATTAATAAATATGCAATAAAATAATATGATTCAGAATGGGAAGAAAAATTAGGAAAGCTCATTAAAATCAGTAGATGTGCTATGAGTATTTAGCAAGTGAATAATTCATCAACTGCACAATGCACTTACTTTTGAGGGGGAAAAAAACCTACCCATAAATTACTTTTATTACTAAGCTAATTCTACTTTTGTTTAGAGGAATGCACATGCACACATGCACACAAACACACACACACACATAGCATAAAGGTCCAGAAAGTTTAATTGCAAATTGATTAACATGGAGCTCTGCTAAATAAATCAGCTGAAAGACATTTAGGTTGACACTATTCTAGGTGCTCAAATTAAAGGACTGTCCCATTGCATTAAATACAGTACATTTGTCACTGATAAACTAACAGTCACTTATTTGAGCTGACAGCCAATGGCGCAGGAAAGCAATCTATACAATATTGGATTTAATGAATGTTTAAATTATTCTCTATCCAGGAATCCTAACCATAAAAATGTTTCTGGTTTTATATTTTCTGGTGGAACATTTTAAAAATGATTTTAAAATGTTTAATAAAGATCAAAGATGTGTGTGAGAGAGGGGGGGAGGGAGTGGGAGGGAGGGAGGGGGAGAGGGAGAGGGAGAAGGAGAGAGATTCTTTCATTCAGCCCTGTGCCCAATCCTCAGAGATTCCCAGGACAAATCCCTGCAGTTTTCTTGGCAAGGTTTTTCACACAAAGTGAGATTTGTGCATATTTTACCTCTTTTTGTGGCAACTGATTTGCTTCCAGATGTAATTCAGGATGTTGGCTATTATCTTTAAAGCCCAAATAGTTGGAGCCAAGTTATTTGAAGGACCACTTCCCCCCAGTTACATCTACCTGGCTTACCAGAGTGGCATATCGAAGTATGTTATGGGTCCCGTCTCTTAGGGAACTACATCTGGTGGGTCCCAGAAATAGAATATCATTCCTCCAGAAAAAACATTGGCCCCCAACTTTGATACTTTTCCAAAAGGCTCTGAAGATATGATTGACATGGAGCTGATTAAGTGGATGATGTGATTGTGCTTATTGATAGGGCAGAGAGTTATGGTCTTTTACAAAGTAGAATGTTAATGTTGTAAGCCACCTAGAGTCACCATGTAATGTGACTGTAGGTGGCTTAGCTCACCATATATAAGCTCACCATATAAACACATTTAATAAATAAGTAAATAAAAGGAAAGGAATAGAATAGAATAGAATAGAATAGAATAGAATAGAATAGAATAGAATGTGTGATTGGACACACAAGGAATTTGTCTTGGTGCATACGCTCTCAGTATACATAAAAGAAAAGATGCATTCGTCAAGAATCATAAGGTACAGCACTTAATGATAGTCATAGGGAACAAATGAGCAAATAGAAGCAAGAGAGAGAAGTAATTGATTTATTAAACAAGTGATTTGTCTTGGAATAAATAGTATTAGCATGCTGAAATGTGAACCAGAGAATGCTGTCAAATAAAAGCTCTAATATACAGCATAAAAATCATTTAGTGTATCGTACAGGTAGTCCTAGACTTACAACAGTTCATTTATTGACTATTCAAAGTTACAACAGCACTGAAAAAAGTGATTTATGACCATTTTTCATACTTAAGACCATTGCAGTATCCCTTTGGTCATGCGATCAAAATTCAGATGCTTGGGCAACTGGTTCATATTTATGACCGTTGCTGTGTCCCAAGGTCATGTGATCAGCACCTGTGACCTTCTGACAAGCAAAGTCAATGGGGAAGCCAGATTCACTTAACAACCAGGTTACTAACATCTGGAGTGATTCACTTAACAGCTGTGGTTATAAAATAGGGCAAAACTCATTTAACAAATGTCTTATTTAGCAACATAAATTTTGGGCTCAATTGTGGTCATAGGTCAAGGAATACCTGTATATTGAGGAAAAATAGTTTCTGCATTCTGTATGGTACATTTATTTCTTTGGTCTTGCATATGCCTTCATTCTACCATGTACCAAAAATAATGGAAAATCCATAAACAGTAAGTTTCCCTGGCACTGTAAGGTGATGCATTATTCTGCATGATTTTAAAATAAATCCCATTGATCTTAGGGTTTAGTTTGCAATAAGCTTGCATAGCATCTTTCCACAGTTTTCTTTTTAATGGTTCAGAGATTTTGCACTACAACTGCAATCTATAGAGCGGCGAGTTATATGGAGCACATTCTGTCCAAGAAAGGCAATGTGTAAGAAATAGTTGCACAACTCATAGTCCATTCACACAAAATTATTTTACTGTTAGCAGTAAATGCAATACCTCTGTTATTTCCCCCCACTTTTCTAAACGTGGATTAGAGAAAACAAGCAAATATTTCTCCTTTGTTTTCTTTGTAGATATTCTCCATATAGATTACACTTACCTCTAAGCTTGCAAGTTCTATAAATGAACAGTAATAATCATATTGTCATACCCATCTCATTTAAAACTAATACCCATCTCATTTAAAACTAATAAAGGATTGGGTGAAAGGACAAAGGAATAGAAAAAGAAACTAGAAATTGGAGAACTTTGGCTGATTCCAGAATAGAATCAGGATAAGGCTTAAATGAAAGACTATATCAGAAGTCAAAGGCTGTAAGATCAACAAAAAGAAAAAAACAAAATAACTCTGGAAGAAGCCAATAGAAACCAATTTTGCATTGTGTATTTGCTAAGAAAACTCTATGGATGAATTTAAGTCACCAGGAGCTGACAAGGTTTCTTTTATTTTAACTTAACAGAATTGAGCAATATATAACAACAATCTTATTTGCTGTTGGGAAGGCTATCATAAATTATTGCCAAGACAATAAAGTTTTTACGACTCTCTGCTCCTTGACTGCCACTTTATCCCTTTGCAGTTTAGCTATTTGTATAGTATTTCTGAGCAGACAAAATTTTATAGGATATCTAGCCTATGCTTTTTGCTAGGGAGACCCTTATGAAGTTTATTATGGTTGGCAAAACAAGTTTAGACTGGATTTGACATGTTTATCCATCTATTGAGCTCTTCCCAAGGACTTTGGATAGGGAGGTATTGTTTTGGGATATTTAAAATATTTTCACAGGATTTAAGCTGTTCCAAATAAAGTTGCCTTTTGTAATTGACTGATTGTGAGTTTGTCAATGTCAATGGAGTTCCAATTTTGCTTTCTTTTGCCACAGTCATTCTAATTCTATTTGTAGATGTTTGTATTCTGTGATTTTCTCCAATTCTTTCCCTTCTATTCTGCTGTCTCCAAGTATTGCAACATCTACTATACATACATTTTTGTCTTTCTTAACAATTATTAGTCTAGAGTAATATTATTATTAATATTATTGTTCATTGCACAATTAGTCAGGGGTTGAGTAATTTATAAAAAATAAGTATAGATTTAATAAAGAAACAAACAAACAAACACATAAATACATCCTTCAAATCATGTGGAGAACATTGATTTCATGTTTGTTTGTTTATTTATTTTATTTACAAATAATTATATGTCGCTCTTCTCCCAAAGGACTCAGGGCGGCGAACACAAATTAAAAAACATACAATAATAAAGGAAAATCCTAATTAAAACCAATTAAAACAGGGACAAATAAATAATAAAAACCCAAGAATCAGAATCAGCCCATTTGTTGAAACAGCCAAGTCTTTAGGCCTCAACGGAAGGAGCGAAGATCAGGCGCCATCCGGAGCTCGGTGGGTAACTCATTCCAGAGGGCAGGAGCCCTCTGTTTGTCTTAGAGATTGCCAAATATCAGCTGATTCAGATTCTTACGAGTAGCATTTTAACATATTATATTGGCGGTGAACTATTTACACATGTGAACAAAGCACCATTTTTGTTTTGCTGTGGGGTTGTGGTTTTAGACTCTTCCTACACCACTTACATCAAATGACTCCTCGAGTTAGATTTATTTTATTCAGAATTTTCCTTTCTTCCAATAATTTACTTTGTATTCACCTTGTAGTTTATGCATCCGCATGGCTAAAACATGCCTTCTTCTCTTCATTATCATTTTAGCTTCTTCTGAATTGAATCCCAGAGTATTTCTTCTTATGAATGCATTTATAAGTATTCATTGCATGAAGCACATAATTATAAATTATGTAACTGCACAGAAACCCAATTAACCAGAGCCACACACCATAAATAGCATGGCCCTCATTCCCTGCAATGAGTTTCATTCAGAAACTTGCATCCCCTTATCCTGGATGTACTCTGCATTTTGCACCTATAGCTTGCATCTGTTGCTCCTGCCTACTTATCATCTTACTTCATTGCTTGATTTTAGTCGCATTGGTTTAGCTGTTGCATCACTTTGGACTCAAGTAAATTATTCTGGACTGGATAAGATTATTATATTGTCCTCCTGAACAAGCCCATCATGAATATTCATTATCTGATGATCCTTCATGGCAACCTTGCTCACCCACACATACAAGGATGCAAATATCTTCTGTATATCATGCAAAAATAGATTTCGAGCATAAAATATGGAAAGACCTTCTTAATAAAATCTAGAGAAAGGAAAGCAGAAACACATTTGTGTACACACAGACACACAGATGTTGCCCAAGAGCTGATTCTGTGGCCTGAATCATAGCACTCAATATCAAAGAAAAGGATTGTGGTGATGTACTAAAATGGAGCAATATTTCTCCATTAATTAATGCCCAATTCATTATGCTTAAACCCATCTGATTGATGGGAAAGTAAAATTCAGAGCTAGACCAGTTAGCTAATGCCAGCTAACAAATGATTCACTAATCCAAATTAATATAAGACTATACTGAGGGAACAAGGGGCCATCAAGAAGAAGAATGTATGGCATCAAAATCCACCATGCATTCTTTTTCTCTTCCAAATAAGAACTGATGGCAATTCCATTCTGCTATTTTGCTTTTTCACTCTGTTCCACCCTTTTGTTCAATTCTAGCTGATAAAAATACAGGGAAGAGGAAGACTGTTCCATAAAAGGCATCACAAGAGCCCTAGTGGCACAGTTGTTAGACTGCAGTATTGCAGGCAAACTTTGCCCCAGCCAAAGTTCAATCCTGCCTGGCTCAAGGTTCAGTCAACCTTCCATCCTTCTGAGATCGGTAAAATGGGGACCCAGATTGTTGGGGCCAATATGTTGACTATGTAAACCACTCATAGAGTGCTGTAAAACACTATGGAGCAGTATATAAGTTTAAGTGCTATTGCTATTACTATCACAAAAGAGAATGATTTTAGTCAACCTACAATCATCAGACTCAGACAGAAACACTTGTACAGACAAGTGGAAAAGCGGCAATGTCAACTGCAAATGTGGCTCACAGAAAAGAGGTAGAAATGTGATCATGTGATAATGATTACCATTTTGACTTTTTTGGTATCTTCTGCAGATGCCTCCAAACTCAATTATTCATCTAATGAAATGTTCTGCTTCCGCATCTGACTTGGTGCATTTTAATATATATATATATATATATATATATATATATATATATAT